>JASDDO010000022.1:329412410-329784059 GCA_030015575.1 Agapanthus africanus
AGAGAGCTAAAGGATCAGTTGCAGGACTTGTTAGATAAAGGGCTTATTCGACCTAGTGTTTCTCCGTGCGGTGCTCCTGTCCTGTTCTTCAAGAAGAAAGACGGCAGTTTGCGCTTGTGCATTGATTACCACCAGCTGAACAGAGTTACCGTAGGAACAGATATCCCTTACCACGTATTGATGATTTGTTTGACCAACTTCAGGGTGTGGGATACTTTTTGAGGATTGACTTGAGGTCGGGTTACCATCAGTTGCGGGTGCGGCAGGAGGATATTCCGAGGACGGCTTTTCACACACCTTACGGGCACTATGAGTTTTTGGTGATGTCGTTCGGACTCACCAATGCACCAGCCGCGTTTATGGATTTGATGAACCGCATTTTCAGGCCGTATCTAGATCTGTTCTTCATCGTGTTTATTGAAGATATTTTGGTGTATTCCTAGAGCCGAGAGGAGCACGAGCAGCATTTGCGGATCACGTTGCAGACTTTGAGAGAGCACCAGTTGTTCGCGAAATTCTCCAAGTGTGCGTTTTGGCTTGACAGCGTTGATTTCTTGGGTCACGTAATTACGAGGGATGGCATATGTGTGGACCCGAAAAAGATCGAGGCCGTTCAGCATTGGCCCAGACCGACATCAGTTACGGAGATCCGCAGTTTCCTAGGCTTGGCAGGCTACTACCGACGATTCGTTCAGGACTTCTCCCGTATTGCTGCACCGTTGACCGGATTGACCCGGAAGGGAGTTCCTTTTGATTGGACCGAGGCGTGCGAGCATAGCTTCCAGCAGTTGAAGACTCGTCTGACTACTGCACCAGTGTTGTCATTGCCTTTGGGATCGGGCGGCTTCGTGGTTTATTGCGACGCTTCTCGAATGGGAATAGCTTGCGTGTTGATGCAGCATGACAGAGTTATCGCGTATGCTTCTCGGCAGGTGAAGACGCATGAACAAAACTATCCTGCACACGATTTATAGATGGCTGCAGTAGTTTTTGCACTCAAGATCTGGAGACATTACCTATACGGCGAGTCGTGCCAGATATTTACGGACCACAAGAGCTTTAAGTACATATTTCAGCAGCGAGACCTGAATCTGAGACAGCGTCGTTGGATGGAGCTGGTGAAAGACTATGATTGCGAGATCCTTTACCATCCGGACAAGGCGAACGTGGTTGCTAATACTTTGAGTAGGAGGCCCGGAGGTAGTTTGTCTTGTTTGAGCGTCATACAGAGGCAGTCGTCAGCAGATTGGCAGATTTTATGCGACAGCTGAGTTGAGTTCGAGTTCACTCCGACGGGGGGACAGCTTGCGCATATTCATGCGCGTCCGCAGTTGCTTGACCGTATTCGAGATGCACAGCATAGTGATGGCTGTCTTTTAGAGATCATGGAGCAGATTAGGCAGGGCATAGATTCCGAGTTCGTGATCGATGATCAGGGAGTACTGCGATTTGGGATTCGATTGTGCGTACCAGATTCTGAGGGACTGCGGTGTGAGATTCTTGAGGAGGCGCATAGATTGATTTACAGCGTTCATCCGGGTTCCACCAAGATATACCGCGATCTGAGAGATGTTTATTTGTGGGACGAGATGAAGAGGGACGTCACAGACTTCGTGTCGAGATGCTTGACTTGTCAGCAAGTCAAGGCCGAGCACCAGAGGCCAGCAGGAGAGTTACAGCCTTTGCCCATTCCGGAGTGGAAATGGGAGCAGATTTCTATGGACTTCGTTGTGGGTCTACCCAGGACCAGTCGAGGGTACGACTCCATTTGGGTGATCGTGGATCGATTGACGAAAGCGGCTCACTTCCTTCCAGTGAAGACCACTTTCTGTTTTGCTCAGTATGCCCAGATTTACATCGACGAGATCCTACGGTTGCATGGCGTCCCGACTTGTATCGTGTCAGACCGAGGCACCCAGTTTACCAGCCGACTATGGCAGAGACTTCAAGAGGAGTTAGGCACCCGTTTGAGTTTCAGCACAGCATTTCATCCGCAGATCGACGGCCATTCAGAGCGGACTATTTAGACTCCCGAGGTCATGCTCCGAGTGTGCGTTTTAGATTTTGGTGGTAGCTGGGATCATCATTTTCCCTTAGTGGAGTTCTCCTACAACAACAACTTTCAGGATACTATTCAGATGGCACCTTTCGAGGCCTTATATGGGAGGAGATGTAGATCGCCCGTCTGTTAGACTAAGCTTAGCGAGAGCAGTATTTTGGGGCCGCAGATCGTGCAGGAGAAAACCGAGAAGGTACTGTTTATTCGAGATCGGATGAGAGCGGCACAGAGCAGGCATAAATCGTATGCAGACAGGTGTCGTCGCAGACTAGAGTTCGCAGTTGGCGATCACGTTTTTCTGAGGGTCTCTCCGATGAAGGGCATGATGAGATTTGGGCGAAAAGGAAAGCTTAGTCCCAGATTTGTGGGTCCCTTCGAGATCCTCGAGCTTGTCGGCGCGGTTGCATATCGTTTGGCTCTTCCACCCAGCTTTCCGGATGTTCACCTCATATTTAACGTGTCGATGCTACGCAGATATCTTAATGACCCTTCTCACACGATTCAGAATCAGACCGTTCAGCTTGAGCACGATCTTTCGTTCACCGAGCAGCCAGTAGTGATATTGGATCGGCAGGTGAAGCAACTTCGATCAAAGTTCCTTCCATCTGTGAAGGTTCTTTGGCACAGCCTAAATGGTGAAGAGATCACTTTGGAGGACGAGGGAGAGATGCGGAAAAAATTCCCTCATCTCTTTGAAAGTACACGTAGCTATATATTTAAATTCGGGGATGAATTTTCTTAATGGGGGAAGATTGTAACACCTTAGAATGTGATTAGTGGTAATTGTGTTTTAATGTGGGGTTTTTGGTAAAAAGTTTACCAAAACGGTTTTCAAATAATTTATCTGGTTTTATGAATATTTTATTAGAATTTATTTTCGACTGCATACACTTGTGCATGTTAACTAGGGTTAAATTTGGGTTAAACCATGTTTAACAACCATGGTGGACTAAACTATTTTTTCTAAGCTAATTTGATCTTAATAAAGGGAAATTGTTTTTTTCAAAATGGAATTAGTTTTAGGTGTTGACTTGAGTAGGTGAGAGAGAGAAGGGGAGAATGATGGCTTGAACCCATGCTTACATTTAATGAGGAGAGAGGGTGAGGGGTTGACTCTCATTTGTTTTCCAAAAAAATTATATTTTGTGCCTCACTCATTCTCACACATCTCTCCCCCTCTCACTCACACACACACACACAACTTCAGCATCAGCAGCAGCATCTGAAACAGAAGCACCAGCAGCAACATTAGCAATAGCAACAACATCAACACAACAACAGCAACAACAGCACCAGAAGCATCAGCAACAACAACAACACAGCAGCAGCAGCCTCAGTAACAGCTTCAGCATCAGTAGTAGCAGCTTCAGCAACAGCAACACCAACAACAGCAGCTGTAGCTGGCAGCATCAACAACTCTTTCTCTTCTTCTTCTTCTTCTTCTTCTTCTTCTTCTTGCATCCTAGGATCTAGAGGGGTATAATCTCTGAACTCAATTCTTTGCTTGCTAATCTTGTATATTATTTAGCTTCGGTTAGTGTTTATTATGAGTTTAGTGCTTGGAATAGTGATTTGAGTGGAGTTTTGGCCAAGTGAGGACTTTTAAGGTTAATATAGCTTGACTAAGTGTTTTTACGGCCATTTAACCTAAGATTTGCCCCAGATTTCACTAAAATACCATATAGTTTCAAATTAGTTTAATTTAGTGTTTAGTTTAGATTTTTATCCATTCTGTGAACTGCTCTTGACCCGGGTACTTCAGAAAAAAGTTGCTGATACTGTAGCATAGTGACCAAGCTAGAGACACACACACGAAGCACGGGGCCCCCTCTCCCTCTTTAGGCCTCATATTTATTCTGTCTGGCCGCAAATTGCGGCCAGAAGGTGGGTGTGGGTGTTGGGTTTTGGTCTGTAGGAGTCCGCTGTATAATTGGGGTTTTTGGTATATGCAACTTTTTATATTTTCACTCGAGTCAAAATCTGGAACTTAAAACCCTTTTTCAATACGTTTTAACTCGTGCGACACGTGTGTTTTGTGTGTTGGGTCTGTGGTGCACTGCGCAACACAACGAATCGGGGTGGTTTCAGGTAAGGTTACGCACGTCCTGACGTATCGAGTGCACGCGCGTTTAGTTTCCAACGCGAGTTATTCCTTTGATCGATATATCATGTTTTTGCAGGATTTGCCTTATGTGTGTTACTTTATGTAAATTCTAGGTTCGCAGGCGGGGACTTCGAGCGCCGTGGAGAAAGGAAAGCAGGTGGTCGGTTACACCTAGCGCGAGATCACGGGTGAGTCGATATAACATCTACAGGGGACAATCGTTTGGATGGCGCAAGTCGCCCGATAGTTTGAGTAATTTAAAAGATTCCTAGTGGTATTAGTAATTATGAGTATAATGCTTACCTAAACATCTTGCTACATTCAAGACCTATATATTAACCTACATATGCGAACTCATTCCATAGGACACCTGCACCATTGCTAGGGTTTTATATGCAGCATGAGCACTATTCATGCGTACACACACGCCTTGGTAATTGCTATGCCACAACACTAGATAACTTGTATAACCTGAAATCTGGAACAATTTCACCATATACAATGCTTAAATCTATGCTAATGCATTTAATTTCCCAAGATGCAACGTGTAGGATTGCTATTCAGGTGCATGTTCCTTATTACATCATTTTTCTTGCCTAGTCTATTAATCATACATTGCAGCTTGATTTGTTGGTACCATATGCATTCATTATCATTGACCTGTGCACTTATGATGATTTTCTTGAGATTTATGAGATTTCTGGATTTTGGGGGAAAACCGCAAGGCACTTTAAACTATGACCTATTTCAAAATATGCAAGTTGCGGTTTTCTAGTGATGTATGTGTCGTCCACCATGAGTTTTTCTGTAAGTTTTCGAGACCCGTTTCGAGGAGTTGGATGAACCGTCTCGGGTACATGGTGGGCCCAGTAAGGTACCCCGGGGCAAAAAGTTCGAGTAGTAGACGATGAGCCTGGCAGGGGATAGACTACCTACCGGTGACTTTTTGGCACGGCGGATATCCAGAGGATACCGACCGTGGCCGCGAGATGTTGAGATACGGATACTTGAGTTGGGTCAGTCGGACGGCTGAGGCCAGAGATACTGTGATATGAACACATGAGATTTGAGATAGTTATTGAGGTGTCGATGCTGGACACGGATTTCTGATGATTCTATTGATATTATATTGATATTTCAAAAGAGACTCCTAAGAAGAAAACAATGATTTCTTTTACCTCCAAATTCAGATTACGAGCTTATTCATGTTGCATACATACCTGCTAGCACATCTTGTCAGTTTAGTATTGTATAGTGATTCATGTTGCATACATATCTGCTAGTATATCCTGCCATATCAGTATTGTAGATGTTATGATACTGCGTGCATGCTTGCCATAGCCTCTATAGATGTTATTTATTACTCACAAGTTGGCAACTCACCCCCGTTGTGCCACAGCCTTTTTGCAGGTCCGCTCCGTCAGCACAGTAGCGGCGGACGCACTAGCTTCTTTTGCCAGGACTCGAGGCTTTTGCTCGTAGGTTGGTTATGATTTCATTTTGTTTCCACCTTGTATATTCATTGTATCTAGAGTACTCCATCTACTGTATCTACTGTACCTTTTATTTGTATTGTTGTATATTGACCAAGAGACGAGGCTGTGAGATTTGTGGAATTTTATGCTGTATTTGGGGTCGAGCTCACTTGAGTCGACATGATATTTTACTTGTGTTTCTCATGCTTATTTTCTTGCACATTGCTGATTTATATTGCGTGGGATTTGAGTCCACTTCGGCGAAGAGCTAGCGCACGCTTGGGGATGCCTTATTTCATGTTATTCATTTATACTCCTGTTTTATACCCGTTTGGGGGCCTGATTTTACAAAGGAGACTATGCCGAAATTTTTGGAAAAATGGATGTTGCCTTTAAAAAGCTTTATGTGACTTATTGGATTAAATCGCTTTCAATAAATTGGTTTTTCCTTCACTCTATTTCATAATCGGGTTTTGATTTCTTGGCTTTGGCTCTCTTATTTTACGTACGCCTTGAGACGTTTCGTAACTTAAGTGCCAGTCACGTTCCGTACCCTGCGGGTCGTGACAAATTAGGTATCAGAGCGGTGGGTTTTACCTTTTTGAGTGTAGGATGACCTTTGGTAGATGGAGTAAGTGACTTAAGCAGGGTAACGTAGCGTGTGTATGTCCGCGGCATACTTGCGATACGGTACTCCGCCTAGGTGGCTTCAGGATATACTTGCTTGAAATTCCTTCTACAATTCCGTGTATCCTATGATTCTATTGCACTGTTCTTATTGTTCTGTTTCCTGTACCAGCCACTATGTCGCTGAAGTCTACGAGAGCGCAGAGGGCTACTGCCCGAGATGAGATCCGAGCAGGCTCGTCCGAGACGAGGACTGAGCAGGGTGATATACATAATCCCCAGGGAAAGATTGATCCGCCTTCCCTAGGCCGCATGGATAGGCTAGAGTCTGGTATGGAGGAGCTACGACAGATGATGGGAGGTATGCAGGAGTTATGGAAGATGGTGGGATCCTTAGTAGAGGCCAGTCGTGCAACGAGATCGGGGGACGTACCTACCGCAGCACAGACTACCATAGTACCTGTTTCCCAGACAGTTTCTCCTACTACTACCATGGCTAATCCAGTATCGCTACAGGATTTCATGAGGCTGAGACCTCCAGTCTTCACCGGCACAGATGCAGCGGAGGATCCACAGACATTCATTGACAGATTAGCCAGGATTTGTCGTTCGCTCAGATGTTCTGACGATCGATGGGTGGAGCTTGCGAGTTTCCGTTTAGAGGGCCTTGCGCAGACGTGGTGTGAGTCCGTCGAGAGAGGTCGAGCTGCATGTCTACCTCCTATGACTTGGGCCGAGTTCACAGCCGTATTTCTAGCACGTTTCCTTCCCGAGAGCGTTCGTGATGCTAGAGCTCATAGTTTTGAGGCCATGCGCAAGACTCCAGGGATGACAGTGTCCGAGTATGATGTCCAGTTCACGCAGTTGTCCAGATATGCTCCGATTTGGTTGATACTGAAGAAAAGAGAGTGAAGTGGTTCGTGCAGGGACTTGACACCCAATTATTTCTTGCTATCGGCGCCCAACAAATCGACACTTATGCAGCTGTTAAGGACACGACCATACGGATGGAGGCACGCATTTCAGAGACTTCGGCCGTTTCTTGGCCGAAGAGGATTCATACCGATATGCCAACTCAAAGGCATCGTGCCAGATTCTTTCCAAGAGATTGTGCCGGCTGAGGAGTTGGGCGGGGTCAGCTATTTAATTCTTATCCGTAGGGACAGTAGGCGTCGCCAGGACGTTATGGGTGCGGGAGTTCGCACCATCGTATCAGAGACTGTCCGTGAGACGGCATGGAGCGGCGACAGTTCCACACGTGACTTTACCACCATCACCACCTCCCCAGAAAGCTCTACTTCCTACCCCCGGCGTTGCTCCACGTCAGTTAGATGCACCCAGAGGCCATGGACGCGGCGGGCCTGTTCAGAGAGGACGAGGAGGCAGAGGGCAGCCAGCTATTGGTGGGGGACAGGCCCGAGTTTTCGCTTTGACAACGCAGGATGCGCAGGCATCCAATGCTGTTGTGACAGGTACCTTGCCAGCATGTTCTTTCAACGCACGAGTATTATTCGACCCTAGTTCCACACATTCATACGTATCTAAACGCTTTGCACCGATGTTGGGCCGTGATTCATCGTCGTTAGATCTGCCGCTTGTGGTTGTTACTCCGGTCGGCGAGTCGTTTGTCACTCGTTTTGTATTTCGTTTGTGTTTCGTTCGTATCGGGGAGAGGGATTCATCGGTTGATTTGATTCTCTTCGATATGTTGGACTTTGATGTGCTTCTAGGCATGGACTGGCTAGCCACTTGTTATGCATCTATGGACTGCCGTGAGAAGGCAGTCAGATTTAGCTTTCCGGGAGAGCCAATCCTTGTTATTCAGGGAGACCGCAGTGTCACCCTTCCCAGCTTGATTTCGTCTCTTCGCGCCGGTCAGCTACTACGGAAGGGATGTTAGGGATTCTTAGCTTATGTTTGTGATACTCGAGTTGTAGAGCTTCCTTTGGGCCATGTCCCGATTGTTAGTGAGTTCCCTGATGTTTTCCCTGACGGGCTACCTTGGCATCGCCTGAGCGCGACGTTGAGTTCTGCATTGACTTGATTCCTAGCACGGGGCCTATTTCCATACCGCCTTATCGGATGGCACCGGCGGAGCTTAGAGAGCTGAAGGATCAGTCGCATGACTTGTTAGATAAAGGGCTTATTCGACCTAGTGTTTCTCCGTGGGGTGCTCCTGTCCTGTTCGTCAAGAAGAAAGACGACAGTTTGCGCTTATGCATTGATTACCGCCAGCTGAACAGAGTTACCGTAGGAACAGATATCCCTTACTACGTATCGATGATTTGTTTGACCTACTTCAGGGTGTGGGATACTTTTTGAGGATTGACTTGCGGTCGGGTTACCATCAGTTGCGGGTGCGGCAGGAGGATATTCCGAGGACGGCTTTTCGCACACCTTACGGGCACTATGAGTTTTTGGTGATGTGGTTAGGACTCACCAATGCACCAGCCGCGTTTATGGATTCGATGAACCGCATTTTCAGGCTGTATCTAGATCTGTTCATCATCGTGTTTATTGAAGATATTTTAGTGTATTCCTAGAGCCGAGAGGAGAACGAGCAGCATTTGCGGATCACGTTGCAGACTTTGAGAGAGCACCAGCTGTTCGCGAAATTCTCCAAGTGTGCGTTTTGGCTTGACAGCGTTGATTTCTTGGGTCATGTAATTACGAGGGATGTCATATGTATGGACCCGAAAAAGATCGAGGCCGTTCAGCATTGGCCTAGACCGACATCAATTACGGAGATCCGCAGTTTCTTAGGCTTGGCAGGCTACTACCGACGATTCGTTCAGGACATCTCCCGTATTGCTACACCATTGATCGGATTGACCCGGAAGGGAGTCCTTTTGATTGGACCGAGGCGTGCGAGCATAGCTTCCAGCAGTTGAAGACTCGTCTGACTACTGCACCAGTGTTTTCATTGCCTTCGGGATCGGGCGGATTAGTGGTTTATTGCGAGGCTTCTCGAGTAGGACTAGGTTGCGTTTTGATGCAGCATGACAGAGTTATCGCGTATGCTTCTCGGCAGCTGAAGACGCATGAACAAAACTATCCTGCACACGATTTAGAGATGGCTGCAGTGGTTTTTGCACTCAAGATCCGAAGACATTACCTATACGGCGAGTCGTGCCAGATATTTACGGACCACAAGAGCATGAAGTACATATTTCAGCAGCGAGACCTGAATCTGAGACAGCGTTGTTGGATGGAGCTGGTGAAAGACTATGATTGTAAGATCCTTTACCATCCGGACAAGGCGAACGTGGTTGCTGATGCTTTGAGAAGGTAGCCTGGGGGTAGTTTGTCTTGTTTGAGCGTCGTATAGAGGCAGTCGTCAGCAGATTGGCAGATTTTATGCGACCGCCGAGTTGAGTTCGAGTTCACTCCGACAGGGGGACAGCTTGCGCATATTCATGCGCGTCCGCAATTGCTTGACCGTATTCGAGATGCACAGCATAGTGATGACCGTCTTTTAGAGATCATGGAGCAGATTAGGCAGGGCAAAGATTCTCAGTTCGTGATCGATGATCAGGGAGTACTGTGATTTGGGACTCGATTGTGCGTACGTGATTCTGAGGAACTGCGGCGTGAGATTCTTGAGGAGGAGCATTGATTGATTTACAGCGTTCATCCGGGTTCCACCAAGATATACCGCGATCTGAGAGATGTTTATTTGTGGGACGGGATGAAGAGGGATGTCACAGACTTCGTGGAGAGATGCTTGACTTGTCAGCAAGTCAAGGCCGAGCACCAGAGGCCAGCAGGAGAGTTGCAGCCTTTGCCCATTCCGGAGGGAAAATGGGAGCAGATTTATATGGACTTCGTTGTGGGTCTACCCAGGACCAGTCGAGGGTATGACTCCATTTGGGTGATCGTGGATCGATTGAGGAAACCGGCTCACTTCCTGCCAGTGAAGACCACTTTCTGTTTTGCTCAGTATGCCCAGATTTACATCGACGAGATCGTATGGTTTCATGGCGTCCCAACTTGTATCGTGTTAGACTGAGGTACCCAGTTTACCAGCCGACTGTGGCAGAGACTTCAAGAGGAGTTGGGTACCCGTTTGAGTTTCAGCACAGCATCTCATCCGCAGACCGATGGCCATTCAGAGTGGACTATTTAGACTCTCGAGGACAAGCTCCGAGCATGCATTTTATATTTTGGTGGTAGCTGGGATCATCATTTACCCTTAGTGGAGTTCTCCTACAACAACAACTTTCTGGATACTATTCAGATGGCACCTTTCGAGGCCTTATATGGGAGGAGATGTAGATCGCCGGTCTGTTGGACTAAGCTTAGCGAGAGCAGTATTTTGGGCCTGCAGATCGTGCAGGAGACGACCGAGAAGGTACTGTTGATTCGAGATCGGATGTGAGCGGCACAGAGCTGGCATAAATCGTATGCAGACAGGTGTCGTCGCTGACTAGAGTTCGCAGTTGGCGATCACGTTTTTCTGAGAGTCTCTCCGATGAAGGGCGTGATGAGATTTGGACGAAAAGGAAAGCTTAGTCCCAGATTTATGGGTCCCTTCGAGATCCTCGAGCGTGTCGGCGCGGTTGCATATCGTTTGGCTCTTCCATCCAGCTTTCCGGATGTTCATCTCATATTTCACGTGTCGATACTACGCAGATATCTTCATGACCCTTCTCACACGATTCAGCATCAGACCGTTCAGTTTGAGCGCGATCTTTCGTTCACCGAGCAGCCTGTAGTGATATTAGATCGGCAGGTGAAGAAACTTCGATCAAAGGTCCTGCCATCTGTGAAGGTACTTTGGCGCAGCCCGAATGCTGAAGAGATCACTTGGGAGGACGAGGGAGAGATGCGGAAGAAATTCCCTCATCTCTTTGAAGGTACGCGTAGCTATATATTTAAATTCGGGGATGAATTTTCTTAAGGGGGGAAGATTGTAACACCTTAGAAAGTGATTTGTGGTAATTGTGTTTTAATGTTGGGGTTTTGATAAAAAGTTTACCAAAACGGTTTTCAAATAATTTATCTGGTTTTATGAATATTTTATTAGAATTTATTTTGGACTGCACACACTTGTGCATGTTAACTAGGGTTAAATTTGGGTTAAACCATGTTTAACAACCATGGTGGACTAAACTATTTTTACTAAGCTAATTTGATCTTAATGAAGGGTAACTGTTTTTTTCAAATGGAATTAGTTTTAGGTGTTGACTTGAGTAGGTGAGAGAGAGAGAGAGGGGGGGCATGATGGCTTGAACCCATGCTTACATTTAATGAGGAGAGATGGTGAGGGGTTGACTCTCATTTGTTTTCAAAAAAATTATATTTTGTGCCTCACTCATTCTCACACATCTCTCTCCCTCTCACTCTCACACACACACACAACTTCAGCATCAGCAGCAGCATCTGAAACAGAAGCAGCAGTAGCAACATTAGCAATAGCAACAACATCAACACAACAACAGCAACAACAGCACCAGAAGCATCAGCAGCAACAACAACACAGCAGGAGCAGCCTCAGCAGTAGCAGCTTCAGCATCAGCAGTAGCAGCTTCAGCAACAGCAACACCAACAACAGCAGCTGTAGCAGGCAGCAGCAACAGCTCTTTCTCCTCTTCTTCTTCTCCTTCTTCCTGCATCCTAGGATCTAGAGGGGTATAATCTCTGAACTCAATTCTTTGCTTGCTAATCTTGTATATTATTTAGCTTCGGTTAGTGTTTATTATGAGTTTAGTGCTTGAAATGGTGATTTGAGTGGAGTTTTGGCCAAGTGAGGAATTTTAAGGTTAATATAGCTTAACTAAGTGTTTTTAAGGCCATTTAACCTAAGATTTGCCCCAGATTTCACTAAAATACCATATAGTTTCAAATTAGTGTAATTTAGCGTTTAGTTTAGATTTTTAGCCATTCTGTGAATTGCTCTTGACCCGGGTACTTCAGGAAAAAGTTGTTGATACTGTAGCATAGTGACCAAGCCAGAGACACACACACGAAGCACGGGGCCCCCTCTCCCCCTTTTGGCCGCACATTTATTCTGTCTGGACGAAAATTGCGGCCAGAAGGTGGGTATGGGTGTTGGATTTTGGTCTGTAGGAGTCTGATGTATAATTAGGGTTTTTGGTATAGGCAACTTTTTATATTTTCACTCGAGTCATAATCTGGAACTTAAAACCCTTTTTCGATACGTTTTAACACGTGCGACACGTGTGTTTTGTCTATTGGGTCTGTGGTGCGCTGCGCAACACAGCGAGTCGGGGTGGTTTCTGGTGAGGTTACGCACGTCATGACATATCGAGTGCACGCGCGTTTAGTTTCCAACGCGAGTTTTTCCTTTGATCGATATATCACGTTTTTGCAGGATTTACCTTATGTGTATTACTTTATGTAAATTCTAGGTTCGCAGGCGGGGACTTCGAGCGCCGTGGAGAAAGAAAAGCAGGTGGTCGGTTACTCCTAGCGCGAGATCACGGGTGAGTAGATATAACATCTACGGGGGACAATCGTTTGGATGGCGCAAGTCGCCCGATAGTTTGAGTAATTTAAAAGATTCCTAGTGGTATTAGTAATTATGAGTATAATGCTTACCTAAACATCTTGCTACATTCATGATCTATATATTGACCTACATATGCGAACTCATTCCATAGGACACCTGCGCCATTGCCAGGGTTTTATATGCAGCACGAGCACTATTCATGCGTACACACACGCCTTGGTAATTGCTATGCCACAACACTAGATAACTTGTATAACCTGAAATCTGGAACAATTTCACCATATACAATGCTTAAATCTATGCTAATGCATTTAATTTCCTAAGATACAACGTGTAGGATTGCTATTCATGTGCATGTACCTCATTACATCATTTGTCTTTCCTAGTATATTAATCATACATTGCAGCTTGATTTGTTGGTACCATAGGCATTCATTATCATTGACCTGTGCACTTATGATGATTTTCTTGAGATTTATGAGATTTCTGGATTTTGGGGGAAAACCGCAAGGAACTTTAAACTATTACCTTTTTCAAAATATGCAAGTTGCGGTTTTTTAGGGATGTATGTGTCGTCCACCATGAGTTTTTCTGTTAGTTTTCGAGACCCGTTTCGAGGAGTTGGATGAACCGTCTCTGGTACATGGTGGGCCCGGTAAGGTACCCCGGGGCAAGAAGTTCGAGTAGTAGACGATGAGCCTGGCAGGGGATAGACTACCTACTGGTGACTTTTTGGCACGGTGGATATCCAGAGGATACCGACCGTGGCCGCGAGATGATGAGATACTGATACTTGAGTTGGGTCAGACGGACGGCTGAGGCCAGATATATTGTGATATGGACACATGAGATTTGAGATAGTTATTGAGGTGTCGATGCTGGACACGGATTTCTGATGATTCTTTTGATATTATATTGATATTTCAAAAGAGTCTCCTAAGAAGAAAACAATGATTTCTTATATCTCCATATTCAGATCACGAGCTTATTCATGTTGCATACATACCTTCTAGCACATCATGTCAGTTTAGTATTGTATAGTGATTCATGTTGCATACATATCTGCTAGTATATCCTGCCATATCAGTATTGTAGATGTTATGATACTTGCGTGCATGCTTGCGATAGCCTCTATAGATGTTATTTATTACTCACGAGTTGGCAACTCACTCCCGTTGTGCTACAGCCTTTTTGCAGGTCCGCTCCGTCAGCACGGTAGCGGCGGACGCACTAGCTTCTTTTGCCTGGACTCGAGGCTTTTGCTCATAGGTGGGTTACGATTTAATTTTGTTTCCACCTTGTATATTCATTGTATTTAGAGTACTCCATCTACTCCATCTACTGTACCTGTTATTTGTATTGTTATGTGTTGACCTAGAGATAAGGCTGTGAGATTTGTGGACTTTTATGTTGTATTTGGGGTCGAGCTCACTTGAGTCGACATGATATTTTACTTGTGTTTCTCATGCTTATTTACTTGCACATTGCTGATTTATATTGCGTGGGATTTGAGTCCGCTTCGGCGAAGAGATAGCTCCCGCTTGGGGATGCTTTATTTCATGTTATTCACTTATACTCCTGTTTTATACCTGTTTGGGGGCCTGTTTTTACAAAGGAGACTGTGCTGAAATTTTTGGAAAATGGATGTTGCCTTTAAAAAGCTTGATGTGACTTAATGGATTAAATCGCTTTCAATAAATTGGTTTTTCCTTCACTCTATTTCTTAACCGGGTTTTGATTTCTGGGCTTTGGCTTACTTATTTTACGTATGCCTTGAGACGTTTCGTAACTTAAGTGCCAGTCACGTTCCTTACCCTGCAGGTCATGACAGTTTGTTGATTCGATCGGAATGTTTAACATCGTCTAACTTTTTCTATAATGTGATACAATATTTGGAATCCACACGTAGTTATGAGATAACTAATTTGAATGTTATAAATCTAGCAGTTTAGTCTATGTTGATCGGTTGCTACAGGATTTTGATGCGATCAAAAGTCTGTCGCAATCACGTAGTGTACGCGGATACTCGTCGAGTAAACTTAATAGATAGCCACACCCCATAGCCCCGACCAAGTGACTGTAGGAGAACCTCATCGCCAAAAGCATCCGTTTGGGTGCTTGCGGCAGCGGTGTTCCGCCTTAGTGCACTTCGTCGATGGCATCGAGGGGTGTGGCTGTCTACTAAAGTTTTCGACGAGCATTCGATCAGGATGTCGGGAATCTTGTTGAATTTCCCGACTTGATATTGAAAAGGTTTTTCGATATTGAGACTAAAATGCGGGATTTATAATTGTTAGGCATGCGATGTCTAAGGAATTCATTTGGTTAGGCATGTGATGTCTAAGGAGGTTGCGGATTCCAACTGTTGTAGTTTTTCACTTTCTTTTCTGCGACTGTAAGTGTAATATGTGGTGTATCGCTGTTTTCGTTGTTATACATCAACGACAATTGGGATACGCATATTTACTTACGTTGATGACATGTGATGTTATGTATTGCTGTGATATGTTATACTGGATCGTCGTGTTTTGAATAGCCGAGGTTTTTATGTGAGATGAGGGTTTTTATTTTCTTTCATGTAAAATTCATCGTATGTAATATTCTTTTATTGGGGCACTTCCGGGTTGAGGATGATATCACCATTGTATATTATTTACTTTTCCGCATTAGGATAGACCCAAGACGGGGAGCACAAGTAACCGGGTTCTAGGGTCCAGTGGGAGACCATCTCGAGGAGTCGAGACCAGGTGTCCTAACTCTAGAATTGGTAGGGTTGCTTGCCGCTCTCGTAGGGGTCTAGGGGTGTGGGATTCGCTATTCATCGCGACCGTGGAATCCGTGTTTTATACAGGCTCGCAACAAAACACGGACCTCCTAATATATCCAATATTTCATAGGTTTCTTCTGCTGTTATATCTGTGATGTGATCATTTGATATGTTGAGATAGATACTGGATATAGTATATATGATATATTATATAGACATTGCTTATGTTTTACACCCGCGCTAGCACTGCCCCGCTCTGCCGTCAGTTACCTAACGTAACGGTGCACGAGGGGACATCGAGGCGGATGCGGATAGCATAAGCATACGTTGTATTTATCTGTGATGTTTAGGTAAACTTATATGATGGGACATCATTAATTAGATTAATGAAATAAAAGAAACCTAAATATGTTGTGAAATCGATTTTTCAAAACCAGGTAGCTCTAGTTTTTGCTTTGCATAGCGGTATTCCTTGTAGAATATCCAGCACCTTATTCGATAAGTAAAGAGCCGAGATCCCTTCAGCGGGAGTGACCTCTTTAGCGAAACTAGCAGATGCTACAAACTCGGTTTGTCTTTTGATTGCTTTTATAGTTTTTGCTTTGCATAGCGGTATTTGTGAAATATCCTGCACCTTATTCAATAAGGAAAGAGCCGAGATCCCTTCACCGGGAGTGACCTCTTTAGCAAAACTAGTAAAAGCCTCAAAAACACTCATTTTTAAAATCGCTCGATTCTACGATGGTATCAAGTTCATTACGCAAAAGGTTTTCTTAAAAACCTGTCGTAGTCCTCCGTCATTTCAGATAAGTACTTCATAGTATTCGTGCTGCGTTTGTTGACCTTATCAAGGCGTAGTGTGCGGTAACTATTTATGCTTATCTGCATAAGCATATGATGCGATTGAGTTAGGGTAGTCGTGCGACCTTGTTGACCTTGTTAAGGGTCATGCGGGTGGGTTTAATTCAATCAGGAAATGAAGGGTTCAACTTGACTTGCGGTCTATGGTTTGTTGACCTTGTCAAAGTCATAGATCCCTCGGGGTAAAATATTATTAGGAATTTCAAGTGTTGAAATTTGCAAGGAGATTGCATACCTCCTATGAGATAGTTGGATCCCGATACCCACTGCGAGTAGGAGTTACTCCTGGAAGAGTTTTACACATTACAATTAGCCGATCAAGTAGGTGTCTAGAAAGGTGTTGACGGGGTTACGCCCCTGGAAAAACGAGGTTTATTTAAATTAGGTCTGTGCGAAAGCACGGGGAACCTCTCTCAAAGTACCGGCACTGGCTTGGCTGAAAGATTGGCGAACTTGTATGGTGTAATTAATCCCGGCTAGTCTTTCCTTTTGGGGTTTGAAGGAAGATTTGACTAAAACAGTGGGAGCCATCCTGATTAGATATATTAATAACCAATCTAATCTTGCAAAAGCATATACTGAGTGTTTTCTTCTCTCTCTCTCTCTCTAGGTAGCGACCATGTCGCCTTAATCAAGATAATAACACGGATATATTGACCAACCCCGCTTGTTATACTGATCTAGGGGAACATTGATCCTGCTCCAACTTATAATTGTTATAAGACCGAGCAGGAAATAGGGGATTACCAGGATTCCCGTGCCAGCCAAACGAAGAAAGTGCATGATGATGCATCTTCTTCGGGTGTGTGCATTACAGAGAACTGTTTCTCAGTATCCTTTACGTCCTGGGTATGAGATACCGGATCAGGATCCCGCAAATGTAATATGTTATATGGGCTACAGATAGGTAGAGAAGTGAGAATGGGTGATATGTTTTAAGAGTTAGAAACGGTGCAATTGTTGCAACCAAGTCTGTTGGCAGTTATCACCCTGTATTACCAAATACATTGATTCTGAACGAATGTTATTAGATACCGAACCTGATATACAACATCATATCAGTATCTTTATTTAGTAAAGAAAGATATAATTTTGTATTGTTCGATAATGTTTTGAACATTTCCTATATCAAGAGTTGATCGGTTCAGGCACATTATCTAAAAGCATATACATTCTAAATCAAACCATAGTTCTTAACGTACAGAACACACACAAGAGGAAGAGTTCAGAAATGAACGAATCATTCTTAAGGTGTTGGAGACTAGGTCATATCAATGTGACCCGCCTAGCTGAAGTTACATAAAGATATATATCTAAATCAGTTTTAATTTACATCTTGTGAAACTTTCCAGTCATGTCACAAAGATAAGGTGACCACAGCTCTGTTTATTGGAAACAGAGAAGGAGTTAGTGAACTCTTAGTATTGATACATGATGATGTATGTAAGGTCCCATGTCTACACATGCCAGGACCAGTTCTTTGTACTTCATTACATTCACTGATTATCTCTCAAGATTCGGACATATGTTCCTGTTGAAACACAAGTCTGAACCTTTTGAAAAATTCAATGAATATAAGTTAGAAGTAGAGAACCAAAACAAGTATAAGTATTATGTCTTTTGATGAGATCAGGAAGGAGAATACTTGAGCACGGAATTCCTAGACTATTCTAAAGGAGAATGAGATTCTCTCTCAGCATTACTCCTCCGTATACACCACAGCACGTCAGTGAATCGGGGTGGAGCAATCGTACCCTATGTGATATGGTGTGCTCTATGATGAGTACTACTGAGTTGCCTATTTCCTTTTGGGGATATGCACTTAAGAAGCTGCATACCTATTGAATAGGGTTCCAATCAAATCAGATGCCTACCACTCCATATGTGATATGAAATGGAAAGAGCCCATGTCTTAAGTATGTTAAGATTTGGAGTTGTCCGGCCTATGTCTAAAAGCAAAATCCGGACAAGCTCGAGGCAAGGTCAATTCTGTGGAAGTATGTTGGATATCCCAACCATTCGCAAGGGAATATCTTCTACTGCACTGATGAGTAAAAGGTGTTTTGTTTCTCAGCATGCCACCTTTTGGAAAGGGAATTTCTTTTGAAGAAATTAGTGGTCATGAGGTAGAACTGGAAAGAGTTCCAGCTATACAAACAGCAGCTGATGATTTGGTTGTAACGTTTCTGAAATCGTTATACGGATTTTTCCGTTTTAGGGCAAAATAGTCGGTATTTTCCGTTTTAACCTATTTTGATCAAACTTTCGTATAAACTTGTCGGCACCGAGTTTAGCTAAAATAAAGCCAGTGCGTGAGCTTTGGGGGACAATGGGATGTTTTGGTTCACATAGACTTTTTCCCTAATTAAATATTATTTTAATGTGTTATTTATGCATTTAATTAGTGGTAATTACATTTTTGGTTTGGGTTAATTAGTTCTAGTTTGTATCATTGCTAAACTAATCACTAGATTAGGTTTAAACCCATCCATGAAATATCTAGATATTTATGGAAAAAGGATTTAAAATTTTAAAGAAAAGAAAAGAAAGAAAATGTGGTATTTTTGCATTTATTAGCATTTAATGCTATTTTTAGCTAGAATTTTCCTTCATTTGACAAAACCCCCTTCATTTATCCATCTTGGCCGAGCCCTCTTGTTGCCGCCCTCTCATCTTTCCTTGATTATTTCCATCATTCCAAGCTCCAAAAATTCATCAAAAATCATGAAATATTCACACAAACTCCAAATTAAATTCATACCCATTTTTCCTTAAGCCTAAACTAGCATGTGTTAGTTGTATGTATGCCCTAGAGGCCAGTATTGTACAGATGATGTATATTATATTGGATGCTTGGACATATATAGAGATGACTTTCTTGCTCGATATGATAGTATGCTATCCGGTTGCTCTTTATCTTAACATGTATACTTGTCTCTTTATATTGTCTTATAGTTACATGTTGGTAAAGCCCTTAGAATGTGTACTTGACTACCTGGACTATGATGCGGATCATACTAGTGGGGACATGGTAGTCCATAAGTACATCCTTCAAGGTCCCTAGTCCTCGGTGTATCGAGACGGGGCATCGATATACCAGTGTAGACTAGCGTATACGCTACTCGACCCATGAGATAGGCGATGGATGATCCCATATCCATTGGTGTTTGACATCAGAGAGGGTATACGGGTGCTCAGTAGAGACTGGGTACACTGGACGGACTCGCCGAGAGCTCCCAGATGGAATTATACCTCACGTCAGATGGCAGTTCTCAGGTGACATTTATGAAGGTTAGTCTGTAGATCCGAAATCGTCATAGAGTCTTGTGTGATTCCCACTGTGCTTTGATTTCCACCTTACCACGTCCACGAGGGCGTGCAAAACGGTGGTTTTTGGGTACAGTCCCGAGTCACATCGAGGCAATGAGCGATGGGAGGGGTTTCTTCTCTCCCGGTATTGGGGGTTGATGTTGCGCTGTGCTCGATTGGCCGTAACAGGGAAGTCCCTGGCCAGGGCTGATTAGAGATTTACTGGTAAGTGTTACCAGTAGTTTCTCGACCCGTTATGAGACTCACATCGGCACGACTTATCGGTTATTGGGGTCTGACGTTTACCACCCCTAGACTTGATATGCGACATATCAGACGAGGAGACCGGACTGCGCGGGTAGTGTTGCCGGTTGGCTCGACGAGAGTTGTAGCAGGTTCGCTTGTTTTCATCTGATCGCTCAATACCCGGGTGGCCGTTACGTTTAGCTGACCGCTTGCGTCTTGGGGGTGCTTGATATGATCATCACCCACTGCCGGCGTATTGACGAGTCTTAGAGTCCCACAAAGGAGTTACCTAGTTCAGGCGAAACGTTGTGGTGCGCGTATGCGATATGCACATGGACCCGGTTAAAACGCACGTATGAGATACCGTATGTTAATTGGGCGGCTTGCTTTTGGTCGGGTCGTATGTGATATGACCGGATTGATAAATCAAGTGTTGATTTATCATTTAACCATTAGCTTCTCACTAAGAATCCTATCTTGTTTCTTTTGGATGTATGCATGCATGTATGCATTCATTCTTGTTCATGCACATATGGATGTGCATGCACACATGCATACATACATCATTCTATCATGGTTGCTTATACATGGAAAATGATGGCAATATAAGACTCACACCATGATTTTATTTATATGTGTTATTGTTAGTGTTTATGCCCTAGAAGGCCATTACTGTATCATACTAGCTTGTATATTACTTAATGGAAGCTTGGGATATTCACATGTATATAACAGTCTTGCTAAACATGGTAGTATGCTACTTGGTTTTTCTATCTTAATATGTGAGTATACGTATTGATAGAGCTCTTAGGATCTTGCTTGTCTACCAGCGTTGTGATGGCAGTCACACTAGTGGGGGCTGGGTAGTCTACAAGCACATCCTTATTCAGGTCCCTGGTCGTTGGATTATCGAGACAGAGCATCGATACTCCGGAGTAGACTGGTGTGTACGCTTCTCATCCCAGTTGGGGAGATGGTCTGTCCCACAGCCGTCAGTACGTCGTACTGGAGATAGTATACAGGTGCTCGTTAGGTTACGGGTACACCGGACAGGACTCACAGGGAACTGTTGGTTGGTTTGATACCAGTCGTCAGTGAACAGTTCCCAGGTGACATGAGTACAGCGTAGTCCGCAGACTTGACACTGCTACTTCGCCTCGAGTGTGTCCCACTGTTCTTAGATTGCTACCCTACCGCGGCTCAAAGGAGTCGTGCAAACAGGTAGCAGTTGGGTGCAGTCCCGAGCACTTGGAGGCAGTGGCGGTTAGACAGGATTCGTCCCTCCCGGTATTGGGAGTAGATATCGTGCTGTGTCAGAGAGCCATTACGCAAAGTCCATGGCCAGGGCAAGCGAGATTTGCTGGTAGGTTCCAGTAGTTTCTCAGGGTGTAATGGGCTTTACTCCGACACGACTTATACCGCTATTAGGGGACTGACGCTTGCCGCCCCCCTAGGCCCGATATGCGATAGTCTTGGACGAACGGACCGGACTGTATGGAGATTGTCACATCAGACTCAGTAGGAGTTCGGATGGGTTTACTCATCGGCCTTCTTATCGACAACTACCTGGGGACCGTTACGTACAGCTAGTGCCGCTTGCGGTCTGTGGTTAAACCCACTGCCAGCGTAGTAGTCGAGTCTCTAGAGTCCCACACAGAGAGTTTCCTACTCCAGGCAAAACGATATAGAGGTTGCATGGTTTTGCGACAAAGGGTTCGGACGCATACGTGCGTTTACGCGCGTACGACTTTCGGACAGTTTTTACCAGTCGGCTTTGGTTTAAGCCAGTTACTGGTATCCGGTTATTGGATTTTTACAGTCTAAAGTTTTTCCGTATTTTTGCGGATTGGAGGGGCGTTCTCGTAATTGTACGAGAAGCTTCTAGAAGATGTGACTAAGGAGGTTTCTTTTGGAAAGAAAGTGAGTCATGGTGGTGATTCATTCATTTCATTAATGCACATTTATTGCTTAATGACTCATGCTAATGAATCACCACTAGATATTTTATGAAGCATGCTTATTCATTTCCTTTATTCATTATTCTTAAAATAGAATGCTTCATAATATATTATGATACACTCTCTCTCTTCTCATTATCATATATCACATTCTCTCTCCTCAAGCTCTCATCTTCAAACCCTAATCCTTAATCCTCATGTGTTAAGATCAAAGGATTAGTTAGACTAAACAATCCATAACCTTCACTCTACATCATCCTTTCATCTTTGATTAGCAATCAAAGTTGATTAGTTACCTCAAGTTAGAGGTTTAGCTTGGAGTTTCGCTCTCGGGTGGATCGTCTACTACCTAGAGAAGGTCGAGGAGAACAAAGGAGGACGTAAAGACGAAGGACTAGTTTCGATCGGTATAATCCCTTAACACTATAGTTTAGTATAGCTATGTGTTTGGTTATTATTTGTTTAGCTTCGATTCAAGCGGTTAGTCGATGTTCGTTGTTTAAACTTGATCGTTTTTGAAAATTCCGCCTCCCCATAAGTACTGGGGTGTACTACATCGACTTACAGTGGTATCAGAGCCTCGCTAAACAATAAATAACTTAATTGCAAATTTGTACGAATTTCGAACGGAAAAACAAAGCCGCAAAACCCTAATTCTGTCAAGTTTCTGTCGAAGTTAAAATCAAGTCAGAAAATTTTTCAGGTGTGTTCAGAGAGCTTGACATGACCACAGGAGAACACCCAAGAAATTCGAGCACATGATTCGACTAAAGCGCCGCGGAAGGGCGGCGGATCCCACCGATCCGCCGCGCTTCCGCGGCCGAGTTGCCGAGTCATGGGCTCATCTTTCATGGGTGGGTCCTCTCTGGTGTTTGGGGTTTTCTGGAATATTTAATTATTGCTCAGGTTACTGTTTAACAGAGCAGATTTTGGAGCAATATTGATGTTGTTTATTCGATCGAATTGTACAGTATTTGCGTATTGGATTATATCTGTGATTGTTTAATGTGTTCGTAAACCTCCCCTAACTGCTAGTATGTCGGTTGGCAGGGGGTTGCACATTTCTGAAATGGTTATATCTGTTTGTGCATATAAACTGTATTGGACTGTTGTGGTGTATAGCCGGGGTTAGCAATGGGTTATTGATTAATTCATTTGTTGTAAATGTAATTTGTTGTAATATTATTTTCGCGGGGCACTTCCAGGTTGCGGTTGTAGCCACCGTTGTATTATTTCATTTTACTGTTTTTGCTCCTAGGACTGACCCAAGGTGGGGTACACAGACTGCCGGGTGGGTAGTTTGCCGTACCCGTAGGGGTCGAGGGTGGGGTAACGGCTATTCATCACAACTGTGTAATCTGTCTTTTCTTGCAGGCTCAAAAGAAATACAGATTGCTTGCAAATCCAATATTGTTTATCTGTGTTCTGGAATGAATATCATTGCGTCAGACGAATGTAAAATATCTATATTTATGATAGCTATTTAGACGCCACTTATGTTTTACACCCGCGCTAGCCCAGCCCCCGCTCTGTCGTTAGTTAAGTAACCTAACGGGTGATGACGGGACCCCGTGGCGAATGCGGATGGCATAAGAGGACGTTGTATTTTCGTTGTTTTCTACAATGATAAGTTAATGATGGGACGCATTATCTATAATGCAAAGTAAAACAAACCAAAGTTTAAATCGTTGGAACAATTTAAAAGAAACCACTCGGTTATTTTTAAAACAGATATTTTTAAATGCGGAGCTTTAACCACTCCTTTTAAAAGCTATCAGGTTCCTTCGGTTATATCAAGTTCACTACGTTTACGGTTTCGCCAAAACCAGTCGTAGCCCTCCGTCATTTCATTTGGGTATTCAGTAGTATTCAAGCTATGCATTTTGGCCAAAGTCAAGGCATAGTGTTTGGTAGCTACTGGGTTTTCATTTGTTGCATAAGATAGACGAGTTGGTTTGGGACAGTCGTATTACCATTTGACCAAAGTCAGGGGTATATACGGATGGGTTCAAATTGACAAGATAATGACGGGTAGAACTTGACATGTGACTTATGACATTTTGACCAAAGCCAAGGTCATAAGAGCATGGGGCAAAAACCTTATATCGGGAATTTCTAAAGAAACTGAAATTTGCAAAGAGATGCATACCATTTGGAGTTTGATGAATGTTGGTAGGATTCCTTCAACATTATCATACGATGATATTTGGATCCCGATCCTACTGTGAGTATATGCTACTTATCAGGATATTCGTCGCTTAACGATCAATGCTATAAACCTAGTAGGTGTCCAGAAAAGTGTCAGCGGGGTTACGCCCCCAGAGAAAAGAGGTTATTTAATTAAGGAACTTCGCGAAAGCGTTGGAAAACCTCCCTCGAAGTATCGACACCGGCCTGGCTGAACGGTTAAGCAAGTATTGTACGGTGAGAATAGTCTTGGCTAATTCTTCTTTTATGGTTTGAGGAAGGATTCGAGAAACAGTGGGAGCCATCCAGTTTAGATAAACTAAAAACCATTCTAAACTTGCAAGAGCATCATGCTAAAGAGTTTTCTTCTCTCTCTCCTAATTGCAGCGACCCTGAAAATGACTGGACTTAAGTTACTTTTAGAGAAAAATATACTGACGGGGCCAAACTATAAAGATTGGCTGCGGAATGTCAAGATGGCTTTGACCTATGACAAACTGGGGTACGTCCTCACCGCTACAGCACCTGCTGTCCTTGGTCCCAAATCCAGCAATGCGGATAAGGAAATCCGCAAAACCTGGGATTTAGATTGCGCGAGAGCCAAGTGCATCGTGCTTGCCTCGATGAACAATGAACATCAGAGGAGGCACGAGGATATGTCTCTAGATGGCATATTTCTCCATACAAAGGAACTTTATGGAGAGCAATCTCGTATAGCAAGATACGAGACCTCTAAGAAATTGTTTCGAGCGAGGTTGGCTGTCGGGTCATCAGTAGGTGAACATGTCCTACAGATGATCGGCTATATTGAAGAGCTCGCAGACCTTGGGACGACTTTGGATAATGAGCTCTATACAGACCTTGTTCTCCAGTCCCTTCCTCCCACCTACGCCCAGTTTATCCTCAACTTCAATCTTCAAGGAAAAGAAGTTGAACTTGCGGAACTCCTGAACATGTTAAGGAGTGCAGAGGGCACCTTGCAGAAGGCAAGGGAAACACCCGCTATGTTTGTTGGCGGTTCATCTTCTTCCGGGTCCAAGGCTAGGGCCAAAGGAAGGAAGAAGAAGGCCGCACCCAGACCTAGAGGAGGTGTTAGTAAGGTGGGAAAGAAGGGAAAGAAAAAGTTTACAGCACCGGTAGTTGTCCTGGATGAGTGCTTCCATTGTCACAGGAAAGGGCACTGGAAGAAGGATTGCAAGGCGTGGAACGCCAAGAACCAGGAACTGAAGCAGGCTGTGGCTTCGACTTCAGGTGTGTTTGTAATTGAGAATTGTCTGTCGATCAACTCTACTTCCTGGGTATTGGATACCGGGTCAGGATCTCATATTTGCAATTCATTGCAGGCACTGAGAAACCGTAGAGTGCTGAAGGAAGGTGATATGATCCTCAGGGTTGCTAACGGAGCTAGCGTGGGAGCTGCGTCCGTCGGGGATTATCACCTAGGATTGACGAGTGGACACATTTTGGTTTTACATAACTGTTATTTTGTACCCAGCTTAACGTGTAATATCATATCGGTTTCCTTGTTATCAAATAAAGGTTATGATTTCACGTTTGTAAGAGATGTTGTCAACATCCACCTTAATCATGGTTTGATTGGGTCCGGTACTCTAAATAACGGCATATATGTGTTAAACCAACTCCAAATTTTCAATGTCCAGAACACACTAAAAAGAAAGTCTCCAGATTTAAATAAAGCTTTCTTATGGCATTGTAGACTGGGTCACATCAATGAGAGAAGGTTGACTAAGTTGCATAGAGAAGGATATTTGGACACGTTCGAATATCAAACTTATGACACTTGTCAATCTTGTCTCAAAGGAAAGATGACAAAGACTCCATTCACTGGACAAGGAGTAAGAGCGAGCGAGCTCTTAGGACTCATACACAGTGATGTATGCGGTCCAATGTCTACACATGCGAGAGGTGGTTTTTCCTATTTCATTACTTTCACGGATGATTACTCAAGATACGGATTCATTTATCTGATGAAACATAAATCCGAGGCTTTTGAGAAATTCCAAGAGTATAAGAATGAAGTAGAAAACCAAACCGGCAAAAGTATAAAAACACTGAGATCTGATCGAGGTGGAGAATACTTAAGTGCCGAGTTCCTAGGTTACCTAAAAGAGAAAGGAATTCTCTCTCAGCTTACTCCTCCATACACTCCACAGCATAACGGTGTATCGGAGAGACGGAATCGAACCCTATTGGATATGGTACGATCCATGATGAGTAATGCTGAGTTACCGCGATCTTTCTGGGGTTATGCGCTAGAATCAGCGGCATATCTTCTGAACAGAGCTCCTACCAAGACTGTGCCTACCACTCCATATCAGATGTGGACTGGGAGGAAACCCCATCTTCAGCATATGAAGATTTGGGGATGTCCAGCTTTTGTTAAAAAGCAGCATGTGGACAAGCTCGAGGCACGATCAGTAAAATGTATGTTTGTGGGATATCCAAAGAACTCCAAGGGATATTATTTCTATTACGCAGAGGAACAAAAGGTTTTTGTTTCTCGTAATGCCCATTTTCTGGAAAATCAGTTTTTAGAAAAGGAAATAAGTGGGAGCGAAATAGAACTGGAAGAAATTCCAGAACCACAAACTACTACTGAAAGTTTGGTAGAACCAGAGGTTCAAGAAGAACAGAACATTCCCGCACCCCTCCGCAGGAGTAGTAGGCCGTCTCGTCCGCCTGAGAGATACTACGGTTTTCTCATAGACGGGGATAGAGAGGATTGCATCATAGATGATGATGAACCTACTGACTTCCAGCAGGCCATCCAGAGCGGCGACTCGGTACGATGGCTAGATGCAATGCGGACCGAAATGGAGTCCATGTACACCAACAAAGTATGGACTTTGGACTTTGCTCCAGATGGGGTAAAACCCATAGGATGCAAATGGATCTTCAAGAAAAAGATTGGTGTAGATGGACAGGTGGAAACCTATAAGGCTAGACTTGTTGCAAAGGGTTTTCGTCAAAGACCTGGTTTGGACTATGACGAAACTTTTTCTCCAGTGGCTATGCTCAAATCCATTCGGGTCCTTCTTGCTATTGCTGCCTTCCATGATTATGAAATCTGGCAGATGGACGTAAAGACGGCTTTTCTGAATGGAAATTTAGAAGAGAGCGTCTATATGGATCAGCCAGAGGGTTTCAATCAGAGTGGGAGCAGCGGGAAAGTATGCAAGCTGCTTAAGTCCATTTACGGACTAAAGCAGGCATCGCGGAGTTGGAACATCTGTTTTGATGAGACAGTCAAAGAATATGACTTTATCAAAAATCCAGATGAACCGTGCATATATAGTAAAGTTGTGGCCAGAAGTGTCGTATTCCTCGTCTTGTACGTGGATGACATTCTATTGATAGGAAATGACATTCCTATGCTACAATCTGTCAAAGGATTCTTGTCACACAGGTTCTCCATGAAAGACCTGGGTGATGCCTCTTACATTCTGGGGATCCGGATCTATCGTGATAGATCCAAGAGGATGTTGGGACTTTCGCAGTCCAGGTATATCGACACTGTACTGAAAAGATTCAGTATGGAAGATTCTAAGCGCGGTAATCTACCGGCTTGTCACGGAATCACCCTCTCCAAAGAGATGTCTCCCAAGACTGATTTGGAAAGGGAACGCATGTCTATTATACCCTACGCTTCTGCGGTAGGCTCTATAATGTATGCGATGTTGTGTACCAGACCAGATGTAGCTTACGCACTGAGCGTGGTAAGCCGGTATCAGTCAGCCCAGGGGAGAAACACTGGATAGCAGTAAAGAACATTCTCAAGTACCTGAGGAGGACTAAGGAGATGTTCTTGGTTTACGGCGGAAAAGACCTCAGGTTGGAGGCCTTTGCTGATTCCGGCTTCCAGAGTGATAAGGACGATTCCAAGTCCATGTCGGGTTATGTCTTTACCCTCAATGGAGGGGCGGTGTGCTGGAAGAGCTCCAAGCAGGACACCGTTGCTGACTCGACGATGGAAGCGGAGTATATAGCTGCTTGCGATGCCGCAAAAGAAGCAGTCTGGATGAAGAAGTTCCTAACAGAACTTCAGGTGGTTCCTACCATAGTTGATCCAATACCTCTGTATTGCGACAACAACGGAGCTATAGCTTTAGCGAAGGAACCAAGGTCCCATCAGAAGTCCAGACACATCTTGAGGCGGTATCACCTGATCAGGGAGATCATTGATCGTCAGGAGATCGAGGTTCGGAGAGTTGCTTCAGAAGAGAACATTGCTGATCCATTCACGAAGGCCCTTCCTCAGATTCAGTTCGAGAGGCTGCTCGAGATCATTGGTCTGTGATATGCCAGTACATGGCCCTAGTGCAAGTGGGAGATTGTTAGTGTTTATGCCCTAGAAGGCCATTACTGTATCATACTAGCTTGTATATTACTTAATGGAAGCTTGGGATATTCACATGTATATAACAGTCTTGCTAAACATGGTAGTATGCTACTTGGTTTTTCTATCTTAATATGTGAGTATACGTATTGATAGAGCTCTTAGGATCTTGCTTGTCTACCAGCGTTGTGATGGCAGTCACACTAGTGGGGGCTGGGTAGTCTACAAGCACATCCTTATTCAGGTCCCTGGTCGTTGGATTATCGAGACAGAGCATCGATACTCCGGAGTAGAATGGTGTGTACGCTTCTCATCCCAGTTGGGGAGATGGTCTGTCCCACAGCCGTCAGTACGTCGTACTGGAGATAGTATACATGTGCTCGTTAGGTTACGGGTACACCGGACAGGACTCACAGGGAACTGTTGGTTGGTTTGATACCAGTCGTCAGTGAACAGTTCCCAGGTGACATGAGTACAGCGTAGTCCGCAGACTTGACACTGCTACTTCGCCTCGAGTGTGTCCCACTGTTCTTAGATTGCTACCCTACCGCGGCTCAAAGGAGTCGTGCAAACAGGTAGCAGTTGGGTGCAGTCCCGAGCACTTGGAGGCAGTGGCGGTTAGACAGGATTCGTCCCTCCCGGTATTGGGAGTAGATATCGTGCTGTGTCAGAGAGCCATTACGCAAAGTCCCTGGCCAGGGCAAGCGAGATTTGCTGGTAGGTTCCAGTAGTTTCTCAGGGTGTAATGGGCTTTACTCCGACACGACTTATACCGCTATTAGGGGACTGACGCTTGCCGCCCCCCTAGGCCCGATATGCGATAGTCTTGGACGAACGGACCGGACTGTATGGAGATTGTCACATCAGACTCAGTAGGAGTTCGGATGGGTTTACTCATCGGCCTTCTTATCGACAACTACCTGGGGACCGTTACGTACAGCTAGTGCCGCTTGCGGTCTGTGGTTAAACCCACTGCCAGCGTAGTAGTCGAGTCTCTAGAGTCCCATACAGAGAGTTTCCTACTCCAGGCGAAACGATATAGAGGTTGCATGGTTTTGCGACAAAGGGTTCGGACGCATACGTGCGTTTACGCGCGTACGACTTTCGGACAGTTTTTACCAGTCGGCTTTGGTTTAAGCCAGTTACTGGTATCCGGTTATTGGATTTTTACAGTCTAAAGTTTTTCCGTATTTTTGCGGATTGGAGGGGCGTTCTCGTAATTGTACGAGAAGCTTCTAGAAGATGTGACTAAGGAGGTTTCTTTTGGAAAGAAAGTGAGTCATGGTGGTGATTCATTCATTTCATTAATGCACATTTATTGCTTAATGACTCATGCTAATGAATCACCACTAGATATTTTATGAAGCATGCTTATTCATTTCCTTTATTCATTATTCTTAAAATAGAATGCTTCATAATATATTATGATACACTCTCTCTCTTCTCATTATCATATATCACATTCTCTCTCCTCAAGCTCTCATCTTCAAACCCTAATCCTTAATCCTCATGTGTTGAGATCAAAGGATTAGTTAGACTAAACAATCCATAACCTTCACTCTACATCATCCTTTCATCTTTGATTAGCAATCAAAGTTGATTAGTTACCTCAAGTTAGAGGTTTAACTTGGAGTTTCGCTCTCGGGTGGATCGTCTACTACCTAGAGAAGGTCGAGGAGAACAAAGGAGGACGTAAAGACGAAGGACTAGTTTCGATCGGTATAATCCCTTAACACTATAGTTTAGTATAGCTATGTGTTTGGTTATTATTTGTTTAGCTTCGATTCAAGCGGTTAGTCGATGTTCGTTGTTTAAACTTGATCGTTTTTGAAAATTCCGCCTCCCCATAAGTACTGGGGTGTACTACATCGACTTACAGTTATTATTTCATTTGTTTTAAAACAAAGGAAAAAGAAAAGGATAATTCATGGATGAGTTCTACACTCTTCTTGACCTAACCATGCTCACCTACCTTCTAACCATGAGTTAATCTTTTCTTTTATGTTTTAACTCAAGTGAAATAATATCCATATGTTTTAACCATGGTTTGAGATGAGAAGTGATAAATATATATACATATATTTTCATTTTCTTTTCAAGAGTTTTATTTTCTCTTCTTCTTAAAAAGCCATCATCTTCTTCAACCTTGATCTTTTGCTCTCTAGACTTTTCAAGTGAGCAAGATACTCAAAAAAATAGGATTTTGATGTTAGAAAGAGAACCACAACACCATTCTACACAAGTCTAGCCCACTTGTTTTGAGTGTTAGCTTCATTTCATCTTCTTGTTAAAGTGAAGTTGCTAGCTTGGACAAAGGAGCTTCGGATGGATCATCGTGGACGTTAGAGGACTTCAAGCTAATCGCTTTCCGACTCTCAAGTAGCCAAGGAGTCTACAAAAGGTAGCTACAAAGGTTGTACTCTCAAAACCCTAGCCTTTGTAACATATGATGTTGGTTAAAGTTTTTGAAACCCTAATTTTCTAGGATAGATCCTTTGTATGTTTACTTAGCACCACAAAAACTTGATCTTTATGACATGTGATGCTTCCAAACCTCTCATAGGGTGCTAGGTAAACCCTACATTGGTATCAGAGCCGACCTAGAACATTAGGCGACACTTTAGCGAAGTCAAAACCCCGATCGAATCAAAATACGGCTTTTTGGGACACTCTCTGGAGATTTTTTCAAAACTGTTGTTTTTCATAATTAAAAATACTTAAAAAATTCAGCAGGCAAATATAAACAATACTGTGAAAAACGAACCCATGAACAGTACTTTACACCGCGGAACCGCGGCAATAGCCAGCTTGGGCCGCGGAACCGCGGCCGTACTGATGAGTCTCTGTGTCGTTTTTGTACAGTAATTAGTTTGTCTGCTTGTATAATTTTTGGGGTATTTTTAATCTGAATTTAGTGCTGTATGTTCTGGAGATTGTTTTGGAGTCGGTGATTTGATCGAAATTTTGATTTCGTGTTTCTTTCCGGGTAATTTAAATAGTGTTGAATTGTTCGAACGAGTATCATTTACTCACTCTTTCACGGGGTTTAAATCTTTCGGAAATACGTGCAAGTTTGTTTGTGGTGGACCCTCTAGAAGACAACAAACCTTAACTCAATTATGTGACCGTCTTGAACTGCCTTTTGAACCTTAGGGTTTGGGGCAGTACGGCGTGCCACATGTGAGGCGTTGTCTTGACCCTTCTACGGCTGGACCGCTACTACTATGTCACACTCCGGGTTTTTGAACTCCGCTCAAGTGTTGAGCTTTAGGGAATTTTGAGTATTTGATCATTCGTTCGAAAACTTTAATACCGTCTATTTATCTGGAATGTGATGCAATGTGTGCAATTCATATAGCTAGATATGAAATACGAAATATGTGATATTTCGCATTTACGATGTCTAAAGAGGATGTGGATTCCAGATATGGCAGTTTTACACTTTCTTTTCTATGACCGTAAGTGTAGTATGTCGATATCGCCGATTTCGTTGCTATACATCAACGACAATTGGGGTACGCATACTTACTTAAGTTGATGATATATGATATTATGTGTTGCTGAGATATGATGTGCAGGATTGTCGCAATTGAATAGCCGGGGGGGTTTTATGTGAGATGAGAGTTTTATATTTTCATTCATGTAAATTCAAATGTAATGTAATATTCTTTTATTTGGGGCACTTCCGGGTTGAGGTCGATGCCACCCGTGTTGTATATTATTTGCTTTTCCGCATTAGGATGGACCCAAGGAGGGGAGCACAGGTGACCGGGTTCTGGGGTTCAGTGGGAGGCCATCTCGAGGAGTCGAGACCGGGTCTCCTAAACTCCAGAATTGGTAGGGTCGCTTGCCCCTCTCGTAGGGGTCCAGGGTGTGGGCTTGGCTATTCATCGCGACTATGGAATCCGTATTTTCTATTGTTGGCTAAATACTAAATACGGACGTCATAGTATATCCCACATTATATCTATGTTTCTGCTGCGATATCTGTGATGTGATCATTTGATATGTTCTGATGGATACAGTATATAGTATATATGATATATTATATAGACGTTACTTATGTTTTACACCCGCACTAGCCCTGCCCTGCTCTGTCGTTAGTTACCTAACCTAACGGTGCACGAGGGGACATCGAGGCGAATGCTGATGGCATAAGTATATGTCGTATTTATCTGCGATGTTTAGGTGACTTAAATGATGGGACTTCATTAATGTGATCAATGAAAGAAAAGAAACCTAAAAGATGTTGTAGAATCAAATTTTAATAAAAAAAAAGGGTAGCTACAGTTTTGCTTTGCATAGAGGTATATATGATATACCCTGCACCTTATTCGATGAGGAAAGAGCCGAGATCCCTACACCGGGAGTGACCTCTTTAGCAAAACTTGCAGATGCTACAAAACTCGGTTTGGTTTTTGATTGCTTTTTGAGTTTTGCTTTGCACAGTGATATATATGATATATCCCGCACCTTATTCGATGAGGAAAGAGCCGAGATCCCTTCACCGGGAGTGACCTCTTTAGCAAAACTAATAAAAGCCTCAAAGTCACTCCATTTCAAAATTCACACGATTCTACAACGATATCAACTTCATTACGCAATAGGTTTTCAGAAAAACCTGTCGTAGCCCTCCGTCATTTCAGATAAGTTGTATATAGTATTCGTGCCACATTTGTTGGCTTTCGTCAAGGTGTAGTGAGCGGTAGCTATATGCTGCTTATCTGCTGCATATGATGCGACTGGATTAGGGTAGTCGTACGGCTTTGTTGGTTTTCGTCAAGGGTCGTGCGGGTGGGTTTAATTCAGTCAAGAAATGTACGGGTTGAACTTGACTAGCGGGCTATGGTTTGTTGGCTTTCGTCAAGGTTATAGCACGTTAGGGGCAAAATAGTATCGGAAATTTCAAGTTTTGAAATTTGCAATGAGATTGCATACCTTCTATGAGATAGTTGGATCCCGATACCCACTGCGAGTAATTGCTACTCCCGGGAGAGTTTTACACAAGACAATTAGCCGATCAAGTAGGTGTCTAGAAAGGTGTCAACGGGGTTACGCCTCTGGGAAAACGAGGTTTACTTTAATTAGGTCTGTGCGAAAGCACGGGAAACCTCCCTCAAAGTACCGACACTGGCTTGGCTGAAAGATCGGCGAAGTTGTATGGTGTAATTAATCCCGGCTAGTCTTCCCTTTTAGGGTTTGAAAGAAGATTTGATAAAAACAGTAGGAGCCATCCTGATTAGATAAGATAATAACCAATCTGATCTTGCAAGAGCATACGCTAAAGTGTTTTCTTTTCTCTCTCTCCAGGTAGCGACCATTTCATGCCTTAATAAGGATAATAATATGGATGTATTGACGGAACCCGCATATTATACTGTGCTGGGGAACGTTGGTTCCGTTCTTTCTTGTAAGAGTTATAGGATTGAACAGGACATAGGGGAATACCAGGATTCCCATGCCACCCGAATGAAGAAAGTACATGATGATGCATTTTCTTCGGGTGTGTTCGTTACAGAGAACTGTTTCTCCATTTGCCCTACGTCCTGGGTATTAGATACCGGGTCAGGATCCCATATATGTAATCAGTTACATGGGCTTAAGAAAGGTAGAGAACTTGGAGAAGGTGATAAAGACATAAAGGTTCGAAATAGTGCAATTGTTGCAGCTAAAACCGTCGGGGAATATCACCTTGTATTACCAACTGGTAATACATTGATTCTAAACGAATGCTATTACATGCCGAACCTGATATGCAACATTATATCGGTTTCTTTGTTGAGTAAAGAAGGATATAATTTTGTATTACAGGATAATGTTATGAACATTTTCCGTAACCAAAAGTTGGTTGGATCAGGCACGTTGTGCAATGGCATTTATGTTCTAAATCAATCAACAGTTCTGAGCATAACAAACACACATAAGAGGAAGAGTTCAGAACTGAACGAATCCTTCTTGTGGCATTGTAGACTAGGTCACATCAATGCGACACGACTAGCTAAGTTGCATAAGGATGGATATTTGAAACCGTTCGAATTTTCATCTTATGACACTTGCCAGTCATGCTCAAAGGGAAGATGACCAAAACTCCATTTACGGGACACGGAGAAAGAGTTACCGAACTATTGGGACTGATACATAGTGATGTATGCGGTCCCATGTCTATACATGCCAGGGATGGTTCTTCGTACTTCATTACATTCACTGACGATCTCTCAAGATACGGACATGTGTTCTTAATAAGACACAAGTCTGAAGCTTTTGAGAAATTTAGAGAATATAAACAAGAAGTCGAGAACCAAACCGGAAAAAGTATTAAAATCCTACGATCCGATCGAGGAGGTGAATACTTGAGCAATGAATTCCTGGACTTCCTAAAAGAGAATGGGATTCTCTCTCAGCTGACTCCTCCATATACACCACAGCACAACGGTGTATCAGAACGGAGGAACCGTACCCTATTAGATATGGTGCGCTCTATGATGAGCACAGCTGAGTTACCTATTTCTTCTGGGGGTATGCGCTAGAGACAGCCATACATCTACTGAATATGGTCCCCACCAAATCTGTGCCTACCACTCCATATGAGATATGGAAAGGGAAGAGACCATGTCTTAACTATGTTAAGATATGGGGTTGTCCAGCCTATGTCAAACGAAAAAGTCCGGACAAACTCGAGGCACGGTCTGTTCTATGCAAATTTGTAGGATATCCCAAGAATTCACAAGGGTATATCTTCTACCACACTGAGAAACAAAGAGTATTTGTTTCTCGGCATGCCACCTTTTTAGAAAAGGAATTTCTTGCAAAAGAGATTAGTGGACATAAGGTAGAACAGGAAGAGGTTCCATCTACAAAAGCTGCAACAGAAGATCTGGTGGAACCAGAGGATTCCGTAGTTCCCGATGAACCCCAACCACTTCGCCGATCTAATAGGGTTTCTCACCCACCTGAAAGATACTACGGTTTTCTCATGGATGGTGGGAGTGAGGACTGCATCATGGAGGATGATGACCTAACTAGGTTCGAGCAGTCCATCACGAGTGGGGACTCAGTGAATTGGCTGGATGCTATGCGGTCTGAGATGGAATCCATGTACACCAACAAAGTATAGACTTTGGATGTTGCTCCTGAAGGGGTTAAACCCATTGGGAGCAAGTGGATCTTCAAGAAAAAACTTGGTGTAGATGTGAAAGTGGAGACTTTCAAAGCTATACTTGTTGCAAAGGGTTTTCGTCAAAGACTAGGTGTGGACTATGACGAGACCTTTTCTCCAGTGGCTATGCTTAAATCTATCCGGATCATGCTTGCCATCGCTGCATATCATGATTACGAAATCTGGCCAATGGATGTTAAGACCGCCTTTCTAAACGGTGATTTAGAAGAGTGCGTGTACATGACTCAGCCAGAGGGCTTCGTAGATAGTGGGAGCAGCGGGAAGGTGTGCAAGCTGCTTAAATCCATTTATGGATTAAAGCAAGCGTCGCGGAGTTGGAACATCTGCTTTGACGTCGTTATCAAAGAGTTTGATATCGTTAAAAACGTAGATGAACCTTGTATCTACAAGAAGGTAGCAGAGAGTAAGGTTGTCTTCCTCGTATTGTACGTGGACGACAAACTCATGATAGGAAATGACATTCCTATGCTGCAATCGGTCAAGCTCTTCTTATCATAAAGATTCTTAATGAAAGATCTTGGTGATTCCTCCTGCATATTGGGAATTAGGATCTATAGAGATAGATCCAAACGGATATTGGGATTGTCCCAATCCAGGTACATTGACACCATACTAAAGAGGTTTAGTATGGAAGAATCCAAGCGTGGGAACTTACCCACGATCTCTGGAGTCACTCTCTCCAAAGAGATGTCTCCCAAGACTGATTTGGAGAGAGCTCGCATGCAAGGGATACCCTATGCTTCGGCTGTAGGCTCTATCATGTACGCGATGCTATGTACCAGACCCGATGTAGCATACTCACTAAGTGTAGTGAGCAGGTATCAAGCTGATCCTGGAGAGAGTCACTGGACAGCTATGAAGAGCATTCTCAAGTACTTACGAAGGACTAAAGAGATGCTCTTGGTGTATGGTAACGGAGAACTCCAAGTGCAGTCCTTTACTGATTCGAGCTTCCAGAGTGATAAGGACGACTCTAAGTCGCAGTTGGGACTTGTCTTTACCCTTTACGGAGGGGCGGTTAGCTGGAAGAGTTCCATATAGGAAACCGTAGCAGACTCGACGATGGAGGCTGAATACATCGCTGCCAACGATGCTGCCAAAGAGGCTGTCTGGATCAAGAAGTTCATTACTGAACTTGGAGTGGTTCCATCCATTGAGAATCCAATACCTTTGTATTGCGATAACAATGGAGCGGTGGCTTTGGCCAAGGAACCCATGTCCCATCAGCATCCAGGCATATTCTGAGGCGGTATCACCTGATCCGGGAGATAGTTGATCGCCGGGAGATCGAGGTCAGGAGAGTTGACACGAAGAATAATACAGCGGATCCACTCACGAAGGCCATTCCCCAGATACAGTTTGAGAGACTCTTCGGGATGCTCGGTATGCGATACTACAACAGCTGGCCCTAGTGCAAGTGGGAGATTGTTTGTTGTATGTATGCCCTAGAGGCCAGTATTGTACAGATGATGTATATTATATTGGATGCTTGGACATATATAGAGATGACTTTCTTGCTCGATATGATAGTATGCTATCTGGTTGCTCTTTATCTTAACATGTATACTTGTCTCTTTATACTGTCTTATAGTTACATGTTGGTAAAGCCCTTAGGATGTGTACTTGACTACCTGGACTATGATGCGGATCATACTAGTAGAGACATGGTAGTCCATAAGTACATCCTTCAAGGTCCCTAGTCGTCGGTGTATCGAGACGGGGCATCGATATACCAGTGTAGACTAGCGTATACGCTTCTCGACCCATGAGATGGGCGATGGATGATCCCATATCCATAAGTGTTTGACATCAGAGAAGGTATACGGGTGCTCAGTAGAGACTGGGTACACTGGACGGACTCGCTGAGAACTCCCAGATGGTATTATACCTCACGTCAGATGGCAGTTCTCAGGTGACACTTGTGCAGGTTAGTCTGTAGACCCAAGATCGTCATAGAGTCTTGTGTGATTCCCACTGTGCTTTGATTTCCACCTTACCACATCCATGAGGGCGTGCAAAACGGTGGTTTTTGGGTACAGTCCCGAGTCACATGGAGGCAATGAGCGATAGGAGGGGTTTCGTCTCTCCCGGTATTGGGGGGTTGATGTTGCGCTGTGCTAGATTGGCCGTAACAGGGAAGTCCCTGGCCAGGGCTGATTAGAGATTTACTGGTAAGTGTTACCAATAGTTTCTCGACCCGTTATGAGCCTCAAATCGGCACGACTTATCGGTTATTGGGGTCTGACGTTTACCACCCCTAGACTTGATATGCGACATATCAGACGAGGAGACCGGACTGCGCGGGTAGTGTTGCCGGTTGGCTCGACGGGAGTTGTAGCAGGTTCGCTTGTTTTCTTCTGATCGCTCAATACCCGGGTGGCCGTTACGTTTAGCTGACCGCTTGCGGCTTGGGGTGCTTGATATGATCATCACCCACTGCCGGCGTATTGACGAGTCTTTGAGTCCCACAAAGGAGTTACCTAGTCCAGGCGAAACGTTGTGGTGCGCGTATGCGATATGCACATGGACCCGGTTAAAATGCGCGTATGAGATACCGTATATTAATTGGGTGGCTTGCTTTTGGTCGGGTCGTATGTGATATGACCGGATTGATAAATCAAGTGTTGATTTATCATTTAACCATTAGCTTCTCACTAAGAATCCTATCTTGTTTCTTTTGGATGTATGCATGCATGTATGCATTCATTCTTGTTCATGCACATATGGATGTGCATGCACACATGCATACATACATCATTCTATCACGGTTGCTTATACATGGAAAATGATGGCAATATAAGACTCACACCATGATTTTATTTATATGTGTTATTATTTCATTTGTTTTAAAACAAAGGAAAAAGAAAAGGATAATTCATGGATGAGTTCTACACTCTTCTTGACCTAACCATGCTCACCTACCTTCTAACCATGAGTTAATCTTTTCTTTTATGTTTTAACTCAAGTGAAATAATATCCATATGTTTTAACCATGGTTTGAGATGAGAAGTGATAAATATATATACATATATTTTCATTTTCTTTTCATGAGTTTTATCTTCTCTTCTTCTTAAAAAGCCATCATCTTCTTCAACCTTGATCTCTTTCTTTCTAGACTTTTCAAGTGAGCAAGATACTCAAAAAGATAGGATTTTGAAGTGAGAAAGAGAACCACAACACCATTCTACACAAGTCTAGCCCACTTGTTTTGAGTGTTAGCTTCATTTCATCTTCTTGTTAAAGTGAAGTTGCTAGCTTGGACAAAGGAGCTTCGGGTGGATCGTCGTGGACGTTAGAGGACTTCAAGCTAATCGTTTTCCGACTCTCAAGTGGCCAAGGAGTCTACAAAAGGGAGCTACAAATGTTGTACTCTCAAAACCCTAGCCTTTGTAACATATGATGTTGGTTAAAGTTTTTGAAACCCTAATTTTCTAGGATAGATCCTTTGTATGTTTACTTAGCACCATAAAAACTTGATCTTTGTGACATGTGATGCTTCCAAACCTCTCATAGGGTGCTAGGTAAACCCTACAGCATGGATCTTCAAGAAGAGCATCATTTTGGAGGGTTAATTTTGGTGATGTTGCAAAAATTGAGATCTTGTTTGTGAGGTATAAATCATAACCCTAATCTTTTAAATTGTTGCTTAATTCTTAAGCTTGCTTAATTCTTAAGCTTGCTTAATTAAGTGCTAATTATAGCTTTAAAGTTCATGTGTAATTAATTCATGTTAATTATTATGAAATCAAGTTAGGGTTTTGATGTATTTATGTTATTAAGCAAGATGGGTAGACTTGGAAAAGTTAAGTATATAGTGAAAATGATAATTGTTATTTTTCCTAATCGCCTTATTAAGCTTAATCGCAAACTAGGTTTTTCTAACTCATTTTTGGGAAAGATTAAAATTATGGATATGGTTTGGATAACTTAGTTATGCTTATTGGCGATGTTTGCGATCGCTAGAATTGTTAAATTTCTAGACTTGTGCTAAATTGAGATAAAATGATATAACTGCTTACTAGCTTTTCGGTAAAATTTGATGTGGGTTTTAAATGAAAATGGAGATGACGTAAATATTAATACCGACGATATTTATTGTGTTTGTAAATGTGTATTGGTATTATTGGGTTTTTAATGTGGCAGTTTTCATGTATAGCGACCCTATTTAGGGTTTCGGCTATGTTTACGGTAGTTGGATTCTTGGATTTGAGTTTTGCATGTTGTACTTGGTCGTTGGATGTTTGTACGTCAACGAAAAGTGTAGTTGATTGTTTTGCATGTGTAGGCTATAGGTTCTAACCTATGAGCGCACCGCGTGCCGTTTTGGATTTCGGAATTTGATGTTATTAGAGTTGCGAATTCGTATTGATTATAGGTACCTTCGCGTGGATTCCAAGACGACGAAGCGTATCGACTATGGCTAAGCGAGGAGTTTAGCAGGTGAGTAGATTTATATCTACCGGGGAAATCGGGTGGATGGTGTATAGCACCCCCGCAAATATTGGATTGAAAGATCGTTTGATTATTATATCCTGATAATGAGATGCGACTGATGTGATTGTATGTTTTGCTAGATAATATGCTAGAAGTGAACACTGGTGAACATATTGGTTTAGGAGAACATGAAATGATAAGTGAATCATGATAAGTACGATTTCGGAAGAGGACAAGTGTGATGTTCTTTAATTATGATGTGAGATATTAATATGATGAACGAGTATACAACGTGATATGATGACTTAGTATGATATGTCATTATATGGATTCGAGTCGATACGTGATTGTTGATACCTTTGCAGATCCCCTGATACGAGATTGACATGGATGTGACCTGAGAGATAGGTATATATTTTTATGGATAATGATTGCATAATGAGTGATATGCCGTACGCGACTTAGATCCGTACCCCGATGTTGTATAGGTCGATAGAATCCCTAGTTGTTAATGCCGCTGTACGTTAGATTACCGTATGCGATGACTTTTATCTGTTAATTTACCCATACCCTTGATTAGAGGATGCCGTACGATGGATTGTACCGTACGTGATGTTGTGAGGCTGGATGACGATTGATAGATTCACCGACTCGGTCTTGTTGATATGTATACCCCATAGCATTTGATTCATTATATTCATTATGTTGAATTAATGCTATTCTCATTGCATTTCTTATACCTGTGCTAGTACACTACACCATTATCGATGATGCGTATGTTACACTTACACAGATTGCCGGCGCACACACTTCTTCATCGATAATTGCTATGTTACTTACATAGTAGAATTGCTATATCATGCTATGATATACTGCCATGTTCATATCACTATACTAGGTTGCATGATATATAGACATGTACACCCGCATACTTTGCTACAGCTACGTGTACATCATGCATACATACTGACATGTACACCCACATATCTCGCTACAGTTTCATATAACCCTAGGTGGTATTGCATTGACATGTGATATTGAGACGTTGACTATTGTGCCATTGCACTTATGAAATGCATCATACATACTTGATTACATGTAGATACTTATATTTTTCTACAGTTACATGTACACTTCATATGATGCTGCACTTGTTTTCGGAGGATTTGGGAACCGCAAGATATATTTTGAAAGCTGGATTCATTTAAAAGAGCGATTTTCCCTTTATATGTTCATATTGATGTTTTATATTGCATATATCAGTTTTATATGGATTTTAAGCATTAAGATATGGATTTCATGTGATTTATGGATTTGAGAACCGTGAGGGTATTTTCAAGAAACTATGTATTGTTTGAAAAACCGGTTTCTCTTGATATGATATTTTGATGCGTCCACCATGAGATTTCTCGGTTCTGAGATTTGTGATATATACCCGATGCGAGGATTGTAGTGGGCCATGTGCGAGTACATGGTGGAGCCCGGTACGGTTCCCCTCGGCAAGATGATCGTAGATGGTAGGCGATAAGCCTGGAAGGCGGGAAAGTACCTACCGATGATAGTATTTAGACTCGGCAGTTATCATGGGGATACCGACCGGAGTGATGTACGGATATGACGTCAGGGCCAGTCGTGGTGACAGCACCTGAGTTATGAGGATTTATGTGTCGATGCTAGACACGGGTATTCATGATGTTTCGGGTGTCGGTGATAGACACCCAGGTTTCCATGATTGTGATGTGGAATTGATGGACACACGTTCTTTGATATCCTCATATTTACCTGCATATGCTTTTATGATATTTACATGCAGGAGTTGTTGTATCAGTGGTTGACATGTGGACGAGATCCACCGCATACATGCATTGATTTTATTGTTGGACGAGATCCACCTGCATGAATGCATTGATTCATTGTTGGCTGATATACACTTGCTGTTAGGCATTTATATTGTATTGGCACATATGCAGATACGGTCACCCAAGATATCATAGTATTACCTTTATGATATAGTTGACCTAAGAATCGTTTTTTATTTCGATTTCTACCCGTTGATGTTTTCTACTCATGAGTTTGCAACTCACCCCCGTTGTGCCACAGTTCTTGCAGGTTGTCCGCTTGGATCAGTAGCGGCATCGCTGGCACACAGCTTGCTTTCGGGAGATTTATTTTGGTAGGTGGTACATGTCGGATCGTGCCCCTCTCGTACTTGTTATTCATATTGTATCTAGTCACTCCATCAAAACAGAAACTAGTAATTGTATATGTTGCAGACTTAGAAGACTTGTAATTGCGAGACTTGAGCGATGGGTTTTTATGTTCGCTTTTGCGGTTGATGTCTTGCTTTACTTTATTTCCTTATGTGGATCTTCGCCGTTGGGCGTCGTATACTTGTTATTTATACTTGTGTTGTTGTTTCCTCCATTGGGCGTGTTTTCTCCCGTTTGGGATGCTTTCTTTATATTCCTTGTTATACCCGTTTTCGGGGATAGTTTTTACAAAGGAGGTGCTGCAAAATTTTTATGAAAACCACGGAAAAGAGTTAAGATAAGTTTAAGGATTTTTAATTAAGTTTCTCAATGTTGTATCAATGTTTTCTTTACTTACTTATGTTGTAAGGTTTAGATTTCTGGGTTGCGGCTTACTTAGGTTACGTTATGCCTGTAGACGTTGCGTAATTTAAGTGCCGGTCACGAGCAGATATTTTGGGTCGTGACAAATTTGGTATCAGAGCGCAAGGTTTAACCTTAGTTCGAGTCTAGGTTTGACTATGTGGGGTCTAGGGCAGATATAATTGGAACATAGACTTGAACAAGGGGGTGTTAGACCCGAGCTTTCGTTTCATAGGCTGACCCTGATTGATGGAGTCGGTAGTTGTAGGGTTAGCATAGCACCTTGTGAAGGTTTTGGCAAGCATCAATCACGCTACTTTAAAATTTTTAGGGTGCTCAACAAACCCTAACCAAGATCTTAACTAGAGAATTAGGGTTAACATGCATGTAAACAACTTTACATCTAAGAGAGAGGGATTACAACCATTGTAGTCTGTTCCTTCGCTTCATAAGCTCCGAGTAGTAGTCCCTTCACCGCAATCCATGAACTTCCGGACTCTAGAGAGCTCCACAAGTCGAATGATCCATGCTTGCTAGAAGTCTTCCTTTTCGAAGATGATCTACCTTAAAAAATATCAAACTCGAGCTCTCTATTCTTTAATCAAATATTAGTGAAGTGAACACCCTATTCTAAGTAGCTAGAATAGATGAGGATGATGAAGTAGGAATTTTGCTCTCTTTTGTTTTCAATTTCTCACTTTTAATCATCACAACACAAAAAGCTAGAAAGCTTTTTCAAGGAGGAGGAAGAAGAAGAAAGCTTTTGTGACGAATAATGAATTATTGTTTTGGTTACAATTACAACCATGAGTTAATAAAATGAAGGCTTTAACTCATGTAGAGAATAAACTAGAGTTAAGGGTTTAGGTTGGCTTAACAAATATCTACACAAAATATCAAAGCAAAATGACAAAAAGGAAAGCTTCATGAAGCTTCATGAAAAAGCTAACCCAAATCGAAAACCTAACTTTGTTTAAACTTAACAAACATGTTGCATTTATAACCCTAATTTGTTACAATATTATATATCACATATACAATATATTTTGTAACAAAAGAAAATAATACAATTTACATATATCGCATATACATCAATGTATTATCCAGTGAGAAAATGAATCATTAAAGCGAGCTTATATTAGTTAACGTAATGTAATATATCACATATATAATTATACATTAAATTATTGAATCAACTCTTGATCCGACAATCCGGCTATATTGTATATAACCGACTAATATAACAAGTACCAATTCATCGAATCAACACTTGATCCGATGACCCGGCTATATCACATATACCCGGCCGATATCTCATATCGCGAGAATATAATACGGTATCTCATATCGTATTATTCTCCGTCCCGCACATATCACATATGTGCTCCTACTCCATTTTGCCTTTTCCAGGAAACCTCTGTGTAGGACTCGAAAGAATCGTTAATACGCCGGCAGCAGGTGATGATCATATCAAACACCCACAAGCTGCAAGCGGTCAGCTAAACGTAACATCCACGCAGGTATTGAGCGATTAGAAGATGAACAAGCAAGCCTATACATTATCCTGTGAATCCAATCAGTAACAATACCATACAGTCCGGTCTCTTCGTCTGATATGTTGCATATCTAGTCTAGGGGTGGTAAATGCCAGACCCCAGTAACCGATAATTCGTGTCGATGTAAGGCTCATTACGGGTAGAGAAACTACTGATAACACTTACCAGTAAATCTCCATATCAGCCCTGGCCAGGGACTTCCAATTATAGCCAATCGAACACAGCACAACATCAACTCCCTATACCGGGAGAGGCAAAACCCCTCCTATCGCTCATTGCCTCCATGTGATTCGGAACTGTACCCAAAAGCCACCATTTTCCACGCCCTTTGGTACGTGGTATGGTGGAAATCAAAGCACAGTAGGAATCACACAAGACTCTATGACGATTTAGGGTCTACAGACTAACATGTACCAGTGTCACCGGAGAACTGCTATCTGACGATAGGTATAATATCATCCAGGAGTTCTCGGCAAGTCCATTCATTGTACCCAATCTCCACTGAGAACCCGTACACCATCTTTGATGTCCAACACCAACGAATATGTGATCATCCATCGCCCATCATATGGGTCAAGATGCGTGAATGCTAGTCTACTCTGGAGTATCGATGCCTTGTCTCGATACACCCTCGACTAGGAACAGTTATAGGATGTACTCGTGGACTACCTTGGCCCCACTAGTATGATCTCATCATGGTCCTAGTAGTCGAATACATATCCTAAGGGCTTTATCAACATGTGATCACAAAATAGTATTTGTTAACACGTTGTATAGTCCTCTCTATATATATCCAAGCATCCATTATAATATACATCACATGTACAACAATGGCCTCTAGGGCATATACATAACTAACAATCTCCCACCTGTACTAAGGCCAGCTGTTGTAGTATCTCATACCCAACATCCCGAAGAGTCTCTCAAATTGTATTTGAGGAATGGCCTTTGTGAGTGTATCCGCATTGTTGTCATTCGTATCAACTCTCCTGACCTCGATCTCCCGACGATCAACTATCTCCCGGATCAGGTGATGCCGCCTCAGAATATGTCTGGACTTCTGATGGGACCTGGGTTCCTTGGTTAAAGCCACAGCTCCATTTGTATCACAATACAGAGGTATTGGATGCTTAATGGACGGAATCATACCAAGTTCAGTGATGAACTTCTTTATCCAGACAGCCTCTTTGGCAGCGATGTATTCAGCCTCCATCGTCGAGTCTGCCACGGTTTCCTATTTGGAACTCTTCCAACACACCGCCCCACTATTTAGGGTAAATACAAAACCCGAGTGCAATTTAGAGTCGTCCTTATCAATTTGGAAGCTCGAATCGGTAGAGGACTCTACCTGGAGTTCTCCGTTACCATAGACCAAGAACATCTCTTTAGTCCTTTCTCAAGTACTTGAGAATGTTCTTCACAGCTGTCCAGTGATTCTCTCCAGGATCTGCTTGATACCTACTCACTACACTTAGAGAGTATGCTACAACAGGTCTGGTACATTGCATCGCGTACATGATAGAGCCTACTACCGAAGCATAGGTTATCCCTTGCATGCGAGCTCTCTCCAAATCAGTCTTGGGAGACATCTCTTTGGAGAGAGTGAGTCCAGAGATCGTGGGTAAGTTCCCACACTTGAATTCTTCAATACTAAACCTATTTAGTATGTTGTCAATGTACCTGGATTGGGACAATCCCAGTATCCGTATAGATCTATCTCTATAGATCTTAATTCCCAAAATGCAGGAGGCATCACCTAGATCTTTCATTGAGAATCTATGTGATAAGAAGAGCTTGACCGAGTGGAGCATAAGAACATCGTTTCCTATCAAGAGTATGTCATCTACGTACAATAAGAGGAAGACAACCTTACTCTCTGCCACCTTCTTGTATATACAAGGTTCATCTATGTTTTTGATGAAGTCAAACTCTTTGACTACCACATCAAAACATATGTTCCAACTCCACGATTCTTGCTTCAACCCATATATGGATTTAAGCAGCTTGCACACCTTTCTAATGCTCCTATTGTCTACGAAGCCCTCTGGCTGAGTCATGTACACGCACTCTTCCAAATCACCATTTAGAAAGGCGGTCTTAACATCCATTTGCCAGATTTCGTAGTCATGGTATGCTAGCAATGGCAAGTAAGATCCGGATGGACTTAAGCATAGCCACTGGAGAAAAGGTTTTGTCATAATCCACACCTGGTCGTTGACGAAAACCCTTTGCAACAATTCTAGCTTTGTAAGTCTCAACTTTTCTATCTAAACCAAGTTTCTTTTTAAAGATCCATTTGCTCCCAATGGGTTTTACCCATTCTGGAGCAACTTCCAAAGTCCATACTTTGTTGGTGTACATGGATTCCGTCTCAGATCGCATTGCATCCAACCATTTCACAGAGTCACCACTCGTGATGGCCTGCTCGAAGCTAGTTGGGTCATCATCTTCCATGATGCAATCCTCGCTCCCACCATCAATGAGAAAACCGTAGTATCTCTCAGTTGGATGAGGAACCTTACTAGATCGGCGGAGAGGATGGGGTTCGTTGGGAACTACTGAATCCTCTGGTTCTACCAAATCTGTTTCAGTTTGTGTAACTGGAACTTCTTCCAGTTTTACCTCCTTGCCACTAATTTCCTTTGCAAGAAATTCCTTTTCTAAAAAGGTGGCATGCTGAGCAACAAATAACTTTTATTCCTAAGGATGGTAGAAGATATGTCCTCGCAAATGCTTGGGATATCCTACAAACTTGCACAAAAACGATCTTGCCTCGAGCTTGTCCGGATTTTTCTTTTTAACATAGGCCGGGCAACCCCATATCTTAATGAAATTAAGACACGGTCTCTTCCCCTCCCATATCTCATATGGAGTGGTAGGCACTGATTTGGTTGGAACTCTATTCAATAAGTATATGGTTGTCTCAAGCGCATACCCCCAAAAGAAAATAGGTAACTCAGCAGTGCTCATAATAGAGCGCACCATATCAAATAGGGTGCGATTCCTCCGCTCCGATACACCGTTGTGCTGTGCTGAATAGGGAGGAGTAAGCTGAGAGAGAATCCCATTCTCTTTTAGACAGTCTAGGAACTCATTGCTCAAGTATTCTCCTCCTCGATCAGATCGAAGGATCATAATACTTTTACCCTTTTGGTTTTCTACTTCGTTTTTATATTCTCTGAATTTCTCAAAAGCTTCAGACTTGTGTTTCAACAGGAACACATGTCCGTATCTTGAGAGATCGTCAGTGAATGTAATGAAGTACGAGAAACCATTCTTGGCATGTGCAGACATGGGACCACATACATCACTATGTATCAGTCCCAAGAGTTCTGTAACTCTTTCTCCGTGTCCACTAAACAGAGTTTTGATCATTTTGCCTTTGAGACATGTGATCAGTCGAAAATACTGCATTTTTAACACGGCAATTTCCCTATCATTTGCACTCATCTAAGAAGTGTTCGGTATTCATATTACACATAATAGCAAAACAGTCCTGAAATACCAGATTGCATGTATTATACTCTAAAACCGACATTTCTGAGGAAATTGTGTGTTTATTAAGGCATCGCATCATCCCTGTATTGCACAACACTTGTATCTGTTAGTGTATATGCCCTAGAGGCCATTACTGTATCATACTGGCTTGTATATTACTTAATGGAAGCTTGGGATATTCACCTTGTATAAACAATCTTGCTCAATATAGTAGTATGCTACTTGGTTTGTTTCTACTTCAATGTGTACTTGTGTTTATTTTAGTATATCACTTATACGCATTAGTGGAGCCCTTAGGATCTTTGCTTGATTACCAGCGTTGTGATGGCAGTCACACTAGTGGGGGCTGGGTAATCTATAAGCACATCCTTATACAGGTCCCTAGTCGCAGGACTATCGAGACAGGGCATCGATAATCCGGAGTAGACTAGCGTATGTGCTTCTCATCCCAGTGTGGGAGATGGTCTGTCCCACAGCCATCAGTACGTCGTACTGGAGATAGTATACGGGTGCTCGTTGGGTTACGAGTACACTGGACAGGACTCGTCGGGAACTGACAGGTTGGTATTATACCTATCGTCAGTTATCAGTTCCCAGGTGACATGAGTACAGCTTAGTCCGCTGACTTGACACTGGCACTTCGCCTCAAGTGTGTTCCCACTGCACTTTGATCACTACCCTACCACGGCTCAAAGGAGTCGTGCAAACAGGTGGTGGTTGGGTGCAGTCCCGAAGCACTTGGAGGCAGTGACGGTTAGACAGGATTCGTCTCTCCCGGTATTGGGGGTTGACATCGCGCTGTGTCTAGGAGAGCCATTACACGAGTAGTCCCTGGCCAGGGCAAGCGAGATATACTGGTAGGTTCCAGTGTTATCTCAGGGTGTTTTGGGCTTCACTCCGACACGACTTGTACCGCTATTAGGGGACTGACGTTTTACCGCCCCCTAGGCCCGACATGCGATGTATTAGACGAACAGACCGGACTGTACGGAGACTGTCACATTCAGACTCAGTAGGAGTTCAGATGGGGTTTCACCTCGTCAGCCTTCTTGTCGACATCTACCTGGGGACCGTTACGCACAGCTGGTGCCGCTTGCGGTCTGTGGTTAAACCCACTGCCAGCGTAGTGTCGAGTCTTTAGAGTCCCACACAGAGGGTATTCGCCTCTGGTCAAAACAGAGTAGAGGTCGCATGGTTTTGCGACAGGGTTCGTTCTCATCCGCGCACTTGTGCACGTTTGGAGTCTGAATGGATATTACTGGTTGGCTCTGGTTTAAGTCAGATACCGGTATATGTTTTGGGGTTGCTTTTATCTCTCAGTATTCATGTTCCTCGGAACAAGAATGCAGGTGTGTATGCACAGTTATTTGAGGAGGAGGAAGAGGACTTTCATTAGGGTTTCGGAACGGGTGCGTATGCACAGTTGACAGTCGTCTTATTCCAAACCCTTATGGATTTATGTTATATCAATTAATAATATTAATAAAATGAAAATGTGTCATGGTTTTTTTTTTGTTGACTTGTTGACAATGGTTGACTTGTTGACCATGGTTGAAGTTTTGACCATCATCATTACAAATGAAGATGCTCTTTGATTCTAGCAAATTCATTAAATGTTTGAAATGATAATGGTCATTCATAAACCTTCCATCAACCTTTTTCATTTTCATTTTTATTATTAATTAGATAATTCTTTTGCTTTATGTTATGGTTGCAAAAGAAAAAGAGCTCACTTTATCTCATTTAGCTTCTCTCTCCTCACTTCATCTTCTTCTTCCTCTAGCATAAAGAGAACCCTTCTCATGTGTTGAGAATCCCTCTCTTTAAAAAGAAAAGCACCTCTTAGACTCTCTCTACTCACTCTAGGATCAAGGGTTTAGCAAGCCGGAGATTCTAGTTCTCTCCAAGTTCGAGAAAGAGCCCGAAGGTTGAACCCTCGAGGTGGATCCATCTTCGACGGAAGTAGGCGACAAGAAGAGAACCATCAACCTCTACAAAAATTTGAAGAAGAAGGAGTTCAAGTTTAGATATAACCATCTTCATCCGAGTAGCTAACTCTCTTTAGCAAGTTTGCTAGTTTTAGTTTAGGAAAAGATCCCGACTTTGTTTAGTCCATGTTGCCTCTTGCGATTAAAATTTGTTTTTTTTTACCGTTTCCGCCTCCCCGTAAGCACCGGGGGTCGCAACGTGGACTTACAGTGGTATCAGAGCCTAACTAAACTTAAACTAACTTGGTAGTGAAGTGTAACGAAGTTCGGAACCGGAAAAATCCAAAAACCAAACTTTTACAAAACCCAAGTTTCTGTTAAATTTTTTCTGGTCAAAACAAGATTTGTTATACACCTAAATTCGGCTCAGGGTTTTGTGTGAACACCCAAGAAAAACGATCCCCTAATTCTTTCAAACCGCCGCGGATCCGCGGCCTCACCTATTCGTAGCGCCGTGGATCCGCCGCCGTTTAGAGTCTTCTGGCGATCGATTTTAGTGCAGTGTTTCTCTGTGTTGGTTTTAGGATTTTTAAGATATATTATATGTGCCCAGATTTTCCAGAACAGAAATTTACTTTTGGGGGCCTATAATTCCGTATTTTTTCCGAACTTCACTACACATTGACTATGATGGTTATATCTGTGATGCTTGCATGTATTGAACGTCGGCTAATAGCTATAAGTCGATTGGTCGGGGTTATACATGATCTGTGTTTGATATTGGAATGTGTATATGAATGTATTGGACTGTCGTGGGTGAATAGCCGGGGTGGATGTGAGATGAGCTTTTGTTTTTCTTTCATTCATTGTAAATGTAAATTGATGTAATATTATTATTTGTTTGGCCGCACAACCGGGTCGGGGTTGTAGCCGTCATTGTATAATTCTTTTTACTGTTTTTGCTCCTAGGATAGACCCACGGAGGGGTGCACAAACTGCCGGGTACTTGGCGGGCAGTTTGCCGCACCCGTAGGGGTCTTCAGTGGGGTATTTGGCTATTCACCGCGACCGTGTAATCCGCTTTTCTTTATAGGCTCGAAAGGATTGCGGATTGCTAGTATATCCAATGTATTCATCTGTGATCTGTAATGTCTATCATTGCTTTCTATTTAGGCGTTGCTTATGTTCTACAGCCGCGCTAGCCCAGCCCCCGCTCTGTCGTTAGTTAAGTAACCTAACGGGTGATGACGGAGCCCCGTGGCGAATGCGAATGGCATAAGCGTACGTCATATTTTGGTTGTTTTCTGCAATGGTAGGATTAAATGATGGGACGCATTAAAAGAACTAATGCAAGAATATCACGCTTTAAAAGAACTAATGCAAGATAATAAACCAAGTTAAAGTCGTTGGAACACTTTCGATAAACCACTCGGTTCTTTTCAAAACTAACTTTTAAATGCGGAGATTGAGCCACTCCTTCTAAAAGCTATCTCGTTCCATCGATTATATCAAGTTCACTACGTTCACGGTTTCGCCAAAACCATTCGTAGCCCTCCGTCGTTTCACATGAATAGTCAATAGTATTCAAGCTGTGTTTGTTGGCCAAAGTCAAGGCATAGTGATTGGTAGCTATTGGGTATTCATGTGCAGCATAGATAGATGCGTTGGTTTGGAACAGTCGTACTGCCTTGTTGGCCAAAGTCAAGGGTAGGTACGGGTGGATTCAAATTAACCTGGAGAACGTCGGGTAGAACTTGACATGTGACTTATGATTTGTTGGCCAAAGTCAAGGTCATAAGAGCATGGGGCAAAAATCCACATCGGGAGTTTCATAAGTACTGAAACTTGCTAGATTTTGCATACCATTTGGAGTGTGGTGATTCTGGTAGGATTCCTTCAGTTTCGTCACGCAATGATATTTGGATCCCGATCCTACTGTGAGTATATGCTACTCCTCGGGAAATTTTTCACTAAACGATCAATGCTATAAACCTAGTAGGTGCCTAGAAAGGTGTTAGCCGGGCTACGCCCCCAGGGAAAAGAGGTTCTCTAATTAAGGAACTTCGCGAAAGCGTTGGAAAACCTCCCTCGAAGTACCGACACTGGCCTGGCTAAACGGTTAAGAAAGTATTATGCGGTGGGATTGATCCCGACTAATTCTTCCTTTATGGTTTGAGGAGGGATTCGAGAGACAGTGGGAGCCATCCTGTTTAGACAAATTAAAAACCATTCTAAACTTGCAAGAGCATCGTGCTAAAGTGTTTCTTCTCTCTCCCCCTGCAGCGACCAAATCGAAATGACTGGACTTAAGTTACTTCTAGATAAAAACAAACTGACAGGGCCAAACTACAAAGATTGGCTCAGGAATGTCAAAATGGCAATCACTTACGACAAGCTGGGGTATCTTTTTACCACCAAAGCTCCCTCCGTCCCAGGTCCCACCTCCAGCATCGCGGATAAGGAAATCCGTAAGACTTGAGAGATTGATTGCGCGAAGGCCAAGTGCCTCGTGCTTGCCTCTATGGACAACGAACACCAGAGGAGGCACGAGAATATGGATTTGGAATCCATATTTCTTCATACAAAAGAACTGTATGGAGAGCAGTCTCGTATCGCAAGATACGAATTGTCGAAGAAGTTATTTTCGGCAAGGTTGGCCGTCGGATCATCGGTAGCGGACCACGTGCTTAAGATGATTGGCTACATTGAGGAGCTCGCGGAACTTGGGACCACGTTGGAAAGTGAACTCTATACGGATTTAATTCTCCAGTCCCTTCCATCCACTTACGCCCAGTTTATACTGAACTTCAACTTACAAGAAAAGGAAGTTGAACTTTCAGAACTCCTCAACTTGCTGAGGAGCGCAGAGGGCACCCTACAGAAAGGTAGGGAAACACCCGCTTTGTTTGTAGGAGGATCTTCTTCCTCTAGCTCCAAGGAGAAAGCCAAGGGAAAGAGGAAGAAAGCCCCCGCCAAACCAAGAGGCGGTGTTAGTAAAGTGGGTACGAAGGGAAAGGAAAAGGCAACAAAGATTGCGGGGAAGCTTGTGGGAAAGGAGGAATGCTTCTATTGTCATAAGAGTGGACACTGTAAGAAAGATTGCAGGGCTTGGATGGCCAGGACACAGGAACTGAAGCAGGTTGCGGCTTCAGCTTCAGGTGTGTATGTTATTGAAAACTATCTTTCTATAAACCCTACTTCCTGGGTATTGGATACCGGATCAGGATCTCATATCTGTAATTCTTTGCAGGCGTTGAGAAACCGCAGGTTTTTGAAGGAAGGTGACATGACCCTCAGAGTTGCGAACGGAGCTAGCATGGATGCTAAAGCCGTGGGGGACTATCACCTGGGAATGACAGATGGGCATGTTTTGGTTTTGCGTAATTGCTTTTTTGTACCCAACGCAACTTGTAATATCATTTCTGTATCTTTAGTTTCTAAAGAAGGTTATGAATTTGCGTTTGTAAGTAATGTTGTAAACATTCACCTTAATCAAGTTCTGATTGGGTCAGGTACTCTGAGCAATGGTATATACGTGTTAAACCAACCACAGATTTTCAATGTCCAGAATACACACAAAAGAAAGTCTCCAGATATTAATCAGTCTTTCTTATGGCATTGTAGACTGGGTCACATCAATGAGACACGGTTGACTAAGTTACATAAAGAAGGATACTTGGATCCGTTCGAGTATCAGTCTTATGCCACTTGTGAATCTTGTCTCATGGGAAAGATGACAAAGACTCCGTTCACTGGACACGGAGAAAGAGCGAGCGAGCTCTTGGGACTCGTACACAGCGACGTGTGCGGTCCAATGTCTACACATGCGCGAAGCGGTTACTCTTACTTCATCACTTTTACGGATGATTTTTCAAGGTACGGTTATGTCTTCTTAATGAAACATAAGTCCGAGGCCTTTGAAAAGTTCCACGAATATAAGAATGAAGTAGAGAAACAGACCGGCAAAAGTATCAAGATTCTAAGATCGGATCGAGGTGGAGAATACTTAAGTGCCGAGTTCCTGAATTATTTAAAAGAGAACGAAATTCTCTCTCTGCTCACTCCTCCATACACTCCGCAACACAACGGTGTATCGGAGAGACGGAACCGAACCTTATTGGATATGGTACGGTCCATGATGAGTAAGGCTGAGTTACCGCGATCATTCTGGGGGTATGCGCTAGAATCAGCTGCGTACCTTTTGAACCGAGTTCCTACTAAGACTGTGCCTACTACACCATATGAGATGTGGAGTGGGAAGAGACCCTATCTTAAGCACATTAAGACATGGGGATGTCCAGCTTTTGTTAAAAAGCAGCATGCGGACAAGCTCGAGGCACGCTCAGTACAGTGCAAGTTTGTGGGATATCCAAAGAACTCCAAGGGATATTTCTTCTACTGCGAAGAGGAACAAAAAGTTCTTTTTTCTCGTCATGCCTACTTCTTGGAAACTGAGTTTTTGGAAAACCAGATAAGTGGGAGCACAGTAGAACTGGAAGAAATTCCAGAACCACAAACCATTACTGAAAACTTAGAGGAACCAGAGGGTTCGAAAGAACAGGACATTCCTACGCCGCTCCGCAGGAGTAGTAGGAAGTCTCATCCACCAGAGAGATACTACGGTTTTCTCATAGACGGGGATAGAGAGGATTGCATCATAGATTATGATGAGTCTACTAGCTTCCAGCAGGCCGTTCAGAGCGTTGACTCGGTAAAATGGCTGGATGCAATGCGGACCGAAATGGAGTCTATGTACACCAACAAAGTATGGACGTTGGACATTGCTCCAGACGGGATAAAACCCGTAGGATGCAAGTGGATCTTCAAAAGGAAGATTGGTGTAGATGGACAGGTTGAGACCTATAAAGCTAGACTTGTAGCAAAGGGTTTCCGTCAAAGACCTGGCTTGGACTATGACGAAACCTTTTCTCCAGTGGCTATGCTGAAATCCATTCGGATCCTTCTTGCCATTGCTGCCTTCCACGATTATGAGATTTGGCAAATGGACGTAAAGACCGTTTTTCTAAATGGAAATTTAGAGGAGTGTGTCTATATGGATCAGCCAGAGGGTTTCATTCAGAGTGGGAGCAGCGGAAAGGTGTGCAAGTTGCTTAAGTCCATCTATGGACTAAAGTAGGCATCGCGGAGTTGGAACATCTGTTTTGATGAGACGGTCAAGGAATTTGGCTTTATCAAAAATCCAGATGAACCATGCATCTACAGTAGATTTGTAGCGAGAACTGTAGTATTCCTCGTTTTATACGTGGATGACATTCTCTTAATAGGAAATGACATTCCTATGCTACAATCTGTCAAGGGGTTCTTGTCACACAGGTTCTCTATGAAAGACCTGGGTGATGCCTCATACATCCTGGGGATCCGGATCCATCGTGATAGATCCAAGAGGATATTAGGACTTTCTTAGTCCAGGTACATCGACACCATAGTGAAGAGATTCAGTATGGAAGATTCCAAGCGCGGTAACCTACCGGCTTGTCACGGGATCACCCTCTCTAAAGAGATGTCTCCTAAGACTGATTTGGAGAGGGATCGCATGTCTATTATACCCTACGCTTCTGCGGTAGGCTCTATAATGTATGCGATGTTGTGTACCGGACCAGATGTAGCTTATGCACTGAGTGTGGTAAGCCAGTATCAGTCAAACCCTGGGGAGAAACACTGGATAGCGGTAAAGAACATTCTCAAGTATCTGAGAAGGACTAAGGAGATGTTCTTGGTGTATGGCGGAAAAGACCTCCAGATCGAGGCCTTTGCTAACTCCAGCTTCCAGAGTGACAAGGATGATTCCAAGTCTATGTCGGGTTTCGTCTTTACCCTCAATGGAGGGGCGGTGTGTTGGAAGAGCTCCAAACAGGAAACCGTTGCAGACTCGACTATGGAAGCGGAATACATCGCTGCATCTGATGCCGCAAAAGAAGCTATCTGGATGAGGAAGTTCTTGAAAGAACTTCAGGTGGTTCCATCCATTGTTGACCCAATACCTCTGTATTGTGACAACAACGGGGCTATAGCTTTAGCGAAGGAACCCAGGTCCCATCAGAGATCCAGGCACATCTTAAGGAGGTATCACCTGATCAGGGAGATCGTGGATCGCAAGGAGATCGAGATTCGGAGGGTTGCTTCAGAAGAGAACACTGCAGATCCATTCACCAAGGCCCTACCCCAGACTCAGTTCGAGCGGCTGATCGAGATGATAGGTCTTCGATACGCCAGTACATGGCCTTAGTGCAAGTGGGAGATTGTTAGTGTATATGCCCTATAGGCCATTACTGTATCATACAGGCTTGTATATTACATAATGGAAGCTTGGGATATTCACCTTGTATAAACAATCTTGCTCAATATAGTAGTATGCTACTTGGTTTGTTTCTACTTCAATGTGTACTTCTGTTTATTTTAATATATCACTTATACGCATTAGTGGAGCCCTTAGGATCTTTGCTTGATCACCAGCGTTGTGATGGCGGTCACACTAGTGGGGGCTGGGTAATCTATAAGCACATCCTTATACAGGTCCCTAGTCGCAGGACTATCGAGACAGGGCATCGATACTCCAGAGTAGACTAGCGTATGCGCTTCTCATCCCAGTGTGGGAGATGGTCTGTCCCACAGCCATCAGTACGTCGTACTGGAGATAGTATACGGGTGCTCGTTGGGTTACGAGTACACTGGACAGGACTCGTCGGGAACTGACAGGTTGGTATTATACCTATCGTCAGTTATCAGTTCCCAGGTGACATGAGTACAGCTTAGTCCGCTGACTTGACACTGGCACTTCGCCTCAAGTGTGTTCCCACTGCACTTTGATCACTACCCTACCATGGCTCAAAGGAGTCGTGCAAACAGGTGGTGGTTGGGTGCAGTCTCGAAGCACTTGGAGGCAGTGACGGTTAGACAGGATTCGTCTCTCCTGGTATTGGGGGTTGACATCGCGCTGTGTCTAGGAGAGCCATTACACGAGTAGTCCCTGGCCAGAGCAAGCGAGATATACTGGTAGGTTCCAGTGTTATCTCAGGGTGTTTTGGGCTTCACTCCGACACGACTTGTACCGCTATTAGGGGACTGACGTTTTACCGCCCCCTAGGCCCGACATGCGATGTATTAGACGAACAGACCGGACTATACGGAGACTGTCACATTCAGACTCAGTAGGAGTTCAGATGGGGTTTCACCTCGTCAGCCTTCTTGTCGACATCTACCTGGGGACCGTTACACACAGCTGGTGCCGCTTGCGGTCTGTGGTTAAACCCACTGCCAGCGTAGTGTCGAGTCTTTAGAGTCCCACACAGAGGGTATTCGCCTCTGAGCAAAACAGAGTAGAGGTCGCATGGTTTTGCGACAGGGTTCGTTCTCATCCGCGCACTTGTGCACGTTTGGAGTCCGAACGGATATTACTGGTTGGCTCTGGTTTGAGTCAGATACCGGTATATGTTTTGGGGTTGCTTTTATCTCTCAGTATTCATGTTCCTCGGAACAAGAATGCAGGTGTGTATGCACAGTTATTTGAGGAGGAGGAAGAGGACTTTCATTAGGGTTTCGGAACGGGTGCGTATGCACATTTGACAGTCGTCTTTTTCCAAACCCTAATGGATTTATGTTATATCAATTAATAATATTAATAAAATGAAAAAGTGTCATGGTTGTTTTTTTTTTGACTTGTTGACCATGGTTGACTTGTTGACCATGGTTGAAGTTTTGACCATCATTATTACAAATGAAGATGCTCTTTGATTCTAGCAAATTCATTAAATGTTTGAAATGATAATGGTCATTCATAAACCTTCCATCAACCTTTTTCATTTTCATTTTTATTATTAATTAGATAATTCTTTTGCTTTATGTTATGGTTGCAAAAGAAAAATAGCTCACTTTATCTCATTTAGCTTCTCTCTCCTCACTTCATCTTCTTCTTCCTCTAGCATAAAGAGAACCCTTCTCATGTGTTGAAAATCCCTCTCTTTAAAAAGAAAAGCACCTCTTAGACTCTCTCTACTCACTCTAGGATCAAGGGTTTAGCAAGCCGGAGATTCTAGTTCACTCCAAGTTCGAGAAAGAGCCCGAAGGTTGAACCCTCGAGGTGGATCCATCTTCGACGGAAGTAGGCGACAAGAAGAGAACCATCAACCTCTACAAAAGTTTGAAGAAGAAGGAGTTCAAGTTTAGGTATAACCATCTTCATCCGAGTAGCTAACTCTCTTCAGCAAGTTTGCTAGTTTTAGTTTAGGAAAAGATCCCGACTTTGTTTAGTCCATGTTGCCCCTTGCGCTAAAAATTCGATTTTTATACCGTTTCCGCCTCCCCGTAAGAACCGGGGGTCGCAACGTGGACTTACAGTATCGAGATTTGTGCAGGAAATTGCAGGAACAAAGCCAAAAGAAGCTAATCAAAAATACACCAACTCCAAGTTTTGAGAACTGGTAGCAATCTAGAGGGAAAAACAAAATTCAACATATCAGATAAAGGCCCATAAATCAGCCCAAAGCAGCACCAGAAGACAAAAGCCCTAAGGCCCATAAAGCGCCGCGGATCCACGGCGGTTATGCCACGTCAGCACTCCAGTTTTGCTGCATTATTCCTATCTCAGTGCCTACAGATCAGAAATATATGTCAATCTCCAGAAAACCCTCGAAGCTTCTGCCAGATCAGCAATGATCATTAAGCAACCTAATCTTGATTAAGCTAATCAAACTCCTAACAAACTATTTCTAGAAGCTCTCTCCTAACTAACCTCTTCTAGAAGCCTCTCTAGCTAACTAACTTTTGGAGGGAAATTCAAAATTCAAATCCTAGATCTAGGGTTTTGGGAAGTCTATAAATAGAAGCCTAGACCTAGGGTTAAAAATCTTCTAGAATCCTTAGTGGTTCAATTCTTCCTTAATCTTTAGTTGTTCATTCTCTCTCCATCTTCTTCCACAAGTTGAATGACACGACTTGTGCGAAACCCTAACCCTAATTCCATTCCAAATTCAAGATCCCGAGTACCATTCAAACGAGAAGCATTCAACCTTTTTGGAGCGGAGCCGATCTTCAATCGAGCAAGTGATCCAAGCCGATCCGCGACTCACGGAGACGAGCGAAGACAAATCAACGATCGAGTTCTTTCTCTTGTAGTTCTTGAGCGATTGTAATGAAATTGTTGATATAAATAAAAGGTGAAATTCTTTAATCTTGCTTTCTTTAAATTCTTGCATCATAATTCGATCTCAATTTGTAATTGTAGTTCTTGTTGTGATGTTTGAGTAAAACTCCGCTCGTCAAGGAGTCGAGACGATCAATAGAATGATGATGTAACAAATCTTAAAACGATTCTTAAGTCCTACGAGTTTTGTAAACCCTAGCAAGTTCAAGAATCGATGACATAGTTTCGTTGCGATGCTTTCTTGATTGTTATCGCTTGAAATTAGGGATCTACGATTGTTTCTTGAATTTACTAGAGGCTAGAATGTGAATGATATCGACGAAGGAACAAGGGATAAATGATGAAACCCTAGTTTCATTAGAAATCCCTAATTCTCGTCGATCATCATCGATCTAGTATCAATTCATCGAAGGATAAGAATACGTCATCGTAAGATTACATCATATCTATAGATCCGATCGATTCCTACGAGCCTCATTTCGATTCTTGATATTTGGTTGGAAAAATCAACAAACTCTCAATTCTTGATTCTATCTTTTTCTTTTTATTAGATCTATATTTTCTAATTCTTGAACTTCAACTATAAATCATGAATTGTTTGTTTTCTTTTCATTAAATTTTCGATTCAAACAAAATAAAATAAGAACGAATCACACAATCCCTGTGGACGATCCGCACTCACTAACGCGCTACATCAGACACCGTTAATTGATTGCGGTCAAAAATATTTTTGGTTGTGATTTCTATATACACTTTTCATAATACACAATCCGAAATCAAGTCAATCAAATGGCGCCGTTGCCGGCGATCGCGCGCTAATTCGTTCTTTATTTGAAATTTGAATTGAAAAATTTATTCCATTGCATTTTTAGATCAAAATTCGCGCAAACACTAATACGAGTTGTTGTGATTTGTGCGAGGAAATCTGGAATCATTGGAGCTGTGGAAAATTTTTTCTGAAAAATCCAGAGAGCTTGGGGAGTGAACATGGACATTCTGTGAAAATTTCGTGCAGTGATCCCACCAGAGGACTGCGATTCCGTGGCAATAGGCGACTCCCACTGCGGTTCCGCCGCGTGCTGACGTCATCCCTGCACGAAAATTCCTCTGTAACTCTCTTACTTTCTTATCTCTTCCTAAATCTGCTCCAATTAACATTTTGTGCAGGTTTCTTTGCAAAAAATCGCAGCGCCGTGCAAAAAGCAAAATTAAATTGTGCTTGTTTTGATCTTTGTGGTTGTTTGCATAATTAATACGGACATTAAGGGGCAAAGACCAAATGCAGATTAGGTGGGGAGTTCATTACCCTTCCTAAGCCCCGAAAATCGCAAAATTTGCATCCACATTTACCCTAATTAATTAAAAAATATCTAGAGATGACTCTAAGGACCGTCACGCTCACTTAGGACAGAAGAAGGCCGTGGGTAATTCATTGCTTATCCGCGTTTCTCTTGTGGTGTTTAAGGCAAGTGTGTCGAAGGCTAGTGGTTACTTAATTAGGCCCACTACTTACGTAGTGGAGAACCTCCCACTAACTTGGCACTTACCTGGCCACAGGAGAGACAAAGAGGCAATGGAGGATTTATCCTGCGACTTGTATTTTGGCAGTTAGGAGCGGTCTAGAGATTTGACCTAGGTGACCCCTAGAATTAGGGTTTCGTGTGTTGCATTTGTTGTGTTGCATCATATTTTCAAAAATCCGTCCAATTTTCAAAACAAACACCGCATTCTTTCATCATTCCCCTAATTATAAATTCACGCTGCCACTTGTACTAACCCTTTTTAGTGCAAGATAGGCTGGACACAGGATTCTAGTGCCTGTTAAGTCCGCGTTTCCCTGATCGACCCTAAAGTCGGTATTTCTACATTTACCCTTTCTTTTACCCACCACCACACCCACTTCGATGGATCCATTTCCATCGAATTTCTTTTCCACTAATCTGCCGCCGTCCGTTGGTGCGCAGAATCCACCTCGCATCTCTCTCCAAGAGAGGTGCTATCCTACTCGAGGTCCCCTTTCCACCTGTCTTTCCATTCCACCAGCCAACGGGGAAAATTTTCAGATAAATCCCCAATACATCAACCTTCTACCAAAATTTTACTGTCTTGAGATTGAGGACGCATACATGTTTATCACGAAATTTGAAAATGTATGCGCTATGATGGGTACCTCACAGCTTTCTATGGATGCTATGCGTCTACGTCTTCTCCCATTCACCCTGTGCGATATAGCCGAGAAGTGGCTGTATAACACTACCGCACATTCCATTTCAAAATGAGAAGAATTCGTCAAAGCATTCCTTAAGAAATTTTACCCACATCATAAGACAGCTCGAGTCCGCAGCGAAATCAATCAATTCACCCAGCTTTCAAATGAAACATTTTCACAATGTCTTGAACGCTTCAAGGATCTGTTAATCCAATGTCCACATCACGGCATCCCGAGATGGGAACTGTGCCGAATCATTTATGAGGGCATTAATCCTAACACAAGACAGACCCTTGAATCCATGTGTCAAGGCAACTTCATGACTAAAGATGATGGGGAAGCCTGGAATTTTCTAGAAAATTTCGCTGAAAAATCTTTACAGTGGGAGGGTGTGAGTCAATCGTCTAGGGATGGCAATAATATTTCCATAGGAGTTAGAGCTGACATTTCAGCTATGCAAAAGAAACTTGAGACTATGGAAAAAAAAATTTAGCCGCCCTAAGTCAAATATCACTCTCCAAAACTGTATGTGGATGCTGTTCTGATCCTTCTCATTTGACGGAAGAATGTCCACAAAATTCTCTGTTTGAAGGTCAGGAGCATACCAATGCCGCATTTCAAAGACCTAGAAACGATCCATTTTCTTCTACATATAATCAAGGTTGGAGGAATCACCCAAATTTTGCTTGGAACCAATCACAATTTCAAAACACGGTTCCAACCCAAAACAATTTCCAAAGGGCCCCTCCACCATAACAGCACCCACAATTTCAATTGAGTCAGCACCCCTTCCAAACACATAACTTTCAAAATCCGGTAAACACACCTGCACTGTCTAGTCCTTTACAGTTGACCGGGACTGATGAATCCTCTTCATTTGCACAATACATGAATTTGGTCTTAACAAATATCATGCAAGTTTCGGTTGAAATGAAGTCTTCTGTCGATAAAATTGAGAAAAACTCTGCGTCCCAAAGCGAGAGTATTAAATCGATGGAAGAAGAAATTGCACGATTAAAAGCCGAAATGAGTGCAAGAGAGAAAGGGAAACTTCTAGCTCAACCTTTGCCCAATCCTGGCTATTCACATCATGTGAGTGCAATCACGTTGAGATCTGGAAGAGTGCTTGACAATCACGTTGGGGAAGAGTTTGATGATACAGAAAAATCAATCAATAACACCCCGGCAGAGACCTTTCTTTCCACTTCCACTTCTAATTCTGACCCTAGTTCTTCTACCCCACCACCTTCTTGCGGGCCTATTCTTCGTTTCCCACAAGGCCCGCCACCTCAGCCCATCTCTTCTATTCTACCACTGACGATCCCCACTTCTATTTTGGGATCGGTTCCACACACACTTCCTTCTCCTATGATGGACCCAGCGCTTATTGCTAAAGCACCTTATCCTAATCGGTTAAGGGCTAACACATCGAGTCCACATATGGAGAAGATTATGGACATGTTTAAGCAAGTTAATATCAACATCCCTCTCCTAGATGCCATCCAACAAGTTCCGTCCTATGAGAAAACTCTTAAGAACTTGTGCACTAGGAAGAGGAAGAAACAAGTGCCCAAGAAGATATTCATAGCAAAGACAGTAGACACAGCTTTCCCCCAGAAATTACCGAGGAAACGTAAGGATCCTGGATATCCTACTATTTCCATTTCTATCGGGAAAAAACACATTAACTGTGCTCTACTAGACCTTGGCGCAAGTGTTAACCTGCTTCCTTTCTCAGTCTATAAGCAACTAGGGATCGGAGAGTTGAAACCAGCCCATTGCACTCTCCAGATGGCTGACCGATCAATCAACAAACCTAGGGGTGAACTGGAGGATGTGTTAATAAAAATCGGGGAATTCATATTCCCTGTGGACTTTATTGTAATTGATACACAGCCTGTAGCGAACCCACGGAATCAAATTCCGGTGATTTTAGGTCGCCCCTTTTTGGCCACTTCCAACGCTATCATCAACTGTCGTAATGGTTCTATGACCCTATCTTTCGAGAATAGGTCAATAGAGCTGAACATTTACAAGTTGGGAAGTGTACCCTCCGAACCTACTGCTCAGGTATGTTCTGTCGACTTAATGGGTGTCGACAGCAGCGAATTTGATGATCCTCCTGATATCGATCTTGACTCTTTTCATACGTTATTGCTTGACCCAACTATGTATCATACACATACGGACTCTTCCACCGAGATGTCCGGGTCAACAATTAACACTGATTATGAACTGTTTTTGTAGTCTGAAGATCACCCCGCGATTTGTGATGACATTATTCATCGGGGTATGGATGGAACTTTTGAGGAAATCTTCGCTGATGAACTCGCATTTTTAAATGACACGGGTGTTGAGATGAATCATCTCCCAATCAATGAAATTGAACCTCCACCCCTTCTTCTGAACTGTAAAAAGAATGCGAGTAATCCATCACATACACTGCATCGTCTCTCCAAAACGAGACGCACACACATTCTATTCCACCACTTAACATTTCCCCACTTCTTCTTCCACCAACCAGAGCACTGCATTGATAAAAATTTTGAATGGTTGGTGTTAACATTCGGTCTTTGCAAAGCTTGGCATCGACCACTGATTTTTGACCCCCTCATGTGATTTTCAAAAGATTAACATTGCATAACTCAAGTTTGGGGGGGGGGTATATTTTCTGGCTCCTGAAAAGAAAATTTTTACATAATGATGAGCCAAAAATAAGTTTAGCGAAGGATCTTCACTTAAATATTTTGCCCCCACTAATAAATTCCTCCTAAGCTTACAGGTTTTTCGAGATTTAGCGGATGGCAACAGTGAGGACACTGTTGAAAACAAGTTTGGGGGAGGTTTGTTCTTATTTTTGTATCATTTGCATCATACTTTGCATAAGCACAAAACATTTCAAAACTTATAAAAATTTAAAAAATTTCAAAATATAAAAAAAAAAATAAAATTGTACATAAATAAGATAATTGTCACGACCCGAAAGAGCACGTGACTGGCACTTGAACCATATGAAGTCTATAGGACCCCATCTGATCCAAGTAAGCCAAAAGCCCAGAAATCTAAAACCATTTAAAGAGTAAATAAGGAAAACTTGTTTAAGAAGTAAAGAAATCATGTTTCGAAAATCAAAGTTTTTAAATAACTAAGTCGAATATGCATTTTTAAAATGTGTAACCTTTCCTGAAAATTTCGGCAGAGTTTCCTTTGTAAAAACTGGCCCCGAACGGGGTACAACAAGAATAACATATATGAAATGATAAAAGGCATCTCCAAGCGGGAGCTAGCTCTTCGTCAATCGACGGTCACAACCACGCAAGTAATAATAATATACAACGCCAAAAGGCGATGATCAAAACCCAAAAAGAACTCAAAACAGCCAGAAACCCGTAGTACTACAAGCGCGACTCTAAGGTCGAAATAATATACAAGTTTTGGTTGATGGAATTCTAGATACAATGAGTAATACATGTATAATGGCGGTTCTGATACAAAAGAACCCACCTACCCAAGCAAGTCACCCATAAGGAAGCAGTGTGCCAGAAATGCCGCTATGGAATCTGTACGGCAAAACCTGCAAGGACTGTGGCACAATGGGGGTGAGTTGCCAACTCGTGAAAAGAAAATATCTACAAGCAGAGATCGAATGTATGACCCATCCTAGGTCAATACGATCAGATATAAAAAAGCCTCAATATGATAAAGTCTGAAGCATGCTAAACTGGCAAGGTAATCTCTATGCATGAGTGTAGTGCCAAGTGCTCGTGCCAGTGCCTCAGGTAATAGCATATCATAAATGTGAGGTAAAATCAATGAAATCAAATATGCATGTACGTGGATCCCGTCCACTCGTCACCCAATGACAATAACCATCATGCATGTAAATATCATCAGCATATGCATTGAAATATGAGGATATAAACCACCTGTGTCCCTCGCGACACGTCAAAATCATAGAACCGAAGTGCCCAGCATCGACACTCGAAAACATCATGAAAACCGTGCCCAGCATCGGCACGTAAATCCTCGTATAACGGGCTCCGTCAGTCCGGATCGGCCCACGGGCTCTGTCTGCGGTATCGGCCCTCGGCCCCGGCAGTACGCCCATATCCATCTATCAACTCTGGTCAGTATCCTCCGGATAACCGCCAGGTCCAACCAATCACCGGTAGGTACTCGCCACCCTGCCAGGCTCATCGTCTACTCCACGAAAAACATTTCTTGCCCCGGGGAAGCATACCGGGTCCACCATGTACCCGCAATCGGCCTCATCCGCCTCCTCGAATCGGGTTTCACATGTCGCTCTCAGCACCAAGAAAACACATGGTGAACGCACTGAAATATCATATCAAGGGTAACCGGGTTTTCAAACAATTACATATTCTCCTTTTGAAACACCCACGGTTCCCAAAAACCATAAATATCATGGAAACAACATATCTCAATGCGTATAATCCGAAAGCATGATGTATGCAACAAGTAAAAATATGTAAGCAACATACACTGAATGCAACAGTACTACAGTGTAGTGACATGGCAATTATCGATGATGAAGTGTGTGAGCCGGCAAACAAGTGTACGTGGAACATACGCATCATCGATAATGGTGCTGGTGTCCTAGCAGCATGACTGAAATATATCAACAATACAAGCAATGCAATACAAATAGTATGAATATGCGGAATCGAATAATCAACGCAACAGTAAAGAACCTGCCTTAATAGATATATCATGCAACCTTGCCTTTTGAAATAAGACGAATCAGGGCTTTTGGTAAAATAAGGGCTACGGTGTTTTAAGAAAAGATGCGTCGCTTGAAAATATCCGTAGAATCCCTTTTTGCCTATCTTTAAAATATCCCCGATTCGTTAGTTTTGAAATAGGTATGACTCGGGTCAAGTCTAATGCCTACTATGCGAACTACGGACCCAACTATCAAGTCAATCGGGAGGGGCATGGAAACCACCTAAATCTGAGTCGATATACATATATATATATATAGTCGGTGATCTCGCCTCAATAGTATCACGTACGATACAGTATATCATATAACATCCTCGAGTCATGAGTGCGGATCTAACATCAATATAAAGCTCGCATGGTAAATCTTCGTACGGCATCCCAATAGCTGGGTACGGGTCAATATCACATTCATCTCACCACATATCGGGTACCACTACCATCATATCACATCTCAATTACGAACTCTGTCATATCGCCGAATCTCACGGCCTCAATCAAACCTCATCGACTCATCTCAATCCCAGGTATCATCCTCAAATCCCGTATATGAACACATAGTCCAATACCCATGTGTAGATATACACACCTCTATATGCGCACAGATAAATGAAAGAATGTATGCAAGAATGTGTGTATGTGTATGTGTGGGTGCACCCACTACTCTAGGGTTCGCACTATACTAAAAGAATACATCCTTATCATCAATAATTCCATTATTACCATCAATAGTCTTAACAACACATAATAAATATATGTGTGTATACGTATTCGTATACATCACCACGGACTGCGGGGGTGCTATACGCCATCCACCCGACTTCTCCCCGTAGATTTAAATCTACTCACCTTGCTTCTCATGTGTCGGTGCCGATGTCGCCATCTTCATCTTCTTTGCCTCAACATCACGTAGAGTACCTACAAGTATATCACAACGTTAAAGCACATGAAAATCATATCTGAAACAAAATAGCACACGCTACTCGCATAGGTAAAAACTTATCGTCTCGCATGTAAACACGTTCAATATCCACTTGTCGTTGACGTCCAAACGCCACCCGACAGAAACGAATCACCAAATACCAAAATCCATGCAAAAACAAGTCGTAAATCATACGCCAACTCAAGCAAATCAACCCAGATTTTACCCTAACTGGAATCAGTCAAAACTAGACATACCCAGGGTCAAGACTAGAGGAAATAGGGCCATGCCCAAAAATCGAGACAGTTCCCTCCTGCTCTGGCCGCTATTTGCGGCCAGAAGGAATAAAATGGCGGCCTGGAATTGGAGTTGGGGGCTAGGGTTTGGTGTGGTGGTTCCATGGTGCCTGCACATCTCACTGTCAACTCAGTTTTATTTTTGGGTTCTCGGGGTTATAGCAGATTCTTAAATACGATCACAGATTCTCAGTTTTTCTCCGACATCGTCTTATAAATACGTATTATGTGTTCTAGTCTCTAGTTTGATCCAAAATAACATCACATCAGGGGTTCTAAGGTCACAACAAGCCTCAATTTCACTTTGGTTTCAGATCAAATCCTAAACCCTAACATGATGTTTCATAAAGTCCACAAAACGACACAATATCGATATGAAACTAGAATTGATGCATAAGAAATGAGATACTACTCTAATATGTGCAGAAATTACCTCCTTTGGCAACTCAAGAAAATTCTTGAGTTGCTCAAAGTCCTCCAAATCCAATCTTGCTAGGTTCAATGTGTAGCTAGTGAGCTTGGGAGCAAGTTTTGTGAAGTGGGAATGGGGTTTTGGTGAGGGAAATGAGAGGGATTTATGAAGTGAAGGGGAGGGAAATGAGAGGGAGCAGGAGCAGCAGCAGCTCCATGAGAGGGGAGAGAGAAATGAATGTGAGGAAATGATGGGAGTATGGTTCAAAAAGTGGGTGGTTGACTTGGTCTCTCTCTCTCTCATCATGAGACCTTTATCTTTTCTTTTCTTTTTCTTCTCACTCCAATAGTGAACCCAAAAGAACAACCATGGCAAGAGAAATGTAACACAAGTGTGGAAAATGATATGTGCACATTTTTGCACAAAAATGCTAAAAATCCAATTAGCGATTTTTAATCGCGATTAGAACTAAATTACCATATAACTAATCTTAAAAACTTTAAAATGGCATAATTCCATAAAATACCCTATTTTAGAATTTTCCATAATGTTCCCCCATTTATTTGTATTTAATTATACCAGAATATTAAAATATTCATTAAAATAATATTAAATTATAAAAATTCCCAAAAATCATATTTTATTATTTTGAAAACGTTACAATAATAAAAGTTTCGATAGTGAAAAATTACATCCATGAGATTAGAAAAATTTAAGAAAACCAAGAAAATTAGAAGTTTTCTTATACGAACTAGTAATAAGTAATTATGAGCCGTTGTCCCAAGGGTTAGTAAGATGAAGGACGTCACTAATCTGAGGATAAAAATAAGTCTGAAAAATAGTTTCTATTCTGGTAGCCAAACATCTTGAACGTTGATACCCTGCTATTCGCACTTACACACGTCTTAAAACCTGGGATAGTAGAGGATACCTTGAAATGCTCTTGTCTTAAAGCCAAAAGTCTGAAGGAAATTAAAAAAAAATGAAGAAAATATAAAGTGGTGAGAAAAATGAACACTGGTTTTGTTATCGCCAAGGCAGCAATAAAAAAATATAGCGAGGGTGCCTCTTCACCTAGTGCCCTAAGGCCAACTGGTCTGGGAGTCACTGCTAAGCCTTAGGTGGTGCAAGACGAGGAAAATACACCAAGTAAGCAAGCACATGAGTAATCGGTCGGTTAGTACCTCAAGAAGTATTAACGGTCGCATGAAAGTGTGTGAGCAATCTCATCTAAATATTCATTAATTAAAAAGTACTGAGGCTGATGGACAAGAGTATGATAGATTGAATTGAATTCTCCGGGTGTAGGGATGTCTTTACCCACACGCAGGGTTATATGATCGATGTTTGGAAGAAAGATAGGAATGAAGAATAAGATGATGTTTTATTGAGGGAGGACGTGATTTCTGACATCTTTTCATGACTATTAAGATAGGGCTCATGTCAACCGAAAAGCTAGCTTAGTTGGAAACCCTAATTTTCAAAGTCTTTCTTTTACAATTCTTTTCTTTAAATGTAAAATTCATGATCTTCCTTTTATTATTGGATTTTGTGGGTGCAATCCACTGAAAACCCTAAGGAGACAACACTCCACCTACTTGGGACACCTAGAGGTTTAAAGGCTTATTGCACGTGCTCAGTGCAATCGTGTTGCCTACGAAACTGTGCTAGTTAGTTTTTCTCTTTCTTTATTTTCTCCTTCTTTTTAATAAAAAGTTCGCTCGGGACGATCGAAAATAAGTTTGGGGGAATTTGATCAGTCGAAAATACAGCATTTTTAACACGGAAATTTCCCTATCATTTGCACTCATCTAAGAAGTGTATGGTATTCATATTACACATATTAGAAAAACAGTCCTGAAATACCAGATTGCATGTGTTATACTCTAAAACCGACATTTCTGAGGAAATTGTGTGTTTATTAAGGCATCGTATCATCCCTGTATTGCGCAACACTTGTGTCGAGATTTGTGCAGGAAATTGCAGGAACAAAGCCAAAAGAAGCTGATCAAAAATACACCAACTCCAAGTTTTGAGAACTGGTAGCAATCTAGAGGGAAAAATAAAATTCAACATATCAGATAAAGGCCCATAAATCAGCCCAAAGCAGCACCAGAAGACAAAAGCCCAAAGGCCCATAAAGCGCCGCGGATCCGCGGCGGGAGCCTGCTTGCGCCGCGGATCCGCGGCGGTTATGCCACGTCAGCACTCCAGTTTTGCTGCATTATTCCTATCTCAGTGCCTACAGCTCAGAAATATATGTCAATCTCCAGAAAACCCTCGAAGCTTCTGCCAGATCAGCAAAGATCATTAAGCAACCTAATCTTGATTAAGCTAATCAAACTCCTAACAAACTATTTCTAGAAGCTCCCTCCTAACTAACCTCTTTTAGAAGCCTCTCTAGCTAACTAACTTTTGGAGGGAAATTCAAAATTCAAATCCTAGATCTAGGGTTTTGGGAAGTCTATAAATAGAAGCCTAGACCTAGGGTTAAAAATCTTCTAGAATCCTTAGTGGTTCAATTCTTCCTTAATCTTTAGTTGTTCATTCTCTCTCCATCTTCTTCCACAAGTTGAGTGACACGACTTGTGCGAAACCCTAACCCTAATTCCAATCCAAATTCAAGATCCCGAGTACCATTCAAGCGAGAAGCATTCAACCTTTTAGGAGCGGAGCCGATCTTCAATCGAGCAAGTGATCCAAGCCGATCCGCGACTCACGGAGACGAGCGAAGCCAAATCGACGATCGAGTTCTTCCTCTTGTAGTTCTTGAGCGATTGTAATGAAATTGTTGAAATAAATAAAAAGTGAAATTCTTTAATCTTGCTTTCTTTAAATTCTTGCATCATGATTGTATCTCAATTTGTAATTGTAGTTCTTGTTGTGATGTTTGAGTAAAACTCCGCTCGTTAAGGAGTCGAGACGATCAATAGAATGATGATGTAACAAATCTTAAAACGATTCTTAAGTCCTACGAGTTTTGTAAACCCTAGCAAGTTCAAGAATCGATGACCTAGTTTCGTTGTGATGCTTTCTTGATTGGTATCGCTCGAAATTAGGGATCTACGATCGTTTCTTGAATTTACTAGAGGCTAGAATGTGAATGATATGGACGAAGGAACAAGGGATAAATGATGAAACCCTAGTTTCACTAGAAATCCCTAATTCTCGTCGATCTTCATCGATCTAGTATCAATTCATCAAAGGATAAGAATACGTCATCGTAAGATTACATCACATCTATAGATCCGATCGATTCCTATGAGGCTCATTTGGATTCTTGATATTTGGTTGGAAAAATCATCAAACTCTCAATTCTTGATTCTATCTTTTTCTTGTTATTAGATCTATATTTTCTAATTCTTGAACTTCAACTATAAATCATGAATTGTTTGTTTTCTTTTCATTCAATTTTCGATTCAAACAAAACAAAATAAGAACGAATCGCACAATTCCTGTGGACGATCCACTCTCACTATCGCGCTACATCCGACACCGTTAATTGATTGCGGTAAAAAATATTTTTGGTTGTGATTTCTATATAAACTTTTCATACTACACAATCCGAAATCAAGTCAATCAACATGAATGGCAAGTTTCATAAGATGATAATTCGAACGCATTTAAATAACCATCTTTATGTAACTTAGCTAGTCGTGCCGCATTGATATGACCAAGTCTACAATGCCACAAGAAGGAATCGTTAATTTCTGAACTTTTCATCTTGTGTGTGTTCTGTATATTAAGAACTGTGTTTTGATTTAGAACGTATATGCCATTATTTAACGAGCCGGATCCAATCAACTTTTGATTTAGGAAGATGTTCATAACATTATCCTCTATTACAAAATTATATCCTTCTTTACTTAATAAATAAACTGATATAATGTTGCATATCATGTTCGGTATATAATAGCATTCGTTCAGAATCAATGTATTACCACTTGGTTATACAAGGTGATATTCGCCAACTGCTTTGGCTGCAACATTTGCAACATTCCCTAATCTTACGGAATGATCACCCATTCCCAGTTCTCTACCATTCTTTAGCACATGCAATATATTGCATATGTGGGATCCTGATCCGGTATCTAATGCTCAGGACGTAGAGTGAACTGAGAAACAGTTCTCAGTAACTAACACATCCGAAGAAGATACATCAACATGTTTATTCTTCATTTAGGCGGCGTGTGAATTCTGGTATTCCCCTATTTCCTGTTCAGTCTTATAACAATTATAAGAAAGAACAGAACCAACGTTCCCCTGCTCAGTATAACAAGTGGGTTCGGTCAATACATCCATATTATTATCTTGATTAAGGCCTGACATGGTTGCTACCTGGAGATAGGGAAGAAAACTCTTTAGCGTGCGCTCTTGCAAGATAAGATTGGTTATTATCTTATCTAATCAGGATGGCTCCCACTATTTTACTCAAATCTTCCTTCAAACCCTAAAAGGTAAGATTAGCCGGGATTAATTACACCCTACAAGTTCGCCAATCTTTCAGCCAGATCAGTGTTGGTACTTTGAGGGAGGTTCCCCGTGCTTTCACACGGACCTAATTAAAATAAACCTCGTTTTCCCAGAGGCATAACCCAGTTAGCTACTTTCTAGACACCTACTTGATCGGCTAATTGTCCTGTGCAAAATTCTCCCAGGAGTAACTCTTACTCGCAGTGGGTATCGGGATCCATCTATCTCATAGAAGGTACGCAATCTCATTGCAAATTTCAACACTTGAAACTCCCGATAATATCTTTTACCCCTAGCGTCCTATGACCTTGACGGAGGTCAACAAACCATAGGCTACTATTCAAGTTCAACCCGTCATTTCCTGATTGAATTAAAACCACCCGCACGACCCTTAACGGAGGTCAACAAGGTCGTACGACTACCCTAAAACAATCGCATCACATGCTGCAGATAAATACTAGTCAGCTACCGGACACTACGTCTTGACGGAGGTCAAAAAACGTAGCAAGAATACTAAGTAGGACTTATCTGAAATGATGGAGGGCTACGCAGGTTTTTCTGAAAACCATGAGCGTAATGAACTTGATATCGTTTGTAGAAACAAGTGATTTTGAAAAAGGAGTGTTTTTGAGGCTTTTCTAGTTTCGCTAAAGAGGCCACTCCCGGTGTAGGAATCTCGGCTCTTTCCTCATCAAATAAGGTGCAGGATATTTCATAAATACCGCTGTGCAAAGCAAGAACTATAGAAGCAATCAAAAACTAAACTGTGAGTTTGTAGCATCTGCCAGTTTTGCTAAAGAGGTCACTCCCGGTGAAAGGATCTCGGCTCTTTCCTTATCGTATAAGGTGCTGAATATTCTACAAGGAATACCGCTATGCAAAGCAAAAACTGTAGCTACCCTTTTTGAAAATTTGATTCTACAACATCTTTTAGGTTTCTTTTCTTTTATTAATCTCATTAATAAAACCCATCAATTAAGCTTCCTAAGCATCACAGAAGAAAAGAAAGCAGTAATTTATATATATATCAACATATACATATAGTATAAGCATTCGTCACAGGCAGTAATATGATCTCATCACAGAACATTGCAGCAGAAGTCAACATATGAAATATTTGATATACTAGGACGTCCGTGTTTTATTTTGATCCTGGATAAAACACGGATTCCACAGTCATGATGAATAGCCAAACCAACATCCCTATACCCCTACGAGAGAGGCAAGTAACCGTGCCAATACTAGGGTTAGGAGACCCGGTCTCGACTCCTCAAGATGTCCTCCCACTGGACCCTAGAACCCGGTTACTTGTGCTCTCTGCCTTGGGTCTATCCTAATGCTGAAAAGTAAATAATATACAATGGGGACATCATCCTCAACCCGGAAGTGCCCCAATAAAAGAATAATACATACAAATGAATTTTACATGAATGAAAAAGAAAACCCTCATCTCACATAAAACCCTCGGCTATTCAATACACAACGATCCAATATAACATATCACAGATAAATAGGCGAAGTTAGATAATTCGATAGAGACAACGAATTCCCAAAATACCCCAGTGAGCTCAACACTTGAGCAGAAATAAAAATTCCCAGTTGCATGTCCTAGCACCTATGGACCGTCGCTGAAGGGCCCGTCCCAAGCCTCCACAGTGGCGCCGCGGAACCGCCGCCAAAACATAGTTTTGTCCGCGGTTGCGCGGTCACTGTAGTGAGTTAGGGATTCGTTCTTCAGGTGGGTCCATAAAATTCCCTACATGATTTTCTGAGTATTTTTAATATTAAAAAATTCAACTTTTTGAAAAAATTCCAGAAAAGAGGTCGTTTCGGGGTTTCGGGGTTCGATCAGACTTCTAACTCCGTCTATACTACGCCTAATGCTTTAGCTTGTCTCTGATACCACTGTCGGGTTAGCATAGCACCTTGTGAAGATTTTGGCAAGCGTCAATCATGCTACTTTAAAATTTTTGGGGTGCTAAACAAACCCAAACCAAGATCTTAAATAAAAAATTAGGGTTAACATGCATGTAAACAACTTTACATCTAAGAGAGAGGGATTGCAACCTTTGTAGTCCATTCCTTTGCTTCATAAGCTCCGAGTTGTAGTCCCTTCGCCACGATCCATGAACTTCCGAACTCTAGAGAGGCTCCACAAGTCGAACGATCCTTGCTTGCTAGAAGTCTTCCTTTTCGAAGATGTTCTACCTTGAAGAATCTCAAACTCGAGCTCTCACTTCTCTAATCAAGTATTAGTGAAGTGAACACCCTAATCTATGTGGCTAGAATAGATGAGGATGATGAAGTAGGAATTTTGCTCTCTTTTGTTTTCAATTTCTCACTTTTAATCATCACAACACAAAAAGCTAGAAAGCTTTTTCAAAGAGGTAGAAGAAGAAGAAAGCTTTTGTGATGAATAATGAATTCTTGTAGTGGTTACAATTACAACCATGAGTTAATAAAATGAAGGCTTTAACACAAGTAGAGAATAAACTAGAGTTAAGGGTTTGGGTTGGGTTAACAAATATCTACACAAAATATCAAAGAAAAATGACAAAAAGGAAAGCTTCATGAAGCTTCATGAAAAAACTAACCCAAAAGCTAACCCAAATCCAAAACCTAACTTTGGTTAAACTTAACAACCATGTTGCATTTGTAACCCTAACTTGTTACAATATTATATATCACGTATACAATATATTTTGTGACAAAAGAAAATAATACAATTAACATATATCGCATATACATCAATGTATTATCCAGTGAGAAAATGAATCAATAAAGCAAGCTTATATTAGTTAACGTAATTTAATATATCACATATATAATTATACATTAAATTATCGAATCAACTCTTGATCCGACAATCCAGCTATATTGCATATAACCGACTAATATAACATGTACCAATACATCGAATCAACACTTGATCCGATGTCCCGGCTATATCACATATACCCGGCCGAATCTCATATCGTGAGAATATAATACGGTATCTCATATCGTGTTATTCTCGGTCCCGCACATATCAAATATGTGCTTCTACTCCGTTTTTCCTGAGCCAGGAAACCTCTGTGTAGGACTCTAAAGAATCGTCAATACGCCGGCAGTAGGTGATGATCATATCAAACACCCACAAGCTACTGTATATTACTTAATGGAAGCTTGGGATATTCACAGTTGTATAGACAATCTTTCTCAAAATGGTAGTATGCTACTTGGTTTGTTTCTACTTCAATATGTGCATGTGTTTCTTTTAGCATATCGCTTATACATATTAGTGGAGCCCTTAGCATCTTTGCATGATTACCAACGTTGTGATGGCAGTCAAACTAGTGGCGGTTGGGTAATCTACAAGCACATCCTTATACAGGTCCCTAGTCGTAGGATTATCGAGACGGGGCATCGATACTCCGGAGTAGACTAGCGTATACGCTTCTCATCCCAGCAGGGGAGATGGTCTGTCCCACAGCCTTTAGTACGTCGTACTGGAGATAGTATGCGGGTGCTCGTTAGGTTACGAGTACACTGGACAGGACTCGTCGGGAACTGTTGGTTGGTACTATACCTATCGTCAAATAACAGTTCCTAGGTGACAGGAGTACAGCTTAGTCCGTCGACTTGACACTGCTACTTCTCCTCGAGTGTGTTCCTACAGTACTTTGATTACTACCCTGCCATGGCTCAAAGGAGTCGTGTAAACAGGTAGTAGTTGGGTGCAGTCCCGAAGCACTTGGAGGCAGTTGCGGTTAGATAGGATTCGTCTCTCCCGGTATTAGGGGTTGATATCGCGCTGTGTCTAGGAGAGCCATTACATAAAGTCCATAGCCAGGGAAAGCGAGAATTACTGGTAGTGTTTCCAGTAGTTTCTCAGGGTGTTCTGGGCTACACTCCGACACGACATATACCGCTATTAGGGGTCTGACGTTTACCGCCCCCTAGGCCCGACATGCGATGCTCGTAGACGAACAGACTGGACTGTAAGGAGATTGTCACATTCAGGCTCAGTAGGAGTTCAGATGGGTTTACCTCATCGGCCTTCTTATCGACATCTACCTGGGGACCGTTACGTACAGCTAGTGTCGCTTGCGGTCTGTGGTTAAACCCGCTGCCAGCATAGTGTCGAGTCTTTAGAGTCCCACACAGAGAGTTTTCTTGCATTGGGCAAAAGGTGTAGAGGCCGTATGGTTTTACGGCAGGGCTACGATCACTTACGTGCACTTGTGCGCGTATGATGTTCGGGCAGACGATACTAGTGGGCATTTGTTTAAGCCGGATCCTAGCATTGTACAGATGGATTAGTTTTGTCTTCTGTGCATTCGTATTCTACGGAATACGGATGTGGGTGTGTATGCACGGTTGTGAGGAGCGATTAAGGAGGTGCCTAATTAAGGTTTTGACCGTTGATTCGGTCAAAACCATTATGAGGTGAAGAAAATATTTACTAGTCTTTTTAATGATAATTGTGTTATGGCTAATTGTTTTGACCATTTGACCTAGTTGACCATTGTTGACTTGGATATTTCTTGTGAGCTCTAGACTCTTCTTATGGCTTGGATTTAACTTGACATGATAATGGTCAAATCAATGGTAACCATCACAATTGATCATGACAAAAGAATGGTAATTATTTTTCCAATGGATCATTATTCTCTTCTCATTCTCTCTCATCAAAAGAGAGCTCCCATGGTTCCTCTTATTCCTCCTCACTAGAAATTCTATAGCTCTCATGTGTTGAGAAAAATAGACAAACAAATCCATCTTCTTCCTCTACATCACCTAGGACATCAAGAGTAACAAACTTGTTGCCCTGGTTACCTCGGTTCTTGAGGTGGAGCTCGAACTATAGACTCTCGGGTGGATCATCTTCGACTTAAGGAGGCCGTTGAAGAAGCTACGATCCGGATCGACCCATGGAGCCTACGGAGACGAGGAGGATAGCAGAGAAGACCCGAAGGACTTGTTTCGTGAGGTATAATCTCCTAAGCATAGTAGATAGAACCTCTAGTTGTTTATTAATAAAATGGTTTGGCAATGATCCTCAAGATAGTCTATGTTACCTTGTGTTAAAAATTTGTTTTTTTTACATATTCCGCTTCCCCGTAAGTACCGGGGTGGGTAACGTAGACTTACAGTGGTATCAGAGCCTAGCAAAACCATTACTAACATGTTAGCAAAGTGTTAGAAATTCGATCGCCGGAGAAATCGCAAAAATACGTCAAAAATGCACGTTTTCTGTCGATTTGAAAAACTGGTTCAAAAATTATTTCAGGGACCTTAAAAATACGTGCAGGCTTTTTGAAGGACACACAAGAAAAACGAGCTCGTGAATCGGTCAGACCGCCGCTGAAGCGCGGCGAAACCAAGCGTATCACCGAGGATCCGCGGCCGAGTCGACGCCGAGTCAACTCGTTTTTCCTGTAGTCTGTCCAGATTTGTATTTTGTGATTTTTATGATACTTTGTTTCTGCCCAGATTTTATTGAGTACTGTGTTGTGCTTGGGGTAGTTTCAAATCAAGTTATCGATCGAAATTCTAAGTACTTTAGCTAATCAGATCTTCTGTGATGTGATATATGTACTGAACGTTTTCTAATCGCTATACGTCGATTAGTCGGGGTTGTACATATCTGTGATCTGTGATATTGGATTGTGTTTATGAACTTGTTGGATCGTCGTGATGAATAGCCGGGAATATGAGATGAGGGTTTTCTTTTTTCATTCAATGTAAATTTTTTAATTTGATGTAATATTATTTTATGGCCGCACATCCAGGTTGAGGTTGTAGCCGCCACTGTATATTCTTTCTTTTACTGTTTTTTCTCCTAGGATAGACCCAACGTGGGGTGCACAAACTACCGGGTATTTTGATGTGCCGAGTGGCCTACTCACGTTGTTGAGGTAGGTTGCTTCACTTCGGGTATTTGGCGGGTAGTTTGCCGCAGCCGTAGAGGTCTAGGGTGGGGTGGGGCTATTCATCGCGACCGTGTAATTCGTCTTTCTTTGCAGGCTCAAACGAAGCGCGGATTCCTAGTATATCCAATGTGTTCATCTATGTTCTGGAATGGCTATCATTGCATCTAACGAATGTATATATCTACATATGATATCTAGTAGACGTTGCTTATGTTTTGCATCCGCGCTAGTCCAGCCCCCGCTCTGTCGTTAGTTAAGTAACCTAACGGGTGATGACGGGACACCGTAGCGAATGCGGATGGCATAAACGTACGTTATATTTTCGTTGTTTTCTGCAATGGTAGGATTAAATTGATGGGACGCATTAAATTAATGCAAAGAAAACAAACCAAAGGTGAAACGTTGGAACAATTTCAAAACCCACAAGGTTTTTTCAAAAGAGCAAAACTTTTAAAAAACACGGAGCTTAAACCACTCATTTTAAAAGCTACCAGGTTCCTTCGATTATATGAAGTTCACTACGTTCACGGTTTCACCAAAACCATTCGTAGCCTTCCGTCATTTCATATGAATATTCAATAGTATTCAAGCTATGTTTGTTGGCCTTAGTCAAGGCATAGTGATTGGTAGCTGCTGGATATTCATACGTTGCATAGATAGATGCGTTGGTTTGGGACAGTCGTATTACTTTGTTGGCCTTAGTCAAGGGTATATACGGGTGGGTTCAAATTAACCTGGACAATGACGGGTAGAACATGACATGTGACTTATGATTTGTTGGCCTTAGTCAAGGTCATAAGAGCATGGGGCAAAAATCCACATAGGGTGTTTCTAAGGAAATTGAAACTTGCTAGTGCTGCATGTCATTTGGAGTTTGATAATTTTGTTAGGATTCCTTCAGCATTATCACATAATGATATTTAGATCCTGATCCTACTGTGAGTATCCGCTACTCCTCGGGAGATTTCTTCACTTAACGATCAATGCTATAAACCAAGTAGGTGTCTAGAACAGTGTTAGCGAGGCTACGCCTCCAAGGAAAAGAGGTTATTTAATTAAGGAACTTCGTGATAGCGTCGTAAAACCTCCCTCGAAGTACCAACACTAGCCTGGCTGAACGGTAAAGCAAGTATTGTACGGTGAGATTAATCCTGACTAATTCTTCTTTAATGGTTTGAGGAAGGATTCGAGAAACAGTGGGAGCCATCCTGTTTAGATAAACTAAAAACCAATCTAAACTTGCAAGAGCATCATGCTAAGTGTTTTCTTCTCTCTCTCTTAATTGCAGCGACCCAGTGACCAGACATAGCTTACATCTAGATAATAAAATGACTGAATCTGACTGTAATGACTGGCAAAGGTCTGTCCAGATGCCCATTACCCATGACAAACTGGGACACCTCTTCACTAATCAAACCCCTGCCGTCTCAGGACAAGTTTCCATCGTCACGGATACTGATATCCGTAAGACATCGGAAAAAGACTGTATGAATGCCAAGTGCCTCGTGTTGGCCTCAGTTGGTGGTGCATACCATAGGCAGCACGAGAAGAAGGACTTAGTTTCTGTCTTCCTCCATAACAAAGATTTATATGGAGAACAATCTCGTATCGCAAGATATGAGACCTCGAACGAATTGCTTCAAGTGAGGTTGGCTGTCGGGTCATCTGTAGGGGACAACGTCCTGACAGAGACTAGTCATTTTGATGAGCTCACGGACCTGAAGACCACGTTGAAGAACGGGTCAAACACTGACTTGATTCTACAGTCTTTGCCCTCTGCTAATACCCTGAAGGAAAGGAGGGAAGTAGAAGGAAAGGGAAGGGCAAAAGTTTTGGGACTAGAAGTAGTGAAGGAGGGGCGTTCCTATTGTTACGGGAAAGGACATTGGCAGAAGGATTGCAGGGCTTTGAAAGCCAATAGCCAGGATTCGAAGCATGTTGTGGCTTCGGCTTCGGGTGTGTTTGTAATAGAAAACTGTATGTCAATTAACTCTACTTCCTGGGTACTAGATACCGGATCAGGATCTCACATCTATAATTCATTACAGGCTTTGAGAAACCGTAGAGTTATCAGGTTAGGTGATATGACTCTCAGGATTGCTAACGGAATGAGCGTGGACGCTGAATCTGTAGGGGAATATCACCTTGGATTGACAAGTGGGCAGATATTGATTCTGCGTAACTGTTTGTATGTACCTAGTCTAGCATGTAATATCATATCTATATCCATACTTTCTAAGGAAGGATATGATTTTACTTTTGTAAGCGATGTGGTCTACATCCACCTAAATCAAGTTCTGATTGGGTCAGGTACATTAGAAAACGAAAAATACATATTGAATCAAGCTCAGGTTTTCAATGTCCAGAATACACTTAAAAGAAACTCTCCGGAAACAAATCAGGCTTTCTTATGGCATTGTAGACTGGGTCACATTAATGAGACACGATTAACAAAGTTACATAAAGAGGGATACTTGAATACGTTCGTGTATCAGTCTTATGCTACTTGTGAATCTTGTCTCATGGGAAAGATGACAAAGACTCCATTCACTGGATACGGAGTAAGTGCGAGCGAGCTCTTGGGACTCATACACAGTGACGTGTGTGGTCCAATGTCTACACATGTGCGAAGTGGTTATTCATACTTCATTAATTTTACGGATGATTTCTCTAGGTATGGACATGTCTTCCTGATGAAGCATAAATTCGAGACCTTTGAGAAATTCCGGGAATACAAGAATGAAGTAGAAAAACAAACAGGCAAAAGTATCAAGACACTAAGATATGATCGAGGTGGTGAATACTTGAGTGCCGAGTTTTTGGGCTACTTAAAAGAGAATGGGAATCTCTCTCAGCTTACTCCTCCATACACACCACAACACAATGTTGTATCGGAAAGGCGGAATCAAACCCTATTAGATATGGTTCATTCCATGATGAGTAAGGCTGAGTTACAGCGATCTTTCTGGGGTTATGCACTAGAAACAGCTGCATATCTTTTGAACCAAGTTCCTACTAAGTCTGTGCCTACCACACCATATCAGATGTGGAGTGGGAAGAAACCCTGTCTTAAACAATTTAAGACATGGGGATGTCCAGCTTTTGTTAAAAAGCAGCATGCGGACAAGTTCGAGGCACGCTCAGTACAGAGTAAGTTTGTGGGATACCCAAAGACCTCCAAGGGGTATGTTTTCTATTACGCAGAGGAGCAAAAGGTCTTTGTTTCTCATCATGCCTGCTTCTTGGAAACTGAATTTTTAGAAAATCAGATAAGTGTGAGCGCAATAGAACTGAAAAAAATTCCAGAACCACAAGCTATTACTAAAAGCTAGGTAAAACCAGATGTTTTAGGAGAACCGGACATCCCAGCGCCACTCAGCAGGAGTAGTAGGCAGTCTCATCCACCCTAGAGATACTACAGTTTTCTCATAAACGGGGATCAAGAGGATTGCATCATTGAAAATGATGAGCCTGCTAGCTTCCAGCAAGCCATTCAGAGTGGTGACTCTGTAAAATGGCTGGAAGCAATGCGGACCGAGATGGAGTCCATGTACACCAACAAAGTTTGGATTTTGGACATTGCTCCTAAAGGGGTAAAACCCGTAGGCTGCAAGTGGATCTTCAGAAAGAAGATTAGTGTAGATGGGCAGGTTGAAACCTATAAAGCTAGACTTGTTAAGAAGTGTTTTCGTCAAAGACCTGGTTTGGACTATGACGAAACCTTTTCTCCAGTGGCTATGCTCAAATCCATTCGGATCCTTCTTGCCATTGCTGTTTTCCACAATTATGAGATCTGGCAAATGGACGTAAAGAAGGCTTTTCAAAATGGAAATTTAGAAGAGTGCGTCTATATGGATCAGCCGGAGGGTTTCATTCAGAGTGGGAGGAGCGGTAAAGTGTGCAAGTTGCTTAAGTCCATTTATGGACTGAAGCAGGCATCGCGGAGTTGGAATATCTGCTTTGATGATACTGTCAAAGAATTCGACTTTATAAAAAATCCGGATGAACCATGCATTTACAGTAAGATTGTAGGGAGAACTGTGGTATTTCTCGTCTTGTACGTGAATGACATTCTCCTAATAGGAAATGACATTCCTATGCTACAGTCAGTCAAAGGATTCTTGTCACAGAGATTCTCAATGAAGGACCTGTGCGATGCCAACTACATTCTGGAGATCCAGATCTATCGTGATAGATCTAAGAGAATGTTGGGACTTTCGCAGTCCAGGTACATCGACACCAAACTGAAACGATTCAATATGAAAGATTCAAAGCGCGGCAATCTACCAGCTTGTCACGGAATCACCCTCTCAATAGAGATGTCTCCCAAGACTTATTTGGAAAAGGCTCGCATGTCATCTATACCCTACGCATCTGCGGTAGGTTTAGGGTTACTAGGCACTCTAATAAGGTCCTACAAGGCATCATCAATGCCCGTTTAAAATTTGAGTCGTGCCGAATAACCCTAAACAAGATCTTTGCTAGATAATTAGGGTTTCACATGCAAGTAAATTACATTTACCACTAAGTGAATACGAAATACAACCTTTGTTGATCGGTCCTTCACTTCTAAAGCTCCTTGTTGTAGTCCCTTTGCTGCGATCATGGTTCTCCCGGGCTCTTGCATGGCTTCACGAGGCAAAAGAAGCGTCCTTGCTTGAAGTCTTCGATGCCGAAGATGATCTACGTCGAGGTAATATCAACTCAAGCTACTACTTCACTAACTAGAGAATTAGTGAAGCAAACACCCTATACTAAAGTGCTAGTCTAGTAGACGATGGAGAAATAGGAAGTGGGTTCTTTTTAGAATTTTATTTCTCACAATCTTTCACTCTCTTTTTAAAACCCTAGCAAGCTTTTTCTTTTTGCTCAAATCAGAAGAAGATGAACAAAAGAAAAAGATGAGGATAATGATCAAGTGAGTGAGCAAACCATGGTGAGTGAGTATCATATACTAACTCATGTAGAGACATTACCATGGCTAATCCTAAATAGTTAGGTTAATAAAAATCTAAAGTAAAACAAAACTAGTGGACTTTGTGAAAACATCCACAAGCTTCTACAAGCTTCATGCTTATGACAAAAGGTCCACTAATTTGTAATTACCTTAAATAATTATTAACCACCATTTAAAATAGAATGGTGTATGTCTTGCACACCCATGTCATGTGTATCAACAACCATGATACAAAAAGAAAACACATTTTAATATATATCACACATATATATATATATATATTAAAGTTGTGCACATGTAAGAAAAATCCTTAAGTGAACAAATGTTAGTTAATGTAAATTAGTATATCATATATACAATTATACACTAAATTATTAAATCAATACTTGACTTAATAATCCGGTTATATCTCATATAACTGACTAACATCCAATGTATCGACTTATCGAATCAACACTTGATTCGATAACCCGGCTATATCTCATATAACCGACCGATACAAAAAGTCGTGAGAATAGAATACGGTATCACATACACGCATTATTCTCTGTCCCGCACATATCAAATATGCGCTCCTATTTCGTTTTTCCTGAGCTAGTAAAACCTCTATGTAGGACTCTAAAGACTCCGGCAGTAGGTGATGATCATATCGAGCACCCACAAGCCGTCAGCGGTACTAACTGGACGTAACGTCTACTCGGGTATTGAGCGATCAGAAGATCAGCAAGGAAGCCCGCTCCAACTCCTGTAAAAGCCTAATGGTAACACTTCCCGTACAGTCCGGTCTCCTCGTCAGATATGTCGCATATCAAGTCTAGGGGTGGTAAACGTCAGACCCCAATAACCGATAAGTCGTGCCGATGTGAGGCTCATAACGGGTCGAGAAACTACTGGTAACACTTACCAGTAAATCTCTAAATCAGCCCTGGCCAGGGACTTCCCTGTTATGGACAATCGAGCACAGCACAAGATCAGCCCCCAATACCGGGAGAGACGAAACCCCTCCTATCGCTCATTGCCTCCATGTGACTCGGGACAGTACCCAAAAACCACCGTTTTGCACGCCCTCTTGGATGTGGTAAGGTGGAAATCAAAGCACAGTAGGAATCACACAAGACACTATGACGATCTCGGGTCTACAGACTAACCTGTACAAGTGTCACCAGAGAACTACCATCTGACGTGAGGTATAATACCATTTGGTAGTTCTCGGCCAGTCCGTCCAGTGTACCCAGTCTCCACTGAGCACCCGTATACCATCTCTGATGTCAAACACCAATGGATATAGGATCATCCATCGCCCATCTCATAGGTCGAGAAGCGTATACGCTAGTCTACTCTTATATATCGATGCCCTGTCTCGATACACCTACGACTAGGAACATTAAAGGATGTACTTATGGACTACCATGTCCCCACTAGTATGATCTGCATCATAGTCCTGGTAGTCAAGTACACATCCTAAGGACTTTACCAACATGTAATTATAAGACAGTATCAAGAGACAAGTATACCTGTTAAGATAAAGAGCAACCAGATAGCATGCTATCATATCGAGCAAGAAATTCCTCTGTATATATGTCCAAGCATCCAATATAATATCATCATATGTACAATACTGGCCTCTCGGGCATACATACAACTAACAATCTCCCACTTGCACTAGGGCCAGCTGCTGTAGTATCGCATACCAAGCATCCCGAAGAGTCTCTCAAACTGTATCTGGGGAATGGCCTTCGTGAGTGGATCCGCAGTGTTGTTCTTCGTGTCAACCATCCTGACCTCGATCTCCCGGCGATCTACTATCTCCCGGATCAGGTGATACCGCCTCAGAATATGCCTAGATCGCTGATGGGACCTGGGTTCCTTGGCCAAAGCCACCGCTCTATTGTTATCACAATACAAAGGTATTATATGCTCAATGGATGGAACCACTCCAAGTTCAGTAATGAACTTCTTGATCCTGACAGCCTCTTTGGCAGCATCGTTGGCAGCGATGTATTCAGCCTCCATCGTCGAGTCTGCCACGGTTTCCTTCTTGGAATTCTTCCAGCTAACCGCCCCTCCGTAAAGGGTAAAGACAAATCCCGAGTGCGACTTAGAGTCGTCCTTATCACTCTGGAAGCTCGAATCAGTAAAGGACTCCACTTGGAGTCCTTCACAAGTACTTGAGAATGCTCTTCACAGCTGTCCAGTGACTATCTCCAGGATCGGCTTGATACCTACTCACTACACTTATTGAGTATGCTACATCGGGTCTGGTACATAGCATCGCGTACATGATAGAGCCTACAGCCGAAGCATAGGGAATCCCTTGCATGCGAGCTCTCTCCAAATCAGTCTTGGGAGACATCTCTTTGGAGAGAGTGAGTCCGGAGATCGTGGGTAAGTTCCCACGCTTGGATTCTTCCATGCTAAACCTCTTTAGTATGGTGTCAATGTACCTGGATTGGGACAATCCCAATATCCTTTTAGATCTATCTCTATAGATCATAATTGTAAGTGCACGGCGGCGCCCCGGCCGTCAATCCGAGGCCAAAATGCGGAAACGATACTTATCTTTAACTTTTGAAACCGGCACCAGCGCGCACTATAAATTCCGGATCGGGCCATTAACCTACTCCTAGCTAACTAGAGAAGGGTTAGCGAGATATACCGAGCGATCCGTGTCCTTCGGTCTTCTCGCCGTCGTCCCGATCTCCTCGCGGAGTCTCCGGTCTTCATCTCCTCGTCGGAAGGGCACCACATCGCCGGGTTCTTTTACGGGCTCCCTCCTCTGGACCGAGGCAACTCGGGCACGAAGTTGGCGAGTCGACGTGTCCAAGAATGCTGTAGGATAGTGTAGAACTCTTTTGTCTCAATGGGGTTAAAGAAGTTGCCATATGAATGTGGAGATGGAACTTTTTGGATGAGCAATGGGATTTTTGCAAGCAAAATGAGAGCCTCAACTCCACACAAAAAATTTGGACAGCCTCATCAAGAAGTTGCCGGCCATGCAACTCAAGAATGAGAGAGGGGAGAAATAGAGGAGAGAGTATGAATGAGGGAGCCACAAGAATAATGCATTAAAGAGAAAAGGTTATCATGATGAATTATGATCACAAACCAAGTCCAACACTCATCAACCCATCATCAAACCCATGTCATCACAAAAGTCAAGCCATGATGAAGTCAAAAGAAGTCAAGTGATGGTACAATCATCATGAAGCAACAATATCCAAAGACCACCCTACATAATGCTAATTTGCACAATCGCAAATAAGCCCTCCTCCACCAATTTTCAACCAAGGAAAGATACAAAGGAAAATGGCCGAAACGAAATGTAAACTAGCAACTTCAGAAAACTGATCCCGTAATAAATTACAGGAAACCCCGCTACTGTATTTACATAGCCGCATTTGTATTCCGACAGAATACAAATGCAATGAAACAAAATCTACACTGTACAATACTTGGATCCGGCTTAAACCAAAGCCCGCTAGTATTATCCGTCCGATCATGATCCGTGCAATACCGCATGTACATGATCGAGCCCTGCCATATCTCCATACGGCCTCTACAGCGTTTCGCCCGAAACTTGAGAAAACGGTCTGTGGAGGACTCTAAAGACTCGTCAATACTTTGGTTGTGGATTTAACCACTAGCACGTCAGAGGTATTATCCATACGTAACGGGCTACCAGGTATTGACCAAAAGGGACGTCGATGAGCGAACTCATCCTGACACCCTACTGAGCCTGTCGGTGACAATATCCGTACAGTCCGGTCCGTTCATCTATTAGCATCGCATGGCGGGCTTACGGGGTTGGTAAAAGTTATACCCCCAAAAGTGGTACAAGTCGTGTCGGAGTGTAGTCCAGAACACCCTGAGATACTACTGGACTACCTACCAATAAATCTCCTGCCTTGGCCAAGGACTTCGTGTAAGGGATCTCCTAGACACAGCACGACCGCACCCCCAATACCGGGAGAGACGAACCCCTGAAGATCCGCTCACTGCCTCCATGTTGCTTGGGACTGCACCCAACTAAAACCTGTTTGCACGTCTCCTTTGAGCGTGGTAGGGTAGTAATCAAAGTACAGTGGGAACTTACACAATACAAATGACAATCTCAGGTCGATGAACTAACCTGTACACATGTCACCAGGGAACTGCTATCTAACGTCAGGTATAAGACCAACTAACATGTTCCCGGCGAGTCCTATCCGGTGTACTCATAACCCAATGAGCACTTGTATACATCTTAGGTGAACCAACTGACACCAATGGCTTGTGAGACCGGCCACCACCCCTCGTCGGGGTCTCGACTGTATACACTAGTCTACTCTGGAGTATCGATGCCCTGTCTCGAAACTCCCACGACTAGGGACCTTTTAAGGATGTGCTTATAGACTACCAGCTCCCATGTATATGATCGCCCTCATACTGCTGGCAGTCAAGCAAGAATCCTAGCGGCTCTATCAACGCGCAATAGTGACCTGTAAGGTCACCTAAAGCAGTACACGATGATAAAGATAAACCAGATAGCATACTATCATCTTAAGTAAGACTGTCCTACTGGGACAGGTCCTCCCTCAATCATTGCAACCACGTGCCTGTGATCCAATAATTGACTCTGAGGGCACTATCTCCAACAATCTCCCACTAGCACTCAAGGCTAATTATTGCGATGTCGCATACTCACAGCCAGTGTGATACCGAACACCCAACTCCTCTACTAATCAGTCTCACAAAACCTGTTTGCGAAACTATTACGTTCGTGGAATAGCCTCAGTGAGTGGATCCACCTTGACGTTTCTTTCTATGCCTCTCTATATCTCAAGTTCGCGGAGAAAGCCATCTACCGAAATGAGCAATACCTGTCTTAGAATGTGTCTGGATATCTGATGGGACCTAGCTCATAAATGAACTCCAAATCCAAACTTCTTAGACTGTATCGTCAACTGAACTTAATCAGTATCCTGCGTCATGCCTCCCTCAGTATCCCCTTGGACCACCTGTCCAAAATACTGCCCCTTGTCAGAAGGAAAACTATAACTCTGACAACCTCTCTGTCATCCAGGTCACCTTGGAAGCCTGATAACTGTCTCCCGAATGGGGCTGTCGTTATCATATCCCTAGAACATCCACTTATGTTCTAAAACTTCTTCCGACCGTTTCTCCAGGATTGGATTAATATCAATTTATTGCATCCACTGCAAAAACAACATCTGGTGTGGTACTTGACATCTCATGATAGACTCAATTGCCTAAGCAAGTGATCTGCCAATCATGCACATCCCTCTCCCCTTTAGTCAGTAAGACACATTTAGAGAGGGTGACTCCATCACCTGCAGGTACACTACCATTCCTGGAGTCGTCCATTCTAAAACACCTTCAGAATGCTGTCTAAGTACCCTGATTGGGAAACTACCCAAATCCAGATCAAAAACCATATATCCAGTAACCAGAATGTCTTGATATTATATCCATGTCCCATCTGGAGAAACCACTGTGTGACAACCAAAGTATAACCGATCGTAGTATAGGAACATCACTTCCTACTCTGTGTATGTCATCCAAATACCAGGACATCACACCCTACTACCTTCTTAACAGATCCATCCCCTATTCTGATGAAGTCAAACCTATGACTGTCATATCAGAAATAGATGATCTATCTCCGCTACATCTGTTTTAATCTACAAATAGACATAAGCCACTTGTCCACCAATGCTTCCGCTGCTCCCACTGACTACGACAACCCTCTGGCAGAGTCATATACGCGTACACTTCTAAAGCTAGTTTAGAACGACGCTATACTCATCCTCCTGCCGGGTCTCGCAGCCTGGAACAACAACAATGGCAAGTCTGGATAAACAAGAACCTCCCTGTCACCATCCTTGAGGCTACCGGAGTACCTCTCGGGTGCCTGAGGTTACCCACCGTATCTGCGGTGTGGCCAATGGAATGTCAAACCAAATTGAATCTTTAGGTTCTTATCAAATTTTCAGTAATCGTCTGCGGTTCTGGAATCACTTCGAGTTCTACCATACTCCCACTACTGTTTTCTGAAAAAATCCATTTTTGTTAAAACTGTGGCGAGTCAAAAACAATATTACTATTGATCTTCCAGATGGTAGAAAGTCAACCCTCGTCATAGCCTGGGTCAACCCACAAACATCCATTAGAGAAACGTGCCTTGAGTTATCCAGAGTCTGGTTTTAAGCATAAGCCGGACAACTCCCCGTACCTTAACATCGTTAAGATATGAACTGTTCTATATCCAATATAGAACCAGAGACACTGATTTAATTGAACCAGATTAAAATCATGCAGCTGTCTCCAGTGCATGTTAACTAAATGGAAGGAGGCCGATCAGCGTTACTCAACTTAGGAATGCATCCAGATATGAGTAACCTGAAAGAGAAGCAAGTTCTCTTAATCATTACTATCAACTGAATACCATACACAAGTATCTACATCTTCGATCACCTTGAAGAATCCCGATACTTGCAATACCCGTTTCTCTACTTTAATCTTATACTTATAACTTCTCAAAACTCAGACCTTGTGTTTCCACGAAACACATGTCTAAGAACTAGAGAAGTCACAATTAAACATAATATAGTACGAGTACCTACCCCTTTGTCCTAATAGACACTGGACAACATACAATACTCTGTATAAGTCTCTTGAGTCTAATAACTCATTCGCTGTGTGTCGTAGGTTGAAAACTGTACTTATGGTTAAGAAGAATTACACCGCTTGTTCAATGCTCCGTACCTAACCATCCACTGATATAGGTAAATGTCATAAACATAATTTCAAAAAGTTATATCTCACTCTATAAAAATAGACGTACAGATATATCAATTTGAAATTGGTGCATAGCAACGGATATTCAAAACCAAATATTTGCAGACCGGCAAACAGCTCAGGTGATTTCCTCAAATATCACCAATTACAACGAATTCCGATATAATAAGGATAATCACCTAATTCCCAATAACTTACTCCCACTCATCATCTGTAAAACCATACAGATGTGAGAATCAAACCTGGTAAATACATACCCTGGAGCAAGTGTCTAATTGGGAAATCAGTTTTCTTTTAACAGTACATAGTGAAACTGAAACATTGAAATGTTTTGATGGGTATCCCGGTATTCCTATTAATGCCTCTTCCATTATCCAGATTCACAACTGTAACCGTATAATTCTTTGACATCTCTCCAAATCCCTTTATATGTCTTTAGTCATTAACTTCTGCACACCCTTTAGGCCAAATGGTTTTCTTCTTTCCCTACCGTTCGGCACCAGCCTATGGTTTGGAAGAGGACTATACAATAAGCATAATGGTTGTACTGTCCTAATCCTAGGAGCACTCGCAACGCGAGAGAAGGTGAAGATAAAAGACACCTGAATAAACCTTATTCCTATTTCTCCTGAACCAGAATCCATCCCCGAACTGGAACAAGTTCCTTTCGAGTTCGTATATAACCATACGATGGAGTATCCAATAAACTGTGGATCTTCGTAGTGATACAGAGTGTCCTGGAGAAATACAAAGGTGAAGTGGGAATGGTAATGAAATACTTGGTTTGGTCCTGAATAGCAATCGCAATTTACATTGCCCTCCTTCTAATCCCTTTATTTGTCTTTACATAATACCTTCTGTACACCATCGTTAGGCTAATTGGTTTTCTTCATTCCCTACCGGTCGGCACCTGCCTATGGTTTGGAAGAAGACTATCCAATTTGCGTAAAAGGTATACTATCCCCTAATCTAAGGGGCACTCGCAACCTGAGAGAAGGTAAAAGGAAAAGACAGCTGAATAGTCCTATCCGTTTTCTCCAAAACCGGAAACCATCCTGGAATAAATTCTTTCGAGTTCGTATATAACCATACGATGGTTTTATCCAATGGAAGTGGACGTTCGTAGTAATACGGGGTGTCCTTGAGAAAAGGATAAAAGTAGGAGTGGCAATGAAGTATGCAACTCTGACAATCCAAAAGCCAGTGTTTAAGAAGGTTCGGTTAATTTTGGTCACTGAGTCATAGTCAAGGGTCGGGTCATGGTCGCTGCCAAAGAGAGAGAGAAAAGAAACACTCAGCATGCACTCTAACCTAGATCAGAATGGTTATCACTTTATCTAATCTGGAAACCTCACACTGTACCGTCAAATTCTCCTCCAAACCTGAAAGAAGAATTAGTCGGGATCACCCGAGGAGTAGACCAACTCATCAGTGGGATCGGGATCCAACTATCATCGCATGATAACGTGACGGAATCCGCTCACATTATCACACTCCAGAAGGTATGCGCATATCTGGCAAGTTTCAGTTTCTTTAGAAACTCCCGATGTGATTTTTACCCCATGCTCTTATGACGTTGGCGTGAGGTCAAAATGTCATAAGTCACGTGTCAAGTTTTACCCATCATTATCCGGGTTAATTTGAACCCACCCGTACCTACCCTTGACGTAGGCCAAAATGGAAGTACGACTGTCCCAAACCAACGCATTCTATCTATGCAACAGATAAATATCCGGTAGCTACCAATCACTATGCCTTGGCGTGAGGTCAAAATACATAGCTTGAATACTACCGAATATTTAACTGAAATGATGGAGGGCTATGAATGGTTTCTGGCGAAAAACCTTTAACGTAATGAACTTGATATCGTTGAAGGAACTGGATAGCTTTATAAAAATATAGTGGCGAAAACCTTTGCTAAAGAGGTCACTCCCGGTGAAAGGGTCTCGGCTCTTTCCTCGTAGAATGAGGTGCAGGATATTCCAACTGTATACCACGATGCAAAGCAAAAGGCAATCGGCTATAGTGAAGTTATTACCCTGACGCAAACTTCTGTCCAAGGGATCACTCCCGGTGAAGGGATCTCGGCCCTTGCCTCGTCGACTGAGGTGCAGGATATTCCAACTGAATACCACCGTGCAAAACAAAAGAGAACGTCCTTGCAATAACAGCTTTTTTTTGAAAATTGTTCCAACAACATCAGAATAGGTTTGTTTAGCTTGCATTGATCCTAATCAATGCAGTCCCATCTTTTGATCACACCAATAAAGAACGAAAATAATGATGTACTTATATGCCATCGGCATTCGCCACTGGGTCCCGTCATTACCCGTTAGGTTACTTAACTAACGACAGAGCGGGGACTGGACTAGCGCGGATGCAAAACATATACAACATCTACTAGTATATATATCAATATATAATATTCGCTCAAGGCGTGATAAAATGCAACATCACAGAAATGTAATAAGTATCACAGAACAATACAGATATCTGGGATCCCCGGGTTTCACAGAGCCGCTACTGAAACCCGACGTTCCCTTGGTCGTGTGGATAGCCTCTGCAATGAAATCCTAGACCCCGACGGGCGCGGCAAGTTACCCGCCAAAACCTGAAGCGAGACAGCACCTTTCAGCAACGTGAATGGACCACCCAGCACTTCACGGAATCCGGTAACTTGGGCACCCCTCCTTGGGTCAACCTGTACCCCCTACGAGTGCGGCGAATAGCCCGCCAATTCTAGAGAGAAGCCCCCTCCGTCTCAAAGTCATGAGATGCGGGCTCGTTTCCCTCTAGAACCCGGCTATCCGTGCACCCCATCTTAGGGTAATCCTAGAACAGAAAGTAAAATATACATACAACGGGTACATCGACCTCAGCCCGGTAGTGCCCCAAAAGAATAATATACAAACAGGCAGTGACGGCAGTCCACATGTCGGACGCTCGCCCCGCAATATCAAATGTACATAATAAACCAAACTGTACTACCATTGCATCCAGGCTATCCACTACGACAATCCGCAACATCACAGCACAACACAGAACATCAATGTGAATGTCATGTTCGCAAATCCGTCTAAAAGGGCTATAGCAGTTAGACAGGATTTACCGATCAAATGGCATTCACGGTCGCAGATATAATGTAAATACTATGAACTAACATGTTTAAAATTTTCGATCGATCAAATTTTCCGATGTAGGCCCCAAACACAACTGTAGCACTCAAAAACATCTGGGCCGAAAAAGAATATACCAGAAACCCTATTTTCTTGTCAGAAGCTCACTGTAAAAATTTGGTGCAGTTTGGACCCAAAAAGGCGGCGGATCCGCGGCCCAAACTGTAAGTGCACGGCGGCGCCCCGGTCGTCAATCCGACGGCCAAATGCGGAAGCGGTGATAAACTTTAATTTTGCGGACTTAGCAAACCGGCACCACCGCGCACTAAACACCCGGATCGAACCATTAAACTTTTTCTAGCTAACTACAAGACGGGTTAGAGATATACCGAATGATCCGAGTCCTCCGGTCTTCTCCTCGTCGTCCCGATCTCCTGCGGAAACTCCGTTCGTCGCCTCCTCGCCGGAAGGGCACCACATCGCCTGTATCTTTTACGGGGTCCCACCTCAATACCGAGGCAACTCGGGCGCGAAGTAGGCTAGCCGACGCGTCCAAGATTTGCTGTAGAATGTGTAGGGTTGAAGCTATGTCTCATTTGGGTTTGTTGCCATTTGAAGATGATGGAGGAAACAAGATAAGAAAAATGGTGCTTGCATTTTTCTAGCATGAAATGAGATCAAGAAAAATGAAACTCTCAAGAATGAAAACTCTCATCCTTTTTCTTTTTCTCAACCATGAAAAACTTATCATATTAGAAATGGTGGAGGAAAGAATATGGAGCATGAAGGGAGGTGATGGTAGGAGAAAGCAAGAGGTGACCACAACCAAACATCATGATAACAAATCCACAAATCAATCCTAATCCTTTCTCATCTCATTAAAGCAAAGGAAAAGACTAAGAAAGAATCAAATGATGGTTGAAAAGAAAAGATGCCATCATAATCAAAACATTTGCAAGAAAATCCTCCACAAAGTGTTATTTGCAAACTTGCAATTAACCCCCTCCATCGGAAAAGTCCGGCCGGGAAAGAACAAAGAAAAACCGGCCGGAACGGAATGCAAACTGGCAACTCCAGAAAACTGGCCCCTTAATAAATTACAGGAAAACCCCGATACTGTTCATACACATCCGCATCTGTATTCCGACCGGATACAAATTCAATGAGACAAAATCTACACTGTACTATAGTAGGATCCGGCTTAAGCCAAAGCCGGCTAGTAAAAACCGTCCGATCATGATCCGTGCAATACCGCACGTATCTGATCGAACCCTGCCATATCTCCATACGGCCTCTACAGCGTTTCGCCCGAAAGCTTGAGTAACTGAAAGTGTGGTGGACTCTAAAGACTCGTCAATACTATGGCTGTGGATTTAACCACTAGCACGTCAGAGGTATGAGCCAATACGTGACGGGCCACCAGCTATTGACTAAAAGGGACGTCGATGAGCGAACTCATCCTGACACCCTACTGAGCCTGTCAGTGACAATATCCGTACAGTCCGGTCCGTTCGTCTATGAGCATCGCATGTCGGGCCTAGGGGGTTGGTAAAAGTCAGACCCCCAAAAGCGGTACAAGTCGTGTCGGAGTGTAGCCCAGAACACCCTGAGATACTACTGGAATACCTACCAGTAAATCTCCTGCCTTGGCCAAGGACTTCGTGTAATGGCTCTCCTAGACACAGCGCGACCTCACCCCCAATACCGGGAGAGACGAACCCCTGAAGATCCGCTCACTGCCTCCATGTGGCTCGGGACTGTACCCAATTAAAACCTGTTTGCATGACTCCTTTGAGCCGTGGTAGGGTAGTAATCAAAGCACAGTGGGAACTCACACGAGACAAATGACGATCCCCAGGTCGATGAACTAACCTGTACACATGTCACCTGGGAACTGCTATCTGACGTCAGGTATAAGACCAACTAGCATGTTCCCGGCGAGTCCTGTCCGGTGTACTCATAACCCAATGAGCACCTGTATACATCTTAGGTGAACCAACTGACACCAGTGGCTTGTGAGACAGGCCACCGCCCCTCGTCGGGGTCTCGACTGTATACACTAGTCTACTCTGGAGTATCGATGCCCTGTCTCGAAACTCCCACGACTAGGGACCTTTTAAGGATGTGCTTATAGACTACCAGCTCCCACGTATATGATCGCCCTCATACTGCCGGTAGTCAAGCAAGAATCCTAGGGGCTCTATCAACGTGCAATAGTGACCTGTCATGTCACCTAAAGCAGTACACGATGATAAAGGTAAACCAGATAGCATACTATCATCTCAGTAAGACTGTCCTACCGGGATAGGTCCTCCCTCAATCATTGCAATCACATGCCTGTGATCCAATAATTGACTCTGAGGGCACTATCTCCAACAATCTCCCACTTGCACTCAAGGCTAATTATTGCGATGTCGCATACTCACAGCCCGTGTGATACCGAACACCCAACTCCTCTACTAGTCAGTCTCGCAAATTCCGTTTGCGAAACTATAGCGGTCGAGGAATAGCCTCAGTGAGTGGATCCGCCTAGATATTTCTTTCTATGTCTCTCTATATCTCAAGTTCGCGGAGAAAGCCATCTCCCGAAATGAGCAATACCTGTCTTAGAATGTCTGGATGTCTGATGGGACCTAGCTCATAAATGAACTTCAAATCCAAACTTCTTAGACTATATCGTCAACTGAACTTAATCAGTATCCTGCGCCATGCCATCCTCGGTATTGCCTTGGACCACCTGTCCAAAATACTGCCCCTCGTCAGAAGGAAAACTATAACTCTGACAACCTCCTTGTCGTCCATGTCACCTTGGAAGCCTGGAATGATAATCGTATCCTAAAGGAGGCAGCCGTTATCATATCCCTAGAACATTCACTTATGTTCTAAAACTGCTTCCGACTGTTTCTCCAGGATTGGATCAATGTCAACCTATTGCATCTAGTACAAGAACAACATCTGGTGTGGTACTTGACATCTCATGATTGACTCAATTGCCTAAGCAAGTGATCTGCCAATCATGCACATCCCTCTCTACTTTAGTCTATAAGACACCTTTAGAGAATGTGACTCCATCACCTGCAGGTACACTACCGTGCCAGGAGTCGTCCATTCTAAATACTCTTAGAATGCTGTCAAAGTACCCTGATTGGGAAACCACCCAAATCTAGATCTAAAAACCATAGATCTAGTAACCAGTATGTCTGATATAATGTCCAAGTCCCTTGTGGAGAAACCACTGTGTGACGACCAAAGTATAACCGATCGTAGTATAGGAGTTTCTTTTCCTACTCTGTGTATGTCATCCAAATACCAGGATATCACACCCTACTACCTTCTCAACAGATCCATCCCCTATTCTGATGACGTCAAACCTATGACTGTCACATCAGAAACAGATGATCTATCTCCGCTACATCTGCTTTAGTCTATAAATAGACATAAGCCTGATGTCCACCAATGCTTCCGCTGCTCCCACTGACTACGACAACCCTCTGGCAGAGTCATATAGACGTGCACTTCTAAAGCTAGTTTAGAACGACGCTATACTCATCCTCCTGCCGGATCTCGCAGCCTGGAACAACAACAATGGCAAGTGTGGGTAAACAAGAACTTCCCTGTCACCGTCCTTGAGGCTACCGGAGTACCTCTCGGGTGCCTGAAGTTACCCACCTTATCTGCGGAGTGGCCAATGGAATGTCAAATCAGATTGAATCTTTAAGTTCCTTATCAAATCTTCAGTAATCGTTTGCGGTTCTTGAATCACTTCCAGTTCTACCATACTCCCACTACTGTTTTTGAAAAAATCCATTTTTAATAAAACTGTGGCGAGTCTAGAACAATATTTCTATTGACCTGCCAGATGGTAGAAAGTCAACCCTCGTCATAGCCTGGGTCAACCCACAAACAGCCATTACAGAAACGTGCCTTGAGTTGTCCAGTGTCTGGTTTTAATCATAACCCGGACAACTCCCCGTACCTTAACAACATTAAGATATGAACTGATCTATATCCAATATAGAACCAGAGGCACTGATTTAATTTAACCATATTCAAATCATGCAGCTGTCTCCAGTGCATGTCAACTAAATGGAGAGAGGCCGATCAGTGTTACTCAACTTAGGAATGCTTCCAATTCTGAGTAACCTGAAAGAGAAGCAGTTTCTCTTTATCATTACTATTAACTGAATACCATACACAAGTATCTACATCTTCGATCAATTTGAAGAATTCCGATACTTGCTACACCTGGTTCTCTACTCTATTCAAATACCTATAACTCCTCAAAACTTAGACCCTGTGTTTCTACGAAACACATGTCTAAGAACTAGAGAAGTTAAAAGTAAACAGAATATAGTATGAGGACCAACCCCTCTGTCCTAATGGACACTGGACAACATACAATACTCTGTATAAGTCCGCTGAGTTTAACAACTCTTTCACTGTGTGTCGTAGGTTGAAAACTGTACTTATGGTTAAGAAGTATTACACCGCTGTTTAATGCTCCTTACCTAACCATCCACTGATATAGGTAAATGTCATCGACATAATATCAAAAGGTATATCTCACTCTATGAAAATAGACGTACAGATATATCAATTTGAAATTGGTGCACAACAGCGGATATTCAAAACCAAATATTTGCTGACCGGCAAACAACCCAGATGATCTCCTCAAATATCACCGATTACAACGAATCCCGATATAAAGAGGATGATCACCCAATTCCCAATGACTTACTCCCACTCATCATCTGTAAAACCATACAGATGTGAGAATCATACCTGGTAAATACATACCCTGGAGTAAGTATCTAATCGGGAAATCAGTTTTCTTTTAACATTATACAGTGAAACTGAAACATTGAAATGTTTCGGTGGGGTATCCCGGTATTCTTAGTAATGCCTCTTTCATTATCCAGATTCACAACTATAACCGTATAATTCTTTGCCACCTATCCAAATCCCTTTATATGTCTTTAGTCATTACCTTCTGCACACCCCTTAGGCCAAATAGTTTTCTTCCTTCCCTACCGTTCGGCACCAGCCTATGGTTTGGAAGAAGACTATCCAGTAAGCATAATGGGTGTACTGTCCTAATCCTAGGAGCACTCGCAATGCGAGAGAAGGTGAAGATAAAAGACAACCGAATAAACCATATTCCTATATCTCCTGGACCATAATCCATCCCCGAACTGGAACAAGTTCCTTTCGAGTTCGTATATAACCATACGATGGAGTATCCAATAAACTGTGGATCTTTGTAGTGATACGGAGTGTCCTGGAGAAATACAAAGGTGATTTAGGGTTGGCGAAGAAATACTTGGTTTGGTCGTGAATAGCAATCGCATTTTACTTTGCCCTCTTACTAATCCCTTGCTTTGTCTTAACTTAATACCTTTTGTACACCGTTTAGGCTAACTGGTTTTCTTCATTCCCTACCGGTCGGCACCAGCCTATGGTTTGGAAGAAGACTATCCAATTTGCGTAATAGGTGTACTACTCCTAAACCAAGGAGTACTCGCAACCTGAGAGAAGGTGAAAAGAAAAGACAGCTGAATAGTCCTATCCGTTTTCTCCAGAACCGGAAACCATCCTCGAAATCCTTCGAGTTCGTATATAACCATACGATGGTTTTGTCCAATGGAAGTGGACATTCGCAGTAATACGGGGTGTCCTGGAGAAAAGGGTAAAAGTAGGAGTGGCAATGAGGTCTGCAACTCTGACAATCCAAAAGCCAGTGTTTAGAAGGCTCGGTTAACTTGGTCTCTAAGTCGTAGTCTTAGGGTCGGGTCAATGGTCGCTGCCAGAGAGAGAGAGAAAAGAAACACTCAGCGTGCACTCTAACCTAGATCAGAATGGTCACCAATTTATCTAATCTGGAAACCTCCCACTGTAACTCAAATTCTCCTCCAAACCTGAAAGAAGAATTAGTCGGGGTCACCCGAGGAGTAAACTAACTCATCAGTGGGAATCGGGATCCAACTATCATCGCATGACAACGTGACGGAATCCTCTCACGGTATCACACTCCAGAAGGTATGCGCATATCTGGCAAGTTTCAGTTCTTTTGAAACTCCCGATGTGGATTTTTGCCCCATGCTCTTATGACCTTGACTAAGGCCAACAAATCATAAGTCACATGTCAAGTTCTACCCGTCATTGTCCAGGTTGATTTGAACCCACCCGTACAAGCCCTTGACTAGGGCCAACAAGGCTATACGACTGTCCCAAACCAACGCATCTATCTATGCAGCATATGAATACCCAATAGCTACCAAACACTGTGCCTTGACTATGGCCAACAAACACAGCTTGAATACTATTGACTACCCATATGAAACGACGGAGGGCTACGAATGGTTTCTAGCAAAAACCTTTAACGTAGTGAACTTGATATCGTTGAAGGAACGGATAGCTTTTTAGAAAATATAGGGACGAAAACCTTTACTAAAGAGGTCACTCCCGGTGAAGGGATCTCGGCTCTTTCCCCGTAGAATGGGGTGCAGTATATTCCAAATGAATACCACGATGCAAAGCAAAAAGTAATCGGCTATAGTGAAGTTAATGACCTGACGCAAACTTCTGTCCAAGGGGTAACTCCCGGTGAAGGAATCTCGGCCCTTGCCTCGTCGACTGAGGAGCAGGATATTCCAAATGAATACCACGATGCAAAACAAAAGTGAACGTCCTTGCAATAACAGCTTTTTGAAAAGTGTTCCAACAACATCAGAATAGGTTTGTTTTAACTTGCATTGATCCGAATCAACGCAGTCCCATCAATTGATCACACCACAAAGAACGAAAATATACTGATGTACGTATATGCCATCCGCATTCGCCACTGGGTCCCGTCATTACCCGTTAGGTTAGCTAACTAACGACAGAGCGGGGACTGGACTAGCGCGGATGTAAAACATATACAACATCTACTAATATATATACCAATATATTATATTCGCTCAAGGCGTGATAAGAAATGCAACATCACAGAAATGAACAGCATCACAGAACAATACAGATATCTGGGATCCCCGGGTTTCACAGAGCCGCTGAAACCCGACGTTCCTCTGGTCGTGTGGATAGCCTGTGCAATGAAATCCTAGACCCCTACGGGCGCGGCAAGTTACCCGCCAAAACCTGAAGCGAGGCAGCCCCCTTCAGCTCCGTGAATGGACCACCCAGCACTTCACGGAATCCGGCAACTTGGGCACCCCTCCTGGGTCCACCTGTACCCCCTACGAGTGCGGCGAATAGCCCGCCAATCCTAGAGTGAAGCCCCCTCCGTCTCAATGCCTTGAGATGCGGGCTTGTTGCCCTCTAGAACCCAGCCATCCGTGCACCCCACCGCGGGGTAATCCTAGTACAGAAAGTAAAATATACATACAACGGGTACATCGACCGCAACCAGGCCGTGCCCCAAAAGAATAATACAATCAGGCAGTGACGACAGTCCACATGTCGGACGCTCGCCCCGCAATATCAAATGTACATAATACACCAACACTGTACTAGCATTGCATCCAGGCTATCCCCACGACCGATCCGCAACATCACAGCAAAATCAAAGAACATCAACGTGAAAGTCACGTTCGCAAATCCGTCTAACCGGGCTATAGCAGTTAGACCGGATTTACCGATCGAGTGACATTCACGGTCGCAGATATAATGTAAATACTGTGAACTAACATGTTTAAAATTTTCGATCGACTGAATTTTCCGAAGTGGGCTCCAAGCACAACTGTAGCACTCAAAAACATCTGGGCCCAAAAAGAATATACCAGAAACCCTATTTTCATGTCAGTAAACCACTGTAGAAATTTGGTACGGTTTGGCCACAAAACGGCGGCGGTTCCGCGGCCAAAACGTGGTTTTGGCCGCTAAACCGCCGCGCTACAGTAACATCAGCGTACCAAATTTTCACAGAATTCATAAAAAACCCTGCACGTAATTTTCCAATGTACCAAATAATTTTTAGAGCAAGGAAAAAATCGACAGAAAGTGCGACATGGAAATGTGGTTTTTGGAAAATCCGATCGATCGAACTTGTAAACACGTTAGTGCAAGCTAGACAAGGTTAATGGCGTGGCTCTGATACCACTGTAAGTGCACGGCGGCGCCCCGGTCGTCAATCCGACGGCCAAATGCGGAAGCGGTGATAAACTTTAATTTTGCGGACTTAGCAAACCGGCACCACCGCGCACTAAACACCCAGATCGAACCATTAAACTTTTTCTAGCTAACTACAAGACGGGTTAGAGATATACCGAATGATCCGAGTCCTCCGGTCTTCTCCTCGTCGTCCCGATCTCCTGCGGAAACTCCGGTTGTCGCCTCCTCGCCGGAAGGGCACCACATCGCCTGTATCTTTTACGGGCTCCCACCTCAATACCGAGGCAACTCGGGCGCGAAGTAGGCTAGCCGACGCGTCCAAGATTTGCTGTAGAATGTGTAGGGTTGAAGCTATGTCTCATTTGGGTTTGTTGCCATTTGAAGATGATGGAGGAAACAAGATAAGAAAAATGGTGCTTGAATTTTTCTAACATGAAATGAGATCAAGAAAAATGAAACTCTCAAGAATGAAAACTCTCATCCTTTTTCTTTTTCTCAACCATGAAAAACTTATCATATTAGAAATGGTGGAGGAAAGAATATGAAGCATGAAGGGAGGTGATGGTAGGAGAAAGCAAGAGGTGACCACAACCAAACATCATGATAACAAATCCACAAATCAATCCTAATCCTTTCTCATCTCATTAAAGCAAAGGAAAAGACTAAGAAAGAATCAAATGATGGTTGAAAAGAAAAGATGCCATCATAATCAAAACATTTGCAAGAAAATCCTCCACAAAGTGTTATTTGCAAACTTGCAAATAACCCCCTCCATCGGAAAAGTCCGGCCGGGAAAGAACAAAGAAAAACCGGCCGGAACGGAATGGAAACTGGCAACTCCAGAAAACTGGTCCCGTAATAAATTACAGGAAAACCCCGATACTGTGCATACACACCCGCATCTGTATTCCAACCGGATACAAATGCAATGAGACAAAATCTACATTGTACTATACTAGGATCCGGCTTAAGCCAAAGCCGGCTAGTAAAAACCGTCCGATCATGATCCGTGCAATACCGCACGTATCTGATCGAACCCTGCCATATCTCCATACGGCCTCTACAGCGTTTCGCCCGAAAGCTTGAGTAACTGAAAGTGTGGTGGACTCTAAAGACTCGTCAATACTTTGGCTGTGGATTTAACCACTAGCACGTCAGAGGTATGAGCCAATACGTGACGGGCCACCAGCTATTGACGAAAAGGGACGTCGATGAGCGAACTCATCCTGACACCCTACTGAGCCTGTCAGTGACAATATCCGTACAGTCCGGTCCGTTCGTCTATGAGCATCGCATGTCGGGCCTAGGGGGTTGGTAAAAGTCAGACCCCCAAAAGCGGTACAAGTCGTGTCGGAGTGTAGCCCAGAACACCCTGAGATACTACTGGAATACCTACCAGTAAATCTCCTGCCTTGGCCAAGGACTTCGTGTAATGGCTCTCCTAGACACAGCGCGACCTCACCCCCAATACCGGGAGAGACGAACCCCTGAAGATCCGCTCACTGCCTCCATGTGGCTCGGGACTGTACCCAATTAAAACCTGTTTGCACGACTCCTTTGAGCCGTTGTAGGGTAGTAATCAAAGCACAGTGGGAACTCACACGAGACAAATGACGATCCCCAGGTCATTGAACTAACCTGTACATATGTCACCTGGAACTGCTATCTGACGTCAGGTATAAGACCAACTAGCATGTTCCCGGCGAGTCCTGTCCGGTGTACTCATAACCCAATGAGCACCTGTATACATCTTAGGTGAACCAACTGACACCAGTGGCTTGTGAGACCGGCCACCGCCCCTCGTCGGGGTCTCGACTGTATACACTAGTCTACTCTGGAGTATCGATGCCCTGTCTCGAAACTCCCACGACTAGGGACCTTTTAAGGATGTGCTTATAGACTACCAGCTCCCACGTATATGATCGCCCTCATACTGCCGGTAGTCAAGCAAGAATCCTAGGGGCTCTATCAACGTGCAATAGTGACCTGTCATGTCACCTAAAGCAGTACACGATGATAAAGGTAAACCAGATAGCATACTATCATCTCGAGTAAGACTGTCCTACCGGGATAGGTCCTCCCTCAATCATTGCAATCACGTGCCTGTGATCCAATAATTGACTCTGAGGGCACTATCTCCAACACAAACATGGTTTTGGCCGCTGATCCGCCGCTCTACAGTAATATCAGCCAACCAAATTTTCACAGAATTCTCAAAAAACCCTGCACGTAATTTTCCAATGTACCAAATAATTTTTTGACGACTGGAAAAATTCGACAGAAACCGATGCATGAAAATACGGTTTTTGGATATTTGTTCGATCGAAGCTTTAAACTCGCTAGAGCAAGCTAGACTAGGTTAATGGCATAGCTCTGATACCGGTGTAAGTGTACGGCGGCGCCCCGGCCGTCAATCCGAGGCCAAAATGCGGAAACGATAATGTTTACCGCAATCAGAGCAAAGCTCTGTTCAAATTCTAAGGCAGGAAACAAAGCAACGCTTCTGTTTCCCCCAATCAAAGCAAGGCTCTGTTCTGAAAATTAAAATGAAAATTAAAGAAATTAAAGAAGCAACGCTTCAGCTGACCTGCGCTCTGCGCTGCGTGGCACGTGGCAGCGCAGTTGCGCTGCGCTCTGCGATGCGCGGCACGTGGCAGCGCAGTTGCGCTAGCACAGTTGCGCTGCACGACACGTGTCAAGCGCTGGGGCATTTACGCCAAACAGAATTAAAATTCAGTAAGATCTTTCTGTTCTTGTTAAAACAAGAAGATTGTCTTCTGTAAAACAGAAGCCCTTGGATCAAAGATCCAACGGTGGGGAAAATTCCCTAAATCACTCCGAGAATGATCTCTTTAACAAACTTAACAAATCTATGGGAACTATATAAAGACCCCTAGACCCCAACTCAAAAGTGGAGAGGCATCAACATCATCATTGAGAACTCTGAAGAATTGGAGAGAATTCCTCAAGAACAAAAAAGGTAGAAACCTTTAGAAAAAAGAGAAAATTCTATTATGAACAGATCATTGATCTGAGAACAAGATCAATGATCTTCAATAAAAAAACAAATAATAATAGTGCCTTGCACTTTTTATGAACCATTGGTTCTTTGAAAACAATAAAATTTGTTTTCTTTGATCTAAAATTGATCAAAATAATAAAACAGTGCCTTCCACTTGTAAATCTACACTGTTGCGCTCCTAGGTTGGCGCAAGCCACCAGGGAGCGCCACGTGTCAGCTCTAGAATGATCCGCGCTATGCGCTGTTAAAATAGAGCACTGCTCTCATGAATTGGCGCAACCCACCAGAGTGCGCCACGTGTCATAAGCACAACAGCGCAGCGCGCTGGCGCAGCGCACTGCGCGTGCGCTCATCAGAGCGTGACACGTGTCACCTCCACATAGACTTGCGTCTTGCGCTCCTCAATCAGCGCAAAGCGCCTGACAAGCCATGTGGCACTCTGTCAGACTAATTAATCCAATTCATTATCAAGGGCGGTGCCCAATAAAGAAAGGTATGTCAGACCAAACAATATGCTATGCACTATTAAATGAGATAGGGCCCAAATAAAGGTCTGTCAGACCAAAATAAAGTGCTCTGGGCCTAAAAGGCCAGAGAAAATGCACTGCATTATTAAACAGGGGCAGAGCCCTAGTAAAGGCCTAACAGACTAAATGCAAATAAAAATGTTGAACATCTTCAACTGGACTTAGCCCAATCATGGCCGTAAGTCCTCAAATTAAATCGACTGAGCACGACTGCTCTTTTAAATCAATCAACTTTGGTCCAAAGGTACATCTCCAAACTCCACTGACACCTATCATTGTAATCCTTCAACGACGTCAGAGAGGTGACCGGTCCCGACGGGCATACATACAATGGACCACCACGTCCCTAAACTGAAATATGGACCACCATGTTCCTAAACTGGCAATGGACCGCAAAGTCCCTAAACTACTTATGGACCGCAAAGTCCCTAAACTACAACAATAGAGCCCCCAAATGCTCTTTTGTAGGATCTAAATGATCCCATTTAAGTTGATCTTAGACTCAAATATGGCTAACGTATCCATAAACACTCAAACAGACTGTAGTCCCAAATTGGACTATAAGACCCCCAATCAACTTTGGTTCAAGGGTACATCTCCGAACTCCTTTGACACCTGTCGTTGTAATCCTTCAACGTCGTCAGAGAGGTGACAGGTCCCGATGGCCATATATTAAATGGACCACCACATCCTTAAACTGGAATATGGACCACTATGTCCCTAAACTGGAACAATAGAGTCCAAATGCTCTTTTGTTGGATCTAGACGATCCCGTAAATAGATCTTAGTCTGGAAATTAGACTAACGTATCCTTAACAAACGTTTAAGTTGATCTTAGCCTCAAATATGGCTAACGTATCTTTAAACCAAAACCTAAATCTAAGAAAGTACGGATTTGGACTAATCCACGTCCTACGGGCGACGAAATAAACGGTCTCCGTATACAATCCACGGGTAACCACAAACAAAACATACACCCACGACACGAAGTGAAATTCTGGAGATGGAGAAAGTTGTTACTGCGATGCGGTAGAGTAATTAACTGCAGGGGCTTGCGCCTGCAGGGAAGAGCGTCCCCACAATCAAAAACCCCTCAAGCGAGGGGGAATCTGACGAAGTCTGCTACATCTGCCGCATCCGTCTAAACCTCCGATACACGGTGCCATAAATCAACTTGGCATCTTCGGAGAGGTGGACGGATAAAACCAAATAGCATCTGTCCCGAACCTCAGGCAAGGCGCCCTCACGTCTCGGCCGCCGTTCGGAGGGGAACAGATTCTGGCATGCCCGGTGGGACCTTTTCCTCTTTCCACTCCACACTTCGTGTGTCATGTTCGCGAACGAATCGCGGTTTGTTGTGGTTGCCTATGGATTCGAGGTACTAAGATTTGGTGTCTTGCGCCGTGCAGAGAACTAAAGATCAATGGCTTCAAACTGCACTGCCTGCAACTGCAACTCTCGCTCCGTCCTCGCTGGAGGGGTGACTTATGGGCCCCAAGCGGCCTCCCTTTTCAAGATGCCAGTGGAGCAGGTAACTCAGGCCACCGCTGGGTTATTCTTCGGGAACATGCTCCCACCGCCGAGCTTTAATGCCACAATGACGTTGCATGAAACCCCGAAGAAGTTGGTCTTTAATCGGCTTACCACTGCCGCGACCCCTCTCAACAGGTCGCCCAGTTTCAATACCTCTGTTTTCAACAGACTGGGCCAGAACGTCTGCAAACCTGCGATACCCGAAGCTGCCATCCCAAAGCGGATAGCTATCCCGGCTCAAGCGGATGAAATCATTGGAAGGGTTCCTCCTTCTAATAAGCCAGTTTTTACAAGGATGGCCATTCCGGCTTCTGCTCCAGGCGAGGCCCTCAAAGCTGCTTCCTCTGCCCAGAGCAGGGGGCATGACGAAGTCACCCTTATAGCTGAAACAACTCCATCAGTAAGACACGCCCGACGTCGCCACTGGCGCCGAGTAAGGAAGGCTGGGGGCAAATCCCACTCTGGATTTACGCCATCAGCTCCGATGGTGGGGATCGAGCCTGCTGTTCCAACCGGGAACAACTTTGAACTGCTGAACATGGTGCGCAGGAACTCTCCTACTGCGGTGTTGAAACGAACTCCTTCACCTGGGGAGAATGCTCCAGAGAAAAAGCTAGGGCAGCCCCCTCAACGGTTACCCTCTAAAATTTACAAAGTCCGGTGACAGGTCCAAGAGTCGGTGATAGATGAAAACTATCTCCGCCTACAGAAAAAGATGAAGGTGCGGCAGGAGAAGGATTACTCTATCAAGCCACAAAAAGCAACCGCTGCTTGGGTGCCCACTACAACGGCTCCCTCAACGTCAATCACTCAGAAGAAAAGGTGGCCGCAAAAAGCCCCTGTGAATATGGCGAACCATAAAAGCCCCAAATCTGGGGGCATGGTGGTGCACACTGTTTATATGGCTTCCGGAAAGGAGGAATGCCGTGCTTTAACGGGTCACCGACCGCTCACCCGATCTGTGACAAAAGCCCAGGAGCAGCAACAAAAGCTTCAGGAAATGATGACTGCGATGGCTACGCTTACCGAACCAAAAGAAAGTTCGGAAGTATCATCAGAGCAGCGTCATGAACAAGAAACCGATGCTGACTTCTTACGTAGAGTCCTCGAAAAGAAGGATAAAGAAGCCGCAGAACAAGCGGTTAACATAAAACAAATGGCACTCCTCTTCCAAGACATGGTAGAGATGATGCTACAGACGGACCCTCCAGCCGAAGACCCTCTGATCATTGTTGGAGACGATAGAGGGGAGACATCTAATCCGCCTCCGGCTCTTCCAGCAGCCAAGGAAGAAACTATTTCCAAGGATGCACTGGATGATTATATATCTCAGAAAATACGAGCTCATCAGGCGATTGAAGCGGCTGGGCAAACTGTTAGAATCAGACGACCCTATCCAAGCTGGTATGACCAAATCAGTTACCCGCCAGGATATACGATCCCTAAGTTCCACGTATATAAAGGGACAGGGAATCCACATCAGCACGTCGCTCAATTCAGGGCCTTATGCGGCAACACTGGAGGCGATGACAAACTGTTGCTTCGCCAATTCGTCGGCAGCTTAGCAGAAACAACCTTTGAATGGTATTCGGAGCTACCTAACGACTCTATCAAAACATTTGCGGAGATGGAGCTATTGTTTTCACAAAGATTCGCGAGTGCTAGTGAACGCACCCCGATAACAGCACTGATAAATGCCAGGATAAGGCCAGGCGAAACGTGGGTCCAATACGCAACACGATGGCGGAACCTATGGTCGAAAGGCGAACAATGCATAGAAGAGGAACCTGTGGTAGGCATGTTCGTGGGCACTCTTGATCCGCAAATGACCATATCGCAATTCATGATGTTCTTCAGGCCGACCACCTTCCAGGCATTGATCGACAAATTAGCCCAAATGGACCAGATGGGCCACGGACCGTCTCCTCCAAAACCAGACTCTCGAAATGAGAAAGGAAAAGGGAAAGCGACTGTCGTTGCCAATGCTCAACAACATCCGAGCAACTCAAAGCCGGTCGTTCGCCAAAATAACGCACATCCACGCCCGTCCCTCGAGGAGAGACTAGGACATCCTTACTCGTTTCTTCAGAATAAAACGAGAAAACTGTTTGAACTGGCAGTACGCAACATACTCATCAATCTGCCGAGACCAAAACGTCCAATGCAGCCAGGCGATCTCAATAATCCCGATTACTGCCCTTACCACCAAACGGTAAGTCACCCGATCGAGGATTGTTTCATCTTTAAGGGATGGATCGAGGATTAGTACCTACAAGGCAAGTTTGCGCTGTCTGAAAAGTGGAAGGTAAACCCACAATAGCCGCATACTCCAAAGAAGACGGATGCGTCGGGGGAAACTTGTCATGTGATCTCTCACTCATTAGCGGATGATAAAGAGGCTCCTCGAGCCGAAATACCGAGGGCGGACCCTGAACCAGAAATTCCGCGGCCATCAGACGAGTTGATCGATGCCTTCCTGAATGAGATTCGTCTGAAAGTTAAAGCCGATCAAGAGCGTGAGATGGCCATACTGGAAGGAGCCAAACGCCGACTACTAGAACAAAGAGTCGAAGCACTTCCATCAAATCAAAAGCCATACGCTGCGGATAAAAACAAATTCAAGACGAGGAAAAGGTTCGCTAAAGCCCTGTCAGCAGGAATGTAGCTACCGCCCTCTGAAGAGAATACTCTCGGTGGAGTAGAGATGCATCCTAACTTCTGCTTATATCATCAGAAGATCATACATCCTACCGAAGACTGCGACTCCTTTAAGTGTTGGTGGCAAGGATATGTTGCTCAAAAGCAACACTTCAACAGGACAAAATGTGAAGCTCGTAGACATCGGAAAAATGCGATAGATGAGCGCAAAAGAGCCGCCGCCGACTGTCATATAGCCGGCTCCAAGGGATCGCAAATTATCACCTTTGGAAGCGACTCTGACAAAGAAGTTTCCCTCAACCCTCACCTCAAGAAATCCATTTCAAAAATGAAAGAATTGAGGAGTTACGAGAACATTCAGCCTTGCAATCGCCCGCTACTCGGGAAAAATCTCGGCCCCGCAAGCAAAGGATCGAGCAAGAAGGATAAAGGAAAGGGGAAAATGACCTTCGTCACCAACACTCAACAAAAGTCGAGTGGCCCTAGACCGGACGCTCGTCAAAACAATATGCGTCCACGCATATCTCTTGAGGAGAGGCTAAGACGTCCTTACTCATTTCCCCAGGATGAAACAAGGAGGCTGTTCGAAGTGGCAGTGCATAACAGGCTTATCACTCTAGTAGAGCCGAAACACCAACTACAACTGGATGATGTCAACAGTTCTAATTATTGCCCTTACCACCAAACAGTAGGTCACCTGATCGAAAACTGTTACGTCTTCAAGAACTGGGTTGAAGACCAATACCAACAGGGCAAGTTCGTCATCTCCGAAAACTGGAAGGTGAGCCCGCCACAACCGCACGCTCTGAGAAAGATGGATACGCCAGGGGCATCATGCTCAGTCATAGAGAAAGCCCAATAGACCGAAAAGTCAGTAAACTAGAGATTCGCCACAAACACGGCGACGGAGGACCGAAACGTCCTTAAACTACTACCGCAGCATCTTCAGGCTGACGAGATGAATAATATATATATATATATAAATAATATATATATATATATATAAATAATATATATATATATAAAAATTATATATATATATAAATAAAATAAATATATATATATATAAAAACGGTATGTCCATAAGCAAAAAGCGCACGGATGAAAACCCGAAAGAGCTCCGTGAGTAAAAACAGCAAGGCTACCGGCGAGTGTTCGTGAAAACCCGAAAGGGCGCGACCTCGTTAAAAAAGAGAGAGAAAATAAAAAGAATAAAAAAAACGGTAAGTCCATAAGCAAAATGGGCACGGATGAAAACCCGAAAGGGCTCCGTGAGTAAAAACAGCAGGACTACCGGCGAGTGTTTGTGAAAACCTGAAAGGGCGCAACCTCGTTAAAAGGCACTTACAAGATCCTCTCGATCTTGTAAGGAGAAACCACCCGCTTGAGATCCTTACGACTCACAAGGGAGCAACACACTTAGGGATCCCCACGATTCCTAAGGAGAAATACACTTGCGAGATCCTCACGACTCGTAAGGAGAACTTTCTTATGGGACCCTCACGGCTCATGAGATTTGAAAGTCTTAAGTTACAAAGACCTAAACAAGTGCTTAAGCAACCTCCACAACCCTCGATTTGGCCCTACAAGTGGCTCAATACTGACCCTTGTATACAATCCACGGGCGCGAATAAACATCTCCCTAACCGAGTCCCATCCGTGACTGGGGATATATTCGCACGATGAACAACCCTTATGAGTCCTCTCGACTTATAAGTAGAAAACCCTTTTGTAAGATTCTTACGACTTACAGGGGAACACGCACTTAGGAATCCTCACGATTCCTAAGGAGAAAACACACCTACGATATCCTCACGACTTGTAGGGAGAAATACCTTTGTGAGACCCTTACGGCTCATGAAGTCAAAAGCCTTAGTCGACAGAATCCTAACCCTGTTTACTAAGCCACCTTTGTTCGACATCGACGGAGGCAAATGATGATTCGCTTCTGGCAATATCCCAGTTGTAGCGGTGCTGATGCCGAAATCGGTGCCTAATCCCAAGCTTGCGACGAAAAGCCAGCAAGCCACACATGCATACGAAATAGCCGAAATGATGGGGCGACTTGCAGACAAAATCAGCAAGTAAAAAAGTATGCATGCAAAATAGCAGAAATGATTGGGCAACTCGCAATAAAAAGCAGCGAGTAAAAATAAACTAAATAGCCGAAATGATTGGGCAACTCGCAATAAAAAGCAGCGAGTGAAAATAAAATAAATAGCCGAAATTATTGGGCAACTCGCAATAAAAAGCAGCGAGTAAAGAGAAAAACAGCCGAAATGATTGGGCACCGCGAAAAATAGCCGAAATGATTGGGCAATCACGACCTTCGCGATATAAAAGCTGAAATGATAGAGCATCGCGGAAATAAAATAATAATAATAAAAAAAATTGAATGAAACGTATGCCCTACAGGTTAGATCACATCGATTCCTGTATACAATCCAGGGGCACAAACAAAGAGGGAACATACCTTCCCAACAGGCTTCATCAGAAAGCGAAATCAAATCTCGACGATTCGTAGACAACCTAGAGACAATCTCGACATTTGTCGCAATAGATGCAAATACAACGCCAACAAAAGACCCCATGGTCAGCAAAGTGGAGTGACGGCAAAATCCCAGCTCCACCGCGACGTTCGTCTCGATACAGCAGACGAGATGTCACGCCAACGTTCGACTCGACACATCAGACGCAACATCATCAAACAAATGGAGCCACGACAAAATCCCTAGTTCCAAACCATGACGGTTCACCAACAACCTAGAGACAACTACGACATTCGTCTCAATACAGCAGACGAGATGTCACTCCAGCGTTCTTCCTCCAGCAGGGTTTAGACGCGACAATCAAACAAACGGAGCTACGGCGAAATCCCTAGTTCCAAACCTCGACGGTTCACCAGCAACCTTGAGACAACTACGACTTTCGTCTCGATACAGCAGACGAGATGTCACTCCAGCGTTCTTCCTCCAACATGGTTTAGACGCGACAATCAAACAAACGGAGCCACGGAAAAATCCCTAGTTCCAAACCTCGACGGTTCACAAGCAACCTAGAGACAACTACGACGTTCATCTCGATACAGCAGACAAGATGTCACTCTAGCGTTCTTCCTCCAGGAGGGTTCAGACGCGACAATCAAACAAGCGGAGTAACGGCAAAATCCCAGCTCCACCACGACGTTCGTCTCGATACAGCAGACGAGATGTCACCCCAACGTTCGTCTCGACACAGCAGACGCAACATCATCAAACTAATGGAGCCACGGCAAAATCCCTAGTTCCACTCGATGGTTCACCTGCAACCTAGAGACAACTACGACGTTCGTCTCGATACAGCAGACGAGATGTCACTCCAGCGTTTTTCCTCCAGCAGGGTTCAGACGCGACAATCAAACAAGCGGAGTAACGGCGAAATCCCAGCTCCACCGCGACGTTCGTCTCGATACAGCAGACGAGATGTCATGTCACGACCCGAATATTTCGACCCGTGACCGACACTTAACCACGCAACGTCTACAGGCGTAACGCGACTAAGTAAGCCGAACCCAGAAATCAAAACCTTTTAAAAGCAGTGAGTGTTGAAAACATTCAATTAAAACATTAGAAAACCTTAATAGCTCAATGAAGTTATTTTTAAAATTTAATTATCCTTAATATAATTTTGGCAACATTTCTATTGTAAAAGTAACCCCGAAAATCGGGTATAAAACAGGATATAAGTGAAAATGAAAGATAATGAAATAAAGCATCCCCAACGGGAACAATCACGCCCAACGGCGGAAACCATCACCACAAGAGAAATATATAACGCCGTAGCGTAGAATGAGCAATAAGTAAACATCATAAAATAATAAACGGCAGTATATAACAGTCGGCTCCCACGAGCTCGACACCAGAATACAAAAATATACATCATCGTCCTCACACTGTCACTAAGTCCAGTACATATATGGTAGATGGAGAATACTAGATTCAAAAGTGGGTACAATAAAGTAACCAGATACCACAACCTACCTAATAGCAGAATAGCTCTCGCACCAGCTGTAGTGGTATCTGTAGCCAAAAGATGCAAAAAGGCAGCCTGTCGCGACTACTCTGAGGGGCAACCTGCAAATACTGTGGCACAACGAGGGTGAGTTGCCAACTCGTGAATAGAGATAACATATAAGGGTAATCACGAGCATGCACGTACTGCGCTACGCTATCATATGCCAGCAGGTAAATGTATATGCGACAAGCAGTAAGTGCAATAATCATGCAAATGCTCTGTCAGGTAAAATAACTACAGGATGAGATACATGATAATCACTGCTGAGCATGGGATAAACAACGTCTACACGAAATATCAATCGTGGAAAAATAATCGGTGCCCAAAGCTGCACCCAAATCCCAAATAAACTCAGGCGCCGGCACTCTCCTCGGCCCTCAAATCCTGTAAATCTCTGAGAATCACGAGTGCCCAACATCGGCACCCAAAAATATCATAAATACTCGTGTCCAGCATCGACACGCAAATCCTCATACATCGGGCTCCGTAAGTCCGGATCAGCCCACGGGCTCCGTCTGCGGTATCGGCCCTCGGCCCCGGCAGTACGGATCATCCTGCATCCATCTCTCGACTCTGGTCAGTATCTTTGGATAACCGCCAGGTCTAACCAATCACTGTTAGGTACTCGCCCACCTCCAGGCTCAATCGGCAAAGTCCATCGATCATCTTGCCGAGGGGAACCATACCGGGTCCACCATGAACCCGCAAACGGATCATCCACTCCACGAATCGGGTTTCAAGCACACGTCTCAGCATCGAGAAAACGCTTGGTGGACGCACCAAAATATCATATCACGAGGAACCGGGTTTTCAAATAGTGCATCTTTTCTTAAATAATTCCACGGTCCTCAAAACCAGAAATCACATAAAAATCCAACACCAACGAGTAAATCAAATACGATATGCTATGTACATCAAGTCATAATATAGGTACAAGGGAGAAACCGCTTTTCTTAAGATAGTTTCAGTTTTCAAGACAGCATGCGGCTTCCAATTTCTATGAAAATCATATCGAATCATATGTGAAATGAACTACAGTATAATGATCATGGCAATTCTACAGTGAGTGTGTCATGGCAATTACTAACGGTTTGTGTGTAACATGCAGATTAGTGCTCGTGCAACATGAACCATTAGTAATAGTGCGGTGTTCTATCAATTCTAAGTTTTCATACATATAGCAGGGAATGCAGTATGCAACAACAGTATCCATGAACATTCAATGTAGGTAAATGCAATATGTAGCTATAAAGTCCTATCAGCCCTGACGCATAACGCCATGCGGGCGATATCCCCGTAGATGTTAATATACTCACCGAAGTCTCGCGCTAAGTGTAGCCGACGACTTGCTTCCCCTTCTTCGCAGCGTCCGTCTCACTCGCCTGCGAACCTAGAATTACACAATATATCACACATAAGCTCAAATCTACCAAAAGCGCAATATCAAGGTCAAACTAGAAACTCACCTTGCAACCCAAGCGCGCGTGTGCGCGATACGCTAAAACGTGTGATTACGCTCCTGAAGCTAACCTGACGCGTCACGATACGCAGCACAACCCAAACCTACACACGTATCACGTGTGTCGCGAAGATTTAAAATATGGAAAATAGGGTAATAGGTCCCAGATTTTGATACAGAAAGAGTTTTATAAAAATAAATATACCAAAACACTGCAAATACCAGCAGACACCTGTTGGATATAGTGCCCTCAGAGTCAATTATTGGATCACAGGCACGTGATTGCAATGATTGAGGGAGGACCTATACCGGTAGGACAGTCTTACTCAAGATGATAGTATACTATCTGGTTTATCTTTATCATCGTGTACTGCTTTAGGTGACCTTACAGGTCACTATTGCATGTTAATAGAGCCCTTAGGATTCTTGCTTGACGGCCAGCAGTATGATGGCGATCATATACGTGGGAGATGGGGTCTATAAGCACATCCTTAAAAGGTCCTTAGTCGTGGGAGTTTTCGAGACAGGGCATCGATACTCCAGAGTAGACTAGTGTATACAGTCGAGACCCCGACGAGGGGCGGTGGCCGGTCTCACAAGCCACTGGTGTCAGTTGGTTCACCTAAGATGTATACAGGTGCTCATTAGGTTATGAGTACACCGGACAGGACTCGCAGGGAACCTTCTAGTTGGGATTATACCAGACGTCAGATAGCAGTTCCCTGGTGACATGTGTACAGGTTAGTTCATCGACCTGAGATCGTCCTTTGTCTCGGGTGGGTTCCCACTGTGCTTTGATTACTACCCTACCACGGCTCAAAGGAGTCGTGCAAACAGGTTTTAGTTGGGTACAGTCCCGAGCCACATGGTGGCAGTGAGCGGATCTGCAGGGGTTCGTCTCTCCCGGAATTGGGGGTGAGGTCGCGCTGTGTCTAGGAGAGCCATTACACAAAGCCCTCGGCCGAGGCAGGAGATTTACTGGTAGGTATTCCAGTAGTATCTCAGGGTGCTCTGGGCTTCACTCCGACACGACTTGTACCGCTTTTGGGGGTCTGACTTTTACCAACCCCCTAGGCCCGCCATGCGATACTCATAGACGAACGGACCGGACTGTACGGATATTGTCACTGACAGGCTCAGTAGGGTGTCAGGATGAGTTCGCTCATCGACGTCCCTTTTGGTCAATAGCTGGTAGCCCGTCACGTATGGCTAATACCTCTGACTTACTAGTGGTTAATTCCACAGCCATAGTATTGACGTGTCTTTAGAGTCCACCACACACAGTTACTCATGTTTCGGGAGAAACGCTGTAGAGACCGTATGGAGATATGGCAGGGTTCGATCAGTTACGTGCGGTATTGCACGCATCGTGATCGAACGGATTTTACTAGCCGGCTTTAGCTTAAGCCGGATCCTAGTATTAGACTGTGTAGATTTTGTCTCTTTGCATTTGTATTCAGTGAGAATACAAATGCGGGCATGTATATGCAGTAGCGGGGTTTTCCTGTAATTTATTACGGGATCAGCTTTCTGAAGTTGCCAGTTTGCATTCCGTTCCGGCCAGTTTTTCTTTGTTCCTTCACGGCCGGACTTTCCGATGGAGGGGGTTATTTGCAGTTGTGCAAATTATCCATTGTGGAGGGGTTTGTTTGTAAATGAGAGTTATGATAAGACTATCATCATTTGATTCCATTCCTTTCTTCATCATGGTTTTGCTTTAATGATAAAGGATTAGGATGGGATTGATTTGCATCTTTGAAGTGAGACTTGCTTTATGTTTATGGTCACCCATTTTCATTCTACTACACTCACTTCCCTTGTGTTTTTTCTCCTCCACCATTCATAAGGGGGGCCGGCCACTAGAGAGGGAGAGGGAGATTATTGTTGTTCCCCTTTTTAGCTATCTCATTATTCCATTCATGCAACAAAAAGATAAACCCTCTCCAAAGTTCCTCATTTCCTCCATCACCAAAGGAAACTTCATATAACCCCAAGAGACATGGTTTCTACACTTGCCTACAGCATTCCTTGGATGCGTCGGCTAGCCAACTTCGCGCCCGAGTTGCCTCGGTCCAGTGGTGGAAGCCCGTAAAAGAATTCGGCTACGTGGTGCCCTTTCTGACGAGGAGTTGGCGGACGGAGATTCCGTGGGAGATCGGAGTGGAGACGAAGACCGAAGGACACGGATCGCTTGGTATAACTCTCTTCCCATCTCTTGTTAGCTAGCATTGGGTTAATGGTTACGATCCGGGTTTTATTGTCCGCGGTAGCGCCGGTTAAAGTTAAGAAAAAATTTTGATTCCGCATTTTGGCCTCGAGTAGAAGGCCGGGGCGCTGCCGTGGCGCAACAACACCAACCACCAAAACCCCAACCCACAATTCTCCCATCTGGACGGAAATTGCGGCCAGAATGAGTTTTTTGACGGCCTGGGTAGGGGGTGGGCTCCCGGGTTTGGTGTGTACACTCTATACCCCATACACAAGCTACAGTAGATACAATTTTATTCTGAAACACCCCGGGTAGTACCAGTTTCAACAGAACCCAATTTCAAGTTAAAAATCACACCATTGCACTAAAATGATACTTTAGGGTATATTTGTGAAATCTGAAAATAACCCAAATCTAAAACTACACAAATATCACATTACCAAGCTAATCAAGCCATAAAAAGTTAATTTTTATCACAACCTCACTAAATCCCTTTCTATAGCACAAAACATGCATAAAATGTGATATTTTGCTAGAAATACTACAAGTTATGTAAAAAGGGTGCTAAGGGTGAGTTAATACCTTCAAAAGATCTCAAGAAACACCAAAAGCCCCAGATCTAGCTTCAAGTATACAGTCTTGCCACCAAACACCTCAAATGAGCCATTAAACCAAGGTTTTGTGAAGTAAAAAGGTTAGATTTGAGTAGGTTTGAATGAGGATCTAAAGAGAAGTGAAAAGAGAAGAGAAAAGGGGGGAAAATGAGGGTTTTTCTGCTGGAATTTCTTCTGGAATTCTGAATGAAGAGTAGAGAGAGAGAAAAGAGAAGAAAAATGGGTCAAAAGGTCAAACTTCTTACCTAACACCATACCTCATTTGATTAATTGAAATCTTTGAATTTTAAAAGGGTTTGACTTGTTGAAATGGGGGGGGGGGGAAATAGATTATCAACCATGCATCAAATGAAGAAGAGCTAACATGATACATTTCTCTTCTAGTCTCAAATAAACTAAGTGTGCATGTGTGCTCCTAAAACAAAAATTCACACTTAGGGTAAACCCGACTAAAAATAATTAACAACCCTATAAATATATATATATATATATATATATATATATATATATATATACCCATATAAACACTTCACAACACAAAAACCACTACCCAAGAAGGAAAATAAGATATCCGTTTTTTTTTCTAAAAATACGCACACATGCTAATTAACGCGAAAACATCCTAAACGAATTTCAAGGCGTTACAATCTACCCTCCTTAAAGAAATTCGGTCCCCCAATTTAAAAATCTAACTATACATACCTTCAAAAAGACGGGGATACCTCTTTCTCATCTCGCTCTCGGTCTCCCAAGTGACCTCCTCGCTGTTCGGACCACGCCAAAGTACCTTGACGGACGGTATCTCTTTCGATCTCAATTTGTTCACTTGTCGATCCAAAATCATCAACGGCTGCTCTGCATAGGAAAGATCGTGCTCAAGCTGGATCGACGGGTGCTGAATCGCATGCGAAGGATCATAAAGATACTTGCGGAGCATCGAAACGTGAAATACGTGGTGCACATCTGGGAAACTGGGCGGAAGGGCTAAATGATACGCAACCTCACCAACACGGTCGAGGATCTCGAAGGGGCCCACATATCTGGGACTAAGTTTACCCTTCTTCCCAAATCTCATCACACCTTTCATTGGGGAGACCCTCAAGAAAACATGATCACCAACAAAAAATTCAAGCCTGCGCCGACGACGGTCCGCATAAGATCTCTGCCTACTCTGGGCTGCTCTCATCCTATCACGAATCAACTGGATCTTCGCGGTCGTCTCCTCAACAATCTGTGGCCCTAAGATACTGCCCTTACTGAGCTCTGTCCAACAGGCGGGCGATCTACATCTCCTCCTATAAAAAGCCTCAAACGGTGCCATCTGAATGGTCTGCTGGTAGGTGTTGTTATAGGAGAACTCTACTAAAAGCAAATGATGATCCCAGCTACCTCCGAAGTCTAATTCGCACGCTCTGAGCATGTCCTCGAGAGTATGAATAGTCCGCTCTGACTGTCCGTCGGTCTGCGGATGAAATGCTGTGCTGAAACTCAAGCGGGTGCCCAAAGCCTCCTGAAGCCTCTGCCATAGTCGGCTGGTAAACTGGGTGCCTCTGTCGGACACGATACATGTCGGAACTCCGTGCAGTCATACAATCTCATCAATGTAAATCTGGGAATATTGAGCAAATCCGAAAGTCGTCTTCACCGGTAGGAAGTGAGCCGCTTTCGTCAAACGATCCACGATCACCCAGATTGAGTCATACCCTCGACTAGTCCTCGGTAGACCCACAATAAAGTCCATAGAAATCTGTTCCCATTTCCACTCCGGAATGGGCAACGGCTGTAGCTCTCCCGCGGGCCTTTGATGCTCAGCCTTGACTTGCTGACAAGTCAGGCATCTCGACACAAAATCCATCTCGACACAAAATCTGCGATGTCCCTCTTCATCCCGTCCCACCAGTAAACATCTCTCAAATCGTGGTACATCTTGGTGGAACCTGGATGAACACTATACACCGATCGATGTGCCTCCTCGAGAATCTCACGCCGCAGTCCCTCAGCATCTGGTACGCACAATCTGGTCCCAAATCGTAGTATCCCCTGATCATCGATCACGAACTGGGAAAATCTGCCATGTCCCATCTGCGTCCGGATCTCTGAACAACGGTCATCACTGTGCTGTGCCTCATGTATACGGTCAAGCAACTGTGGGCGTGCACGAACATGGGCAATCTGTCCTCCGATCGGCGTAAACTCAAACTGTACCCGGCTGTCGCATAAAATCTTCCAATCTGCCGATGACTGCCTCTGCACTGCGCTCAAACGACATAGACTACCTCCGGGCCTCCTACTCAAAGCATCCGCCACTACATTAGCCTTGCCCGGGTGATACAAGATCTCGCAGTCATAGTCCTTCACTAACTCCATTCATCGGCGTTGTCTAAGGTTCAGGTCTCGCTGCTGGAATATATACTTTAAGCTCTTGTGATCAGTGAATATCTGGCACGACTCGCCGTATAGGTAATGTCGCCAGATCTTAAGTGCAAAGACCAATGCAGCCATCTCCAAATCGTGAGTGGGGTAGTTCTGTTCATATTTCTTCAATTGCCGCGAAGCATACGCGATCACCCTATCATGCTGCATCAGAACACACCCTAGCCCTACTAGAGAAGCATCACAATATACCATAAATCCGCCTGACCCTGAAGGCAATGATAATACTGGCGCCGTAGTCAGTAGAGCCCGTAACTGCTGAAAACTGTGCTCACACTCCTCTGTCCAAATGAAAGGAACTCCCTTCCGGGTCAACCCGGTCAAAGGTGTAGCAATGCGAGAGAAATCCTGCACAAATCGCCTGTAGTAGCCGGCCAGCCCTAGAAAGCTGCGAATCTCCATAACTGATGTGGGTCTGGGCCAACTCCGAACGGCCTCGATCTTCCTCGGGTCTACACATATACCGTCTTATGAAATCATGTGCCCCAAGAAGTCTACGCTGTCCAGCCAGAAAGCACATTTGGAAAACTTGGCGAAAAGCTGATGCTCTCTCAAGGTCTGCAGTGTAATCCGCAGGTGCTGCTCGTGCTCCTCCCTACTTCGAGAATACACCAGAATATCGTCAATGAATACAATGATGAACAGATCAAGATATGGCCAGAAAATACGGTTCATCAAATCCATGAATGCTGCTGGCGCATTGGTGAGTCCGAACGACATCACCATAAACTTGTAATGGCCGTAGCGCGTGCGGAAAGCTGTCCTAGGAATGTCCTCCTGTTGAACCGTAGCTGATGATAGCCTGATCGCAAATCGATCATCGAAAAGTATCCTGCCCCCTGAAGCTGGTTGAACATATCGTCGATACGTGGCAAAGGATATCTGTTCCGTACTGTAACCATGTTCAGCTGGCGATAGTCGATACACAGACGCAAACTGCCGTCCTTCTTCTTGACGAACAGGACTGGAGCACCCCAAGGAGAAACACTGGGTCGAATAAGTCCCTTGTCCAGCAAATCTTGCAACTGACCCTTCAATTCTCGAAATTCCGCAGGGGCCATCCGGTAAGGCGTTATAGAAATAGGTCCCGTGCCAGGAACCAAATCAATACAGAAAGAAATGTCGCGCTCGGGCGGTAGCCCAGGAAGCTCGTCAGGGAACACATCAGGGAACTCGCTAACAACCGGAACCTGATCCAGAGGAACCTCTATAGCTCTAGTATCATAAACATAGGCGAGAAATCGCTGACATCCCTTCCTCAAAAGCTGTCTAGCGCGAAAAGAAGAAATCACACAGTGTGGGCGGCACGACGGTCCCCCAACACAACAAAAACCGACTCGCCGGGAAAACAAAATCTAACTGTCTTCTCACGGTAGTCCACAGAAGCATAGAACGTGGCTAACCAATCCATGCCCAAAAGAACGTCGAAGTCCAACATCTCAAGAAGGATCAAATCGATAGGCAACTCTCTCTCGCCAATACAGACGGTACAGAATCGGAACATGTGCCTAGCAATAAACGACTCTCCCACAGGAGTGGTCACAACAAGCGGCTGATCAAGCAAACCGGACTCTCTACCCAAACTCGGCACAAAGTGTGTGGATACGTACGAGTGTGTGGATCCGGGATCGAACAACACGTGTGCATCAACAAAACATACTGGAAGGAACCTGAGACCACCGCATTGGACGCCTGCGCGTCCTAAAGCGTCAAAGCAAAAACTCGTGCCTGCCCTCCACTTGTGACTGACTGTCCTCTGCCTCGGTCATCCCATCCTCTCTGAGCAACTCCTCCATGCCCACGACCTCTCTGTGTATGAGTCTGACGCGGAGTAACAGTAGGAACAACAGGCAATGCCCTCTGGGGTGGTGAAGGTGGTAAGGAGACGTGCGGTGCTGCTGTCTCCCTCCAGTGTATCTCAGGACAATCTCTGACGAGGTGAAGTAAACTGCCGCATCTATAGCAACCTCGCGACGACTGCTGACTCTCCCGTGGATACGAACTAAACATCTGGCCTCGTCCCGAAACTCTGCCACTCCTCGTACCTGAAGGATACCTGTCGCGGCGTCTGAATGTCTGTCTCCGTGCTGCTATACCAGTACGAACTCTCTTCGGCTCTAGAACTACCGAAGTCTCAGCAAGGCGCTCCTCGACTAATAGAGCTGCATCTACCGTTGCTGCATATGTCTCGTAGTGCTGCGCACTGATCGTAAGGAACAGTGGTGTAAGCAAGCCTCGAACAAATCTCTTGACTCGCAACTCCTCGGTAGCCACTAGATACGGGGCATAGATAGATAGCTCTGTGAACAACACATCATACTCTGCCACTGACATCTCCGGAGTCTGGTGTAAGGACTCGAACCTGCGTGCTCTAGCATCTCTGACACTCAGTGGGAGAAAGCGGGCAAGGAATAGCGCCACGAACTCTGTCCAGGTCATAGGAGGAAGACCTGCTGCTCTGCCCTTCTCGACTGATTCACACCATTTCTGTGCAAGACCTTCCAAGCGAAAGCTCGCGAACTCAACCCATCTCCCATCTGCGCATCTGAGGGAACGACATATCCGAGCCATCCTATCAATGAAGGACTGTGGGTCCTCGGCTGCATCGGTGCCTGTGAAGACCGGAGGCTTCAGCCTCATGAACTCTGATAGCGATACTGTAATCACCTCCGTAGCTGCAGGGGCAACTGGCTGTGCGGTAGGTACCATCGCGGTCTCTGTAACGGGTGGAGCTACCTCTGGTCGCTGCGCTCGAAGCGTCTCAACTAGCGATCCTATCATCTGGCGCATCTCCTGTATGCTGGATCCCACCGTCTGGCGCATCTCCTGCATACCAGCCCCTAGCGTGGCGATCTGATCTGTCACGGGAGGAACAAATTGCTCGGGTACAACCGGTGTACTGCCCGGATCAGTCCTCGTCTCAGACGAATCAACTAGAATCTCGGCCCTCGCGGCCTGTAGCGTCTTGAAAAGTCGTTTTGGTGTTTTCTTGAAAATCGGTGAAAATTCGGTATTTTTCCGAAAACCGTCTTTCTCGTTATTTTGCAGTTTAGGGCTAATTATACCTAAAATGGATAGGTAATTGCTTGTTTTTAGTAGCTAATGAGTTACTTATGAAATTCTGGTCGTTTAAAAATTTTTCCCTATTTTTCAATTTTTTTTATTATTTTAAGCCGGTAAGAAAATACATTAAATAAGCGATAAATACAAATTTTTCCGGGCTAATTTTAATCTTTAAAATTATGTTAATTAAAATCTAGTTGTAACATAAATTTTTAGTATTTTACTTTGATTTTTAACAAATTTTTATGAGAGGAAACGAATTTATTGAATTTTAAGCTAAAACTTGCAATTTTTGACTTGTAGGGGGTCTTTTTGCATAAATTTTTTTTTGTGCACTCTCTCTCACTCATTCCTCACCTCTAGGCCGGCCCTACCCCTGCAGCAAGCCCACAAAAATTTTTCCCCAACTCATTTGCACAAAATGATATGAAAAGGATTTTATTATATTAAATTGGGTATGGGTTTTTGGTTGATTGGTATGGCTTTGACCTTGACTTTTCTCACACTCCCCGATACCTCTCCCCCACTCCTCATCAGCTGAAATTTCAGCTGCAAACAGCAGCCCCCTCCCCCTCCTTGCATCATCTCTTTTCTTCTTCAAAGTTCTTCCAAAAATCCTTAAAAATCAACAATTCCTTTTACAATTTCAAAGCAAAACCTTATTCCCTCTCTTCTCAAACCCAAATTGACTCAAATCTTGGAGAAAGATGGCATCTTGGGATGCTTTAGCATCATAGGGTTTGAACTTTTGAGGTATAACTTCTAATCAAATGGTTACATTGTTGCTTAAGGGTGCTAATTAGAACCTTGAAATTGTTTAGTGTTAAATCTTTACTTAATTCCTAATCTAGTTTTGTTTAAAGAGGGTAGTTTGATATGAACTTGGGTTTTAGCATACCATTACTAGGCTAATTAAATCTATTTTTCTATCTAGTTATTTTGCTAACATAATCTAAGAGGTTAATTTTCTTATGTGGGCTTTTAATTGTGTTAATTTAAATTTGTAGTATGGAATTTGATTTGTGATTGCTAATTACAAAAATCAAGAAAAGGGTTTGTGTATGGAAATAGGTTTGAAGCATGGTTATTGTGTTGAAATTATGTGATTGTGGCTAACTAGTTGTGTGGTTGGATGTTTGTGTTGAATTGTGATAACTTTATCGTTAATTTTCGATGTTGCACCAAATTAGCAAGTTTTGTGCTTACTAGATTTTTATTTAAATTATGTGATGAATTATTTGTGATAACTTGATTATATTTTTAGCATATCCTATGACATTTAGGATGCGTGAGTGAGTATTTTTGAGTAATCGGGTTTTAGTTTTGCCGGGCGACCAAATCGGTGATTTTTGGCAGTTTTTGCGATTTTCGTGTATGTTCCGCGCACCTTGTGCACTTTGTACCTAGCTTGTGAACGTTAGTATTTTCGTTTGGGTTTTGCTTCGTTCTTAATTTGTAACCTTATGTTTGTATTGATGTAAATTCCAGGTTCGGTCGCGGAGGCTTCGGATGCGGCACGAAAAGGGGAAGCGGTGATCGGACGTAGCTAGCTGAGGATTTCTGTGAGTAGATGTAACATCTACGGGGGACTATCGTTGGATGGCGCAAGTCGCCCGATAGTTTTAGTAACTTAAAAGATTCTTAGTGATGTTAGTAATTAGGGGTGTAATACTTATATGATTATTTGCTGCATTCATGCCTTATATTGACATACATATACGAACCCATTCTATAGGACACCTGCACTATTGCCAGGGTTTTTATATGCAGCACGAGCACTATTCATGCTTACACACACACCCTGGTAATTGCCATGCCACCACACTAGATAACCTTTAAATTGAAACCTTTTACTATAATTGACACTTACACATGTGTTATTGCTTTAATTCCTTAAAATGAAATCGTAGGATTGCTATTCATGTGCATGTGCTTCATCATATTATTTGTTCATGCCAAATCTATTAATCACACATCACAACTTGATTATTGATACCATATGCATTCATTATCTTTGACATATGCACTTATGAGGATTTCTTGAGATTTTATGATATTTCTGGATTTCGGGGGAAAGCCGCAAAATTTCTAAACTTATTATATTTTTAAAATATGTAAATTGCGGTTTTCTAGTGATGTAAGTGTCGTCCACCATGAGTTTGCTGTGGTTTTGGAGATCCGTGTCGAGGAGTGGAGGAACCGTCACGGGTACATGGTGGGCCCGGTAAGGTACCCCGGGGCAAGAGGAATGTGGTGTTGACGTTGAGCCTGGCAGGGGACGGATTACCTACCGGTGACTGTTTGGGACGGCGGATATCCAGAGGATACCGACCGTGGCCGCTAGATGATGAGATATTGATATTTGAGATGGGTCAGCCGGACGGCTGAGGCCAGAGATACATTGATATAAGATTTGAGACAGTTTTGAGGTGTCGATGCTGGACACAGGTTCTTGTTGATTCTATTGGTATTGTGCTGGTATTTCAAAAGACATTATTAAAGGGAAAAACATGATTTCTTATACTTACACATTCAGATCACGAGTTGATTCGCATTGCATTCATACCTGCTAGTATATCCATATTGCATACATACTTGCCATTATGTCCTGCCTTACCTGTATTTAGATGCTAGGATGCTTGTGTGCATGCATTCGATAGCCTGTGTAGATGTTATTTATTACTCACGAGTTGGCAACTCACCCCCGTTGTGCCATAGCCTTTTGCAGGTCCGCTCCGTCAGTACAGTAGCGGCGGGTGCGCTTGCTTCTTTTTCCTCTTTTGCTTGGACTCGAGGTTTTGCTCCTAGGTGGGTTATATCATTATTTTTGTACCACCTTGTATATTCTTTGTATCTAGTACACTCCATCTACTGTATCTACCAGCATTATTGTATATTGACCTAGAGATGAGACTGTGAGATTTGTGGACCTTTATGCTGTATTTTGGGGTCGAGCTCACTTGAGTCGACATGCTGTTTTTCTTATGCTTCATTATGTTTATTTCGCATGTTGTTGCTTTATTTTGCGTGGGATTTGTGACCGCCTTGTGGCGAAGAGCTAGCTCCCGCTTGGGGATGCATTATTTGTTGGATTCATATATATTTTTGGTTGTACCCATTTTGGGGGCCAGTATTTACAAAGGAGACTCTGCCGAAATTTTCGGAAAAATTGATATTGTTTTCAAAAAGGGTTTTACATGACTTATTTGATAAACTCGCTTTCAACTGATTGGGTTTTCTTCACTCTTTTGCTTAATTGGTTTTGTTTTCTGGGCTTTGGCTTACTAATTTTACGGACGTCTTTAGACGTTTCGTAAACTTAAGTGCCAGTCACGTTCCGTACCCTGCGGGTCGTGACAAAGTTGGTATCATAGCGATAGGTTTTACCTTTTTGAGTGTAGGATGACCCTTGATAGATGGAGTAAGTGACTTAAGCAGGATAACGTAGCGTGCGTATGTCCGCGGCATACTTGCGATACGGTACTCCGCCTAAGTGACTTTAGGATATACTTGCTTGAAATTCTTTCTTCAATTCCGTGTATCCTATGATTCTACTGCACCATTCTTATTGTCATGTTCCTGTACCAGTAACTATGCCACCGAAGGCTACGAGGGCACAGAAGGCTGCCGCCCGAGACGAGATTCGAGCTGGCTCGTCCGAGACTAGGACTGAGCAGGGTGGTATGCCTACGCTACAGGGACAGACCGATCCACCTTCCCAGGCCGTATGGATAGGCTTGAGTCTGGTATGCAGGAGTTACGACAGATGGTGGGATCCCTAGTAGCGGCCAGTCGTGCACCGAGATCGGAGGACGCACCTACTACATCACAGACGACCATGATACCTGCTCCTACTACTACCACCGTGGCCATTCCGGTTTCACTACAGGATTTCATGAGGCTGAGACCTCCAGTATTCACCGGCACCGAGGCAGCGGAGGACCCACAGACGTTCCTTGACAGTTTTAGCCAGGATCTGCCGTTCGCTGAGATGTTCGGATGATCGATGGGTAGAGCTTGCGAGTTTTCGACTAGAGAGTCTTGCACAGACATGGTGGGAGTCAGTCTTGAGAGGTCGAGCTGCAGGTCTACCGCCTATGACTTGGGCCGAGTTTACAGCGGTCTTTCTAGCTTGTTTCCATCCAGAGAGCGTTCGTGACGCCAGAGCTCACAGTTTCGAGGCCTTAGTCAAGACACCTGGGATGACGGTGTCTGAGTATGACATCCAGTTTACACAGTTATCCCGATATGCTCCGCATTTGGTGGATACCGAAGAGAAGATGGTGAAGAGGTTCGTACAGGGACTTGATGCCCAGTTATATCTTGCCATTGGCACTCAGCACTACGACACTTATTCAGCGGCTATGGATACGGCATTACGGATGGAGGCACGCATATCACAGACTTCGGCCGTTTCTGGGCCGAAGAGGATTCGCACCGATGTACCATCTCAGAGGCAGCGCGCCAGATTCCTTCCGAGAGATAGGCCTGGCAGAGGATTTGGACGGGGACGGTTATACGGTTCTTATCCCCAGGGACAGCAGCTGTCGCCAGGGTGTTTTGGGTGCGGGAGTCCGCACCATCTTGTCAGAGACTGTCCGGTGAGACGACAGGGAGCGGCGACCATTCCACATGTGACCCTACCACCATCACCACCCCCTCCTCAGAGAGCCCTACTTCCTACCACAGGGGATGCTCCACGCCAGTTAGGTGCACCCAGAGGCCGTGGACGCGGCGGTCCTGTTCAGAGAGGATGAGGAGGCAGAGGCCGAGGTCGAGGTCAGCCCGCTATCGGTGGAGGTCAGGCCCGAGTATTTGCTTTGACACCGCAGGATACGCAGGCATCCAATGCCATTGTGACAGGTACCTTGCCAGTTTGCTCTTTCGACGCACGGGTATTATATGACCCAGGTTCCACACATTCGTACGTCTCTACACACTTTGCACCGATGTTGGGCTGTGAGTCGTCGTCGTTAGGTCATCCGCTTGTTGTTGTTACTCCGGTAGGCGAGTCGTTTGTCGCTCGGTTTGTATTTCGTTTGTGTTCCATTGGGGAGAGGGATTCATCAGTTGATTTGATTCTCCTCGATATGTTGGACTTTGATGTGCTTCTGGGCATGGATTGGCTAGCCACTTGTTATGCTTCGGTGGACAGCCGTGAGAAGGCAGTCATATTTAGCTTTCCGGGAGAGCCAGTCCTTGTTATTCGGGGAGATCGCAGTGTCACCCTTCCCAGCTTAATTTCTTCTCTTCGCGCTGGTCAGCTCTTGCGGAAGGGATTTCAGGGATTCTCAGCGTGTATTTGTGATACTCGAGCTGCAGAGGTTCCGTTGGACCGGGTCCCGGTAGTTTGTGAGTTCCCTGATGTTTTCCCTGATGAGCTACCTGGGCTACCGCCTGAGCGCGATGTTGAGTTCTGCATTGATTTGATTCCCGGCTCGGGGCCTATTTCTATACCGCCTTATCGGATGGCCCCGGCAGAGCTTCGAGAGCTGAAGGATCAGTTGCAGGATTTGTTAGATAAGGGGCTTATTCAACCGAGTGTTTCTCCGTGGGGTGCTCCGGTCCTGTTTGTCAAGAAGAAGGATGGAAGTTTGCGCTTATGTATCGACTACCGCCAGCTGAACAAAGTTACCGTTCGAAAAAGATATCCGTTGCCGCACATTGATGATTTGTTCGACCAGCTTCAGGGTGCGGGGTATTTTTCGAGGATCGACTTGCGATCAGGATACCATCAGCTGTGAGTTCGACAGGAGGATATACCGAGGACAACTTTCCGCACGCGCTACGGCCACTACGAGTTTTTGGTGATGTCGTTCGGACTCACCAACGCCCCAGCAGCATTCATGGATTTGATGAACCGTACATTCAGGCCGTATCTTGACTTGTTCATCATTGTGTTTATCGACGATATCTTGGTGTACCCCCGGAGCAGAGAGGAGCACGAGCAGCACTTGCGGATTACGTTACAGACTCTGAGGGAGCACCAGCTGTTCGCAAAGTTCTCCAAGTGTGCATTCTGGCTGGACAGCGTCGGATTCTTGGGTCACATGGTTACGAGAGACGGCATTTGTGTGGACCCGAAGAAGATTGAGGCTGTTCAGCAGTGGCCCCGATCTACATCGGTTACTGAGATCCGTAGTTTTCTAGGCCTGACGGGCTACTACAGGCGTTTTGTTCAGGACTTCTCCCGTGTAGCTGCACCGTTGACCGGTTTGACCCGGAAGGGAGTTCCTTTCGTCTGGACAGAGGAGTGCGAGCGCAGTTTTCAGCAGCTACGGACTTGTTTGACTACGGCGCCGGTATTATCTTTGCCTTCGGGATCAGGCGGATTTGTTGTCTACTTTGATGCTTCGCGAGTGGGATTAGGATGCGTATTGATGCAGCATGGCCGGGTGATCGCTTATGCTTCTCGGCAGTTGAAGAAGCATGAACAGAACTACCCCACTCATGATTTGGAGATGGCTGCAGTGGTCTTTGCACTGAAGATTTGGCGACATTACCTATACGGCAAGTCGTGTCAGATATTCACAGACCACATGAGCTTAAAGTACATATTTCAGCAGCGAGACCTGATTCTCAGACAGCGTCGTTGGATGGAGTTGGTGAAAGACTACGACTGTGAGATCTTATATCACCCAGGCAAGGTGAATGTAGTGGCAGATGCGTTGAGCAGGAGGCCCGGGGGTAGTCTATCGTGTTTGCGCGCAGTGCAGAGGCAGTCGTCAGCAGATTGGCAGATGTTATGCGACAGCTGAGTTGAGTTCGAGTTCACTCAGACAGGGGGACAGCTCGCGCATGTTCGTGCACGCCCACAGTTGCTTGACCGTATATATGAGGCACAGCGCAGCGACGACCGTTGCTCAGAGATCATGGCACAGATGGGACAGGGCAGATTTTCCGAGTTCGTGATTGACGATCAGGGGATTTTACGATATAGATCTAGACTGTACGTACCAGATGCTGATGGATTGCGGCGCGACATTCTTGAGGAGGCACACCGATCAGTGTATAGTGTCCACCCCGGTTCCACCAAGATGTACCATAATATGAGAGAGACCTACTAGTGGGACGGGATGAAGAGGGACATTGCGGAGTTCGTTTCGAGATGCCTGACTTGTCAGCAAGTCAGGGCCGAGCACCAGAGGCCCGCAGGAGAGCTACAGCCGTTACCCATTCCAGAGTGGAAATGGGCGCAGATTTCGATGGATTTCGTTGTGGGTCTACCCAGGACCAGTCGAGGGTACGACTCCATCTGGGTGATCGTGGATAGATTGACGAAGGCGGCTCACTTCCTACCAGTGAAGACCACTTTCAGCTTCGCTCAGTATGCTCAGCTCTACATCGACGAGATCGTGCGGTTGCATGGCGTACCGACTTGTATCGTGTCAGATCGAGGCACTCAGTTTACCAGCCGACTATGGTAGAGACTTCAGGAGGCTTTGGGCACTCGTTTCATCCGCAGACCGACGGCCAGTCATACCGGACCATTCAGACTCTCGAGGACATGCTCAGAGCGTGCGTTTTAGACTTTGGTGGTAGCTGGGATCGTCATTTACCTCTAGTGGAGTTCCCCTACAACAACAGCTTCCAGGATACTATTCAGATGGCACCTTTTGAGGTATTGTATGGGAGGAGATGCAGATCGTCCGTCTGTTGGACCGAGCTCAGCGAGAGCAGTATTTTAGGGCCCTAGCTTGTTGAGGAGACGACAGTGAAGATACAGTTGATCCGAGACCGGATGAGAGCGGCTCAGAGCAGGCAGAAATCGTATGCAGACAGGCACCGTCGCAGGATAGAGTTCGCAGTTGGCGACCATGTTTTTCTGAAAGTCTCTCCGATGAAGGGCGTGATGCGTTTTGGGCAAAAGGGAAAGCGTAGCCCTAGATTCGTAGGTCCCTTCGAGATCCTCGAGCGTGTCGGCGCTGTTGCATATCTTTTGGCCCTTCCACCCAGCTTTCCCGATGTTCACCCCGTCTTCCATGTTTCGATGCTTCGCAAGTACCTTCACGACCCTTCGCATGCGATTCAGCACCCGACAGTCCAGCTAGAGCGCGACCTTTCTTTTGCAGAGCAGCCGGTGGCCATCTTGGATCGACAGGTGAAGAAGTTGAGGTCGAAGTTTATACTAACCGTCAAGGTCCTTTGGCGTAGCCCGAGCAGCGAGGAGGTTACCTGGGAGACCGAGGGCGAGATGAGGAAGAAATATCCCCATCTCTTTGAAGGTACGCGTAGCTATATTTTTAAATTCGGGGACCGAATTTCTTTAAGGGGGGAAGATTGTAGCGTCTTGAAAAGTCGTTTTGGTGTTTTCCTGAAAATCGGTGAAAATTCGGTATTTTTCCGAAAACCGTCTTTCTCGTTATTTTGCAGTTTAGGGCTAATTATACCTAAAATGGATAGGTAATTGCTTGTTTTTAGTAGCTAATGAGTTACTTATGAAATTCTGGTCGTTTAAAATTTTTTCCATATTTTTCAATTTTTTTATATTATTTTAAGCCGGTAAGAAAATACATTAAATAAGCGATAAATACAAATTTTTCCGGGCTAATTTTAATCTTTAAAATTATGTTAATTAAAATCTAGTTGTAACATAAATTTTTAGTATTTTACTTTGATTTTTAACAAATTTTTATGATAGGAAACGAATTTATTGAATTTTAAGCTAAAACTTGCAATTTTTGACTTGTAGGGGGTCTTTTTGCATAAAATTTTTTTTGTGCACTCTCTCTCACTCATTCCTCACCTCTAGGCCGGGCCTACCCGTGCAGCAAGCCCACAAAAATTTTTCCCCAACTCATTTGCACAAAATGATATGAAAAGGGTTTTATTATATTAAATTGGGTATGGGCTTTTGGTTGATTGGTATGGCTTTGACCTTGACTTTTCTCACACTCCCCCACACCTCTCCCCCACTCCTCATCAGCTGAAATTTCAGCTGCAAACAGCAGCCCACTCCCCCTCCTTGCATCATCTCTTTTCTTCTTCAAAGTTCATCCAAAAATCCTTAAAAATCAACAATTCCTTTTACAATTTCAAAGCAAAACCTTATTCCCTCTCTTCTCAAACCCAAATTGACTCAAATCTTGGAGAAAGATGGCATCTTGGGAGGCTTTAGCATCATAGGGTTTGAACTTTTGAGGTATAACTTCTAATCAAATGGTTACATTGTTGCTTAAGGGTGCTAATTAGAACCTTGAAATTGTTTAGTGTTAAATCTTTACTTAATTCCTAATCTAGTTTTGTTTAAAGAGGGTAGTTTGATATGAACTTGGGTTTTAGCATACCATTACTAGGCTAATTAAATCTATTTTTCTATCTAGTTATTTTGCTAACCTAATTTAAGAGGTTAATTTTCTTATGTGGGCTTTTAATTGTGTTAATTTAAATTTGTAGTATGGAATTTGATTTGTGATTGCTAATTACAAAAATCAAGAAAAGGGTTTGTGTATGGAAATAGGTTTGAAGCATGGCTATTGTGTTGAAATTATGTGATTGTGGCTAACTAGTTGTGTGGTTGGATGTTTGTGTTGAATTGTGATAACTTTATCGTTAATTTTCGATGTTGCACCAAATTAGCAAGTTTTGTGCTTACTAGATTTTTATTTAAATTATGTGATGAATTATTTGTGATAACTTGATTATATTTTTAGCATATCCTATGACATTCCAGGTTCGGTCGCGGAGGCTTCGGATGCGGCACGAAAAGGGGAAGCGGTGATCGGACGTAGCTAGCTGAGGATTTCTGTGAGTAGATGTAACATCTACGGGGGACTATCGTTGGATGGCGCAAGTCGCCCGATAGTTTTAGTAACTTAAAAGATTCTTAGTGATGTTAGTAATTAGGGGTGTAATACTTATATGATTATTTGCTGTATTCATGCCTTATATTGACATACATATACGAACCCATTCTATAGGACACCTGCACTATTGCCAGGGTTTTTATATGCAGCACGAGCACTATTCATACTTACACACACACCCTGGTAATTGCCATGCCACCACACTAGATAACCTTTAAATTGAAACTTTTACTATAATTGACACTTACACATGTTTTATTGCTTTAATTCCTTAAAATGAAATCGTAGGATTGCTATTCATGTGCATGTGCTTCATCATATTATTTGTTCATGCCTAATCTATTAATCACACATCACAACTTGATTATTGATACCATATGCATTCATTATCATTGACATATGCACTTATGAGGATTTCTTGAGATTTTATGATATTTCTGGATTTCGGGGGAAAGCCGCAAAATTTCTAAACTTATTATATTTTTAAAATATGTAAATTGCGGTTTTCTAGTGATGTAAGTGTCTTCCACCATGAGTTTGCTGTGGTTTTGGAGATCCGTGTCGAGGAGTGGAGGAACCGTCACGGGTACATGGTGGGCCCGGTAAGGTACCCCGGGGCAAGAGGAATGTGGTGTTGACGTTAAGCCTGGCAGGGGACGGATTACCTACCGGTGACTGTTTGGGACGGCGGATATCCAGAGGATACCGACCGTGGCCGCTAGATGATGAGATATTGATATTTGAGATGGGTCAGCCGGACGGCTGAGGCCAGAGATACATTGATATAAGATTTGAGACAGTTTTGAGGTGTCGATGCTGGACACAGGTTCTTGTTGATTCTATTGGTATTGTGCTGGTATTTCAAAAGACATTCTTAAAGGGAAAAACATGATTTCTTAAACTTACACATTCAGATCACGAGTTGATTCGCATTGCATTCATACCTGCTAGTATATCCATATTGCATACATACTTGCCATTATGTCCTGCCTTACCTGTATTTAGATGCTAGGATGCTTGTGTGCATGCATTCGATAGCCTGTATAGATGTTATTTATTACTCACGAGTTGGAAACTCACCCCCGTTGTGCCATAGCCTTTTGCAGGTCCGCTCCGTCAGTACAGTAGCGGCGGGTGCGCTTGCTTCTTTTGCCTCCTTTGCTTGGACTCGAGGTTTTGCTCCTAGGTGGGTTATATCATTATTTTTGTACCACCTTGTATATTCTTTGTATCTAGTACACTCCATCTACTGTATCTACCAGCATTATTGTATATTGACCTAGAGATGAGACTGTGAGATTTGTGGACCTTTATGCTGTATTTTGGGGTCGAGCTCACTTGAGTCGACATGCTGTTTTTCTTATGCTTCATTATGTTTATTTCGCATGTTGTTGATTTATTTTGCGTGGGATTTGTGACCGCCTTATGGCGAAGAGCTAGCTCCCGCTTGGGGATGCATTATTTGTTGGATTCATATATATTTTTGGTTGTACCCATTTTGGGGGCCAGTATTTACAAAGGAGACTCTGCCGAAATTTTCGGAAAAATTGATATTGTTTTCAAAAAGGGTTTTACATGACTTATTTGATAAACTCGCTTTCAACTGATTGGGTTTTCTTCACTCTTTTGCTTAATTGGTTTTGTTTTCTGGGCTTTGGCTTACTAATTTTACGGACGTCTTTAGACGTTTCGTAAACTTAAGTGCCTGTCACGTTCCGTATCATGCGGGTCGTGACACGGCCGCTCTCTGCGCCCTCGTAGTCTTTGGCGGCATAATGGCTGAAAGGAAAATAGGATTCGATAAGGATGCAGAAATCGAATCGGAAGAATGTATATACTCAAAAGGAATTTAAATCAAAAAGTCCTAAGGTCGCTTTGGCGGAGTACCGTGTCGTGAGTATGCCGCCGAACATACGCACGCTACGCCACTCTGCTTCAGCTGCCTACTCCATCATACCAGGTCATCCTACACTCCGAAAGGTAAAACCTACGCTCTGATACCAACTTTGTCAAGACCCGAAAATTTCGACCCGTGACCGGCACTTAACCACGCAACATCTACAGGCGTAACGAGACTAAGTAGGCCGAACCCAGAAATCAAAACCATTTAAAAGCAGTGAGTGTTGAAAACATTCAATTAAAACATTAGAAAACCTTAATAGGTCAATGAAGTTCTTTTTAAAATTTAATTATCCTTAATATAATTTTGGCAGCGTTTCCTTTGTAAAAGTAACCCCGAAAATCGGGTATAAAACAGGATATAAGTGAAAATGATAGATAATGAAATAAACCATCCCTAACGGGAACAATCACGCCCAATGGCGGAAACCATCACCACAAGAGAAATATACGACGCCGTAGAGAAGAATGAGCAATAAGTAAACATCACAAAATAATAAACGGCAGTATATAACAGTCGGCTCCCACGAGCTCGACACCAGAATACAAAAATATACATCATCGTCCTCACACTGTCACTAAGTCCAGTACATATATGGTAGATGGAGAATACTAGATACAAAAGTGGGAACAATAAAGTAACCAGATACCACAACCCACCTAATAGCAAAATAGCTCTCGCACGAGCTGTAGTGGTATCTGTAGCCAAAAGATGCAAAAAGGCAGCCTGCCGCGACTACTCTGAGGGGCAACCTGCAAATACTGTGGCACAACAGGGGTGAGTTGCCAACTCGTGAATAGAGATAACATATAAGGGTAATCACGAGCATGCACGTACTGCGCTACGCTATCATATGCCAGCAGGTAAATCTATATGCGACAAGCAGTAAGTGCAATAATCATGCAAATGCTCTGTCAGGTAAAATAACTACAGGATGAGATACATGATAATCACTGCTGAGCATGGGATAAACAACACCAACACGAAATATCAATCGTGGAAAAATAATCGGTGCCTAAAGCCGCACCCAAATCCCAAATAAACTCAGGCGCCGGCCCTCTCCTGGGCCCTCAAATCCTGTAAATCTCTGAGAATCATGAGTGCCCAACATCGGCACCCAAAAATATCATAAATACTCATGTCCAGCATCGACACGCAAATCCTCATACATCGGGCTTCGTAAGTCCGGATCATCCCACGGGCTCCGTCTGTGGTATCGGCCCTCGGCCCCGGCAGTACGGATCATCCCGCATCCATCTCTCGACTCTGGTTAGTATCCTCCGGATAACCGCCAGGTCCAACCAATCACCGGTAGGTACTCGCCCACCTCTAGGCTCAATCGGCAAAGTCCATCGATCATCTTGCCGAGGGGAACCATACCGGGTCCACCATGAACCCGCAAACGGATCATCCATTCCACGAATCGGGTTTCAAGCACACGTCTCAGCACCAAGAAAATGCGTGGTGGACGCACCAAAATATCATATCACGAGGAACCGGGTTTTCAAATAGTGCATCTTTTCTTAAATAATTCCACGGTCCTCAAAACCATAAATCACATAAAAATCCAACACCAACGAGTAGATCAAATACGATAGGCTATGTACATCAAGTCATAATATAGGTACAAGGGAGAAACCGCTTTTCTTAAGATAGTTTCAGTTTTCAAGACAGCATGCGGCTTCCAATTTCTATGAAAATCATATCGAATCATATGTGAAATGAACTACAGTATAATGATCATGGCAATTCTACAGTGAGTGTGTCATGGAAATTACTAACGGTGTGTGTGTAACATGCAGATTAGTGCTCGTGCAACATGAACCGTTAGTAATAGTACGGTGTTCTATCAATTCTATGTTTTCATACATATAGCAGGGAATGCAGTATGCAACAACAGTATCTATGAACAGTCAATGTAGGTAAATGCAATATGTAGCTATAAAGTCCTATCAGCCCTGACGCATAACGCCATGCGGGCGATATCCCCGTAGATGTTAATCTACTCACCGAAGTCTCGCGCTAAGTGTAGCCGACGACTTGCTTCCCCTTCTTCACAGCGTCCGTCTCACTCGCCTGCGAACCTAGAATTACACAATATATCACACATAAGCTCAAATCTACCAAAAATGCAATATTAAGGTCAAACTAGAAACCCGCGTTGCAACCCAAGCGTGCGTGTGCGCGATACGCTAAAACGTGTGATTACGCTCCTGAAGCTATCCTGACGCGTCGCGATACGCAGCACAACCCAAACCTATACACGTATCACGTGTGTCGCGAAGATTTATTATACGGAAAATAGGGTAATAGGTCCCAGATTTTGATACAGAAAGAGTTTTATAAAAATAAATATACCAAATCACTCCAAATACCAACAGACACCAACCACCAAAACCCCAACCCACAATTCTCCCATCTGGCCGCAAATTGCGGCCAGAATGAGTTTTTTGGCGGCCTGGGTAGGGGGGTAGGCTCCCGGGTTTGGTGTGTGCACTCTATACCCCATACACAAGCTACAGTAGATATAATTTTATTCTGAAACACCCCGGGTAGTAGCAGTTTCAACAGAACCCAATTTCAAGTTAAAAATCACACCTTTGCACTAAAATGATACTTTAGGGTATATTTGTGAAATCTGAAACAAACCCAAGTCTAAAACTACACTAATATCACATTACCAAGCTAATCAAGCCATAAAAAGTTAATTTTCATCACAACCTCACTAAATCCCTTTATATAGCACAAAACATGCATAAAATGTGATATTTTGCTAGAAATACTACAAGTTATGTAAAAGGGTTGCTAAGGGTGAGTTAATACCTTCAAAAGATCACAAGAAACACCAAAAGCCCCAGATCTAGCTTCAAGTTTGTAGTCTTGCCACCAAACACCTCAAATGAGCCATTAAACCAAGGTTTTGTGAAGGAAAAAGGTTAGATTTGAGTAGGGTTTTAATGAGGATCTAAAGAGAAGTGAAAAGAGAAGAGAAAAGGGCAAGAAATGAGGGTTTTTCTGCTGGAATTTCTGCTGGAATTCTGAATGAAGAGTAGAGAGAGAAAAGAGAAGAAAAATGGGTCAAAATGTCAAACTTCCTACCTAACACCATGCCTCATTTGTTTAATTGAAATCTTTGAATTTTAAAAGGGTTTGACTTGTTGAAGTGGGGGGGGAAATAGATTATCAACCATGCATCAAATTAAGAAGGGCTAACATGATACATTTCTCATCTAGTCTCAAAAAAACTAAGTGTGCATGTATGCTCCAAACACAAAAATTCACACTTAGGATAAACCCGACTAAAAATAATTAACAACCCTATAAATGTATATATATACCCATATAAACACTTCACAACACAAAAACCACTAGCCAAGATGGAAAATAAGATATCCGTTTGTTTTTTAAAACACGCACACATGCTAATTAACGCGAAAACATCCTAAACGAATTTCAAGGCATTACATGTCGCCCCAACGTTCGTCTCGGCACAGCATACGTAACATCATCAAACAAATGGAGCCACGGCAAAATCCCTAGTTCCAAACCTCGACGGTTCACCGGCAACCTAGAGAAAACTACGACATTCGTCTCGATACAGCAGACGAGATGTCACTCCAGCGTTCTTCATGCAGCAGGGTTCAGATGCGACAATCAAACAAGCAGAGTAACGGCAAAATCCCAGCTCCACCGCGACGTTCGTCTCGATACAGCAGATGAGATGTCACCCCAACGTTCGTCTCGACACAGCAGACGCAACATCATCAAACAAATGGAGCCACGGCAAAATCCCTAGTTCCAAACCTTGACGGTTCACCAGCAACCTAGAGACAACTACGACGTTCGTCTCGATACAGCAGATGAGATGTGACTCCAGCGTTCTTCCTCCAGCAGGGTTCAGACACGACAATCAAACAAGCGGAGTAACGGCAAAATCCCAGCTCCACCGCGATGTTCGTCTCGATACAGCAGACGAGATGTCACCCCAATGTTCGTCTCGACACAGCAGACGCAACATCATCAAACAAATGGAGCCATGTCAAAATCCCTAGTTCCAAACCTTGACGGTTCACCAGCAACCTAGAGACAACTACGATGTTCGTCTCGATACAGCAGACGAGATGTCACTCCAGCGTTCTTCCTCCAGCAAGGTTCAGACGCGACAATCAAACAAATGGAGCCACGGCAAAATCCCTAGTTCCCACCGCGACATTCGTCTCGATACAGCAGACGCGATGCCAGCAAACGAAGCAAAGGCCAAATTCTCAGCTTCAGGGTCTTGACGGCAACTCACATAAAACCTGAAAGACTATCGGAGATCATCCCACACCAGCACGGAGTGGTTATGACTCATCGGGGCTCGCCAAAATGAGCCTAACCTCAAGTAAAAAGCGGCATAGAAAATTCCTAACGCTTGCTCTTCCGACGGTCAAACTGCCTAGGAAGATTGCTTGAAGACGTCTTGTCCAGCCCCCGAAGGGATCAGAGACACGACAGTCGCAGGGCTACTCGAACAGCACGATTGCCTATCGAGGAATATATCAGCTTATGCGACGGTACGACGGCCAAAACCCTAAGTACCACAGACCCTAACGGACTTCTGTCGTAAGGAGCAGAGGTTAACTGTGACGTTAGGATGTTTTTGCGAGAAATGCTCGATTCGTCTCGACTTATGAAGAAATTGATATCTTTGCGAGAAATTCTCGATGCGGCTCTACACGTGAGATAAAGCCTTAGGCAGTAGGCATAAAAGGAGCCTGTTTCCTAAGCAATAGGACTCTGCAAGTTGGCCCAAAATGGTCTCTTGCACACAATCCACGGGTCTCACTCTCCAAACTCTAAACTCGACAAGGAGGGAAGCTACAGCTTACGGGTCCTCTCGACTCATAAGAGGGAAAATTTTCTTATAAGATCCTTACGACTTATAAGAGAAAATGCACTTAGGAATCCTCTCGATTCCTAAGGAGAAAATACACCTATGAGATCCTCTCGATCCGTAGGGAGAAAAGTCTTTATGAGACCCTCACGGCTAATAAAGTTGAAAAGTCTTAGGCAGCAGATCTGAACCTGCGGCCTAAGCCATCGCTGCCTTTTGAAGAAGCTAATACAGGATGCTCGCTCTATCACCTGTCAACCATGTTTACTAAAGCAGTATACTGATAATAAAACAAAGAGGGAAGCGACAGAATGAACATCCGATTTGCATTTGATTAAGTGTTCGAGACACATCCATTCATGCATATGCAAAAAACTCAGAACGAGAAGTAAGACAAGGTGAAATAAAAAAGATTTCCATTCATATGGCAAAGGGTTCTTACAATCATAATGAAATAAACAAGGACATTGTCCAGATCATTATAACGGTATAACCTCGGACCCAAGACTTGGATTAAGAAACTCGAAAGTAACCTTATCTAAGATTTTCCAAGCCTGGCGAACCATCCTAGTGTGCTTTCTTTCGCGAACACAAGCGTCGGGGTCCCCGCGGATGTCCTCCTCCTGCCGATAGGCAGCAAGTATTGCAGACTGTTGAAAAGCTTGGTGCAGAAGATCATTAAGGTTATCTCGCCTCCTCTTTGAGATTAGGCTCATCAGATACACCGAGTGCACCTTATCCTCGGCGGCATCCAATGCCCCAAGTGGCACACCGGAACAGAATAGAGGAAGCGCTTCCCAGATGGCTCCCACGATAAGCTTCAGGAGGGAGGAACGTCGGGGAAGTAGTTGACCGTTATATGCGTCGAAGCGGCTCATGATTTCAACACACTCCGCGTTTGTGAACTCTCGATTTTGAGAACGGCCAAGTCGGCGGATGTCCCCGTAAGAGATGATCTCGTCAAGATCGTACATATGGGCGTCCATTGTTTCTGTGAAAGAAAAGAAACAAAATTATCAGAAAGACTGATTAAGCAAAACGATATAATGCACCGAGGAATAAAATGCCATCTTTAAACTCCAAGACCAATGAAAAACTCCTAAGAGTTCTTTTGTATGATTTGGAAGGTGCAAAGCTCTATTAATGAAATGAGAAAATACAAAGAAAATCTTTTAGAGAGCGGAGCTCTATTAATGAGATTCTAATAGGGTTCCCTTTAGTTCTCTTTAGACCCCCTTAGAGCAAAGCTCTGCTAAGTGAAACCCTAAATGAGTTTCCTTTAGATCAGGGATCTATTGAGAGCAAGGATCTGTCAAAGAAAATTAATTTAACATAATTTAATTCAAATTAAAATTTTCACCTAAAAGTTTTAAGAGTTTAACTCTTGATGTTCTTGAAAATAAAGAGCAGGGCTCTGAGTTCTGAAAGTAAAATTTTGAAGATGAAAATCAACTAAGGGACCAAAGGTCCTATTTATAGGCATCAAATGCCCTTTCAGCTTCCAAGAGTTGCCATGACGGTTGGAATTCTGCCACCGCTGCGCTCACGTTTGGGGGCCACGTAAGCGCAACGGTGGGGGGGCATTTATTTACCCCAATCAGAGCAAAGCTCTGCTCAAATTCTAATGCAGGAAACGAAGCAACGCTTCTGTTTCCCCCAATCAGAGCAAGGCTCTGTTCTGAAAATTAAAATGAAAATTAAAGAAATTAAAGAAGCAACGCCTCAGCTGACTTGCGCTCTGCGCTGGGCTCTGCGCTGCGTGGCACGTGGCGGCGCAGTTGCGCTAGCACAGATGCGCTGGGCTCTGCGCTGCGCGGCACGTGGCGGCACAGTTGCGCTAGCGCACTGCGCTGCGCGGCACGTGGCCGCGCAGTTGTGCTAGCGCAGTTGTGCTGCGCTCTGCGCTGCGCGGCACGTGGCAGCACAGTTATGCTAGCACAGTTGCGCTGCACGACACGTGTCAAGCGCTGGGGCGTTTGCGTCAAACAGAATTAAAATTCTGTAAGATCTTTCTGTTCTTGTTAAAACAAGAAGATTATCTTCTGTAAAACAGAAGTCCTTGGATCAAAGTTCCAACGGTGGGGAAAATTCCCCAAATCACTCCGAGAATGATCTCTTTAACAAACTTAACAAATCTATGGGCACTATATAAAGACCCCTAGACCCCAACTCAAAAGTGTAGAGGCATCAAAATCATCATTGAGAACTCTGAAGAATTGGAGAGAATTCCTCAAGAACAAAAAAGGTAGAAACCTTTAGAAAAAAGAGAAAATTCTCTTATGAACAGATCATTGATCTGAGAACAAGATCAATGATCTTCAATAAAAAAAACAAATAATAATAGTGACTTGCACTTTTTATGAACCATTGGTTCTCTGAAAACGATAAAATTTGTTTTCTTTGATCTAAAATTGATCAAAATAATAAAACAGTGCCTTGCACTTGTAAATCTACACTGTTGCGCTCCTGGGTTGGCCCAAGCCACCAGGGAGCGCCACGTGTCAGCTCTAGAATGATCTGCGCTATGCGCTGTTAAAATAGAGCACTGGTCTCATGAATTGGCGCAACCCACCTGAGCGCGCCACGTGTCATAAGCGCAACAGCGCAGCGCGCTGGCGCAGCGCACTGCGCTTGCGCTCATCAGAGCGTGATACGTGTCACCTCCATATAGACTTGCGCCTTGCGCTCCTCAATCAGCGCAAAGCGCCTGACAAGCCATGTGGCACTCTGTCAGACTAATTAATCCAATTCATTATCAAGGGCGGTGCCCAATAAAGAAAGGTCTATCAGACCAAACAATATGCTATGCACTATTAAAAGAGATAGGGCCGAAATAAAGGTCTGTCAGACCAAAATAAAGTGCTCTGGGCCTAAAAGGCCAGAGAAAATGCACTGCATTATTAAACAGGGGCAGAGCCCTAGTAAAGGCCTAACAGACTAAATGCAAATAAAAATGTTGAACATCTTCACCTGGACTTAGCCCAATCATGGCCGTAAGTCCTCAAATTAAATCGACTGAGCACGGCTGCTCTTTTAAATCAATCAACTTTGGTCCAAAGGTACATCTCCGAACTTTTCTGACACCTATCGTTGTAATCCTTCAACGACGTCAGAGAGGTGACGGGTCCCGAGGGGCATACATACAATGGACCACCACGTCCCTAAACTGGAATATGGACCACCATGTCCCTAAACTGGCAATGGACCGCAATGTCCCTAAACTACTTATGGACCACTATGTCCCTAAACTGGAACAATAGAGCCCCCAAATGCTCTTTTGTTGGATCTAAACGATCCCGTTTAAGTTGATCTTAGCCTCAAATATGGCTAATGTATCCTTAAACACTCAAACAGAATGTAGTCCCAAATTGGACTATAAGACCCCCAATCAACTTTGGTTCAAGGGTACATCTCCGAACTCCTTTGACACCTGTCGTTGTAATCCTTCAACGTCGTCAGAGAGGTGACAGGTCCCGATGGCCATATATTAAATGGACCACCATGTCCTTAAATTGGAATATGGACCACTATGTCCCTAAACTGGAACAATAGAGTCCAAACGCTCTTTTCTGGAATCTAGACGATCCCGTTAAGTAGATCTTAGTCTGGAAATTAGACTAACGTATCCTTAATAAACGTTTAAGTTGATCTTAGCCTCAAATATGGCTAACGTATCCTTAAACCAAAACCCAAAACATAAATCTAAGAAAGTACGGATTTGGACTAATCAACGTCCTACGGGCGACGAAATAAACAGTCTCCGTATACAATCCACGGGCAACCACAAACAAAACAAACACCGACGACACGAATTGAAATTCTGGAGAAGGAGAAAGTTGTTACCGCGATGCGGTAGCGTAATTAACTGCAGGGGCTTGCGCCTGCAGGGAAGAGCGTCCCCACAATCAAAAACCCATCAAGCGAGGGGGAATCTGACGAAGTCTGCTACATCGGCCGCATCCGTCTAAACCTCCGATACACGGTGCCATAAATCAACTTGGCATCTTCGGAGAGGTGGATGGATAAAACCAAATAGCATCTGCCCCGAACCTCAGGCAAGACGCCCTCACGTCTCGGCCGCCGTTCGGAGGGGAACAGATACTTATCTTTAACTTTTGAAACCGGCACCACCGCGCACTATAAATCCCGGATCGGGCCATTAACCTACTCCTAGCTAACTAGAGAAGGGGTAGAGAGATATACCGAGCGATCCGTGTCCTTCGGTCTTCTCGTCATCGTCCCGATCTCCCCGCGGAATCTCTGGTCTTCATCTCCTCGTCGGAAGGGCACCACATCGTCGGGTTCTTTTACGGGTTCCCACCTCTGGACCGAGGCAAGTCGGGTACGAACTTGGCGAGTCGACGTGTCCAAGAATGTTGTAGGATAGTGTAGAACTCTTTTGTCTCAATGAGGTTAAAGAAGTTGCCATATGAATGTGGAGATGGAGTTGTGAACTTTTTGGATGAGCAATGGGATTTTCGCATGCAAAATGAGAGCCTCAACTCCACACAAAAATTTTGGACAGCCTCATCAAGAAGAGGCCGGCCATGCAACTCAAGAATGAGAGAGGGGAGAAATAGAAGAGAGAGTATGAATGAGGGAGCCACAAGAATAATGCATGAAAGAGAAAAGGTTATCATGATTAATCATGATCACAAACCAAGTCCAACACTCATCAAACCATCATCAAACCCATGTCATCACAAAAGTCAAGCCATGATGAAGTCAAAAGAAGTCAAGTGATGGTACAATCATCATGAAGCAACAATATGCAAAGACCACCCTCCACAATGCTAATTTGCACAATTGCAAATAATCCCTCCTCCACCAATTTTCAGCCAAGGAAAGATACAAAGGAAAATGGCCGAAACGGAATGCAAACTGGAAACTTCAGAAAACTGATCCCGTAATAAATTACAGGAAACCCCACTACTGTATTTACATACCCGCATTTGTATTCCGACCGAATACAAATGCAATGAGACAAAATCTACACTGTACAATACTAGGATCCGGCTTAAACCAAAGCCCGCTAGTATTATCCGTCCGATCATGATCCGTGCAATACCGCACGTACATGATCGAACCCTGCCATATCTCCATATGGCCTCTACAGCGTTTCGCCCGAAACTTGAGAAAACGGTCTGTGGGAGACTCTAAAGACTCGTCAATACTTTGGTTGTGGATTTAACCACTAGCACGTCAGAGGTATTAGCCATACGTAACGGGCTACCAGGTATTGACCAAAAGGGACATCGATGAGCGAACTCATCCTCACACCCTACTGAGCCTGTCAGTGACAATATCCGTATAGTCCGGTCTGTTCGTCTATGAGCATCGCATGGCGGGCCTAAGGGGTTGGTAAAAGTCAGACCCCCAAAAGCGGTACAAGTCGCGTCGGAGTGTAGCCCAGAACACCCTGAGATACTACTCGAATACCTACCAGTAAATCTCCTGCCTTGGCCAAGGACTTCGTGTAAGGGCTCTCCTAGACACAGCGCGACCTCACCCCCAATACCGGGAGAGACGAACCCCTGAAGATCCGCTCACTGCCTCCATGTGGCTCGGGACTGCACCCAACTAAAACCTGTTTGCACGTCTCCTTTGAGCATGGTAGGGTAGTAATCAAAGTACAGTGGGAACTCACACGAGACAAATGACGATCTCAGGTCGATGAACTAACCTGTACACATGTCACCAGGGAACTACTATCTGACGTCAGGTATAAGACCAACTAGCATGTTCTCGGCGAGTCCTGTCCGGTGTACTCATAACCCAATGAGCACCTGTATACATCTTAGGTGAACCAACTAACACCAATGGCTTGTGAGACCGGCCACCGCCCTTCGTCGGGGTCTCGACTGTATACACTAGTCTACTCTGGAGTATCGATGCCCTGTCTCGAAACTCCCACGACTAGGGACCTTTTAAGGATGTGCTTATAGACTACCTGCTCCCACGTATATGATCGCCCTCATACTGCTGGCAATCAAGCAAGAATCCTAGGGGCTTAATCAACGCGCAATAGTGACATGTAGGGTTACCTAAAGCAGTACACGATGATAAAGATAAACTAGATAGCATACTATCATCTTGAGTAAGACTGTCCTACTGGGACAGGTCCTCCCTCAATCATTGCAATCACGTGCCTGTGATCCAATAATTGACTCTGAGGGCACTATCTCCAACAATAATTCCCAGTATGCAGGAGTCATCACCTAGATCTTTCATTGAGAATCTTTATGATAAGAAGAGCTTGACCGATTGCAGCATAGGAATGTCATTTCCTATCAAGAGTATGTCGTCCACGTACAATACGAGGAAGACAACCTTACTCTCTGCCACCTTCTTGTAGATACAAGGTTCATCTACGTTTTGACGAAATCAAACTCTTTGATAACGACGTCAAAGCAGATGTTCCAACTCCGCGATGATTACTTTAATCCATAAATGGATTTAAGCAGCTTGCACACCTTCCCGCTGCTCCCACTAGCTACGAAGCCCTCTGGCTGAGTCATGTACACGCTCTCTTCTAAATCACCGTTTAGAAAGGCGGTCTTAACATCCATTTTCCACATTTCGTAGTCATGATATGCAGCGATGGCAAGCATGATCCGGATGGATTTAAGCATAGCCACTGGAGAAAAGGTTTCATCATAGTCCACATCTGGTCTTTGACGAAAAACTTTTGCAACAAGTCTAGCTTTGAAAGTCTCCACTTTCCCATCTACACCAAGTTTTTTCTTGAAGATCCACTTGCTCCCAATGGGTTTTACCCCCTCAGGAGCATCTTCCAAAGTCCATACTTTGTTAGTGTACATGGATTACATCTCAGACCGCATTGCATCCAGCCATTTCACTGAGTCCCCACTCGTGATGGCCTTCTCGAAGCTAGTTGGGTCATCATCAACCATGATGCAATCCTCGCTCCCACCGTCCATGAGAAAACCGTAGTATCTCTCAGGTGGGTGAGGAACCCTACTAGATCGACGGAGAGGCTGAGGTTCGTTGGGAACTACCGAATCCTCTGGTTCCACTAAATCTTCAGTTTGAGTGTTTGTAGCCGGAATTTCTTCCAGTTCTACCTCGTCTCCACTAATTTCTTTTGTAAGAAATTCCTTTTCTAAAAAGGTGGCATGTCGAGAAACAAACACTTTTTGTTCCTCAGTATGGTAGAAAAGATATCCATGTGAATGTTTGGGATATCCCACAAACTTGCATAGAACTGACCGTGCCTCGAGTTTGTCCGGAATTTGCCTTTTGACATAGGACGGACAACCCCATATCTTAACTCGTTTAATACATGGTCTCTTCCCACTCCATATCTCATATGGTGTGGTAGGTACAGATTTAGATGCAACATGATTCAATAGGTATGCTGCTGTCTCCAGTGCATACCCCCAGAAGGAAATAGGTAACTCAGCTGTGCTCGTTATAGAGCACACCATATCTAATAGGGTGCGGTTCCTCCGTTCCGATACACCGTTGTGCTGTAGTGTATATGGAGGAGTTAGCTGAGAGAGAATCCCATTCTCTTTTAGGAAACTCAGGAATTCATTGCTCAAGTATTCACCTCCTCGATCAGATCGAAGGATTTTAATACTTTTCCCGGTTTGGTTCCCGACTTCTTGTTTATATTCTCTAAATTTCTCAAAAGCTTCTTATTTGTGTTTCATCAGGAACACATACCCGAATCTAGAGAGATCATCAGTGAATGTAATGAAGTATGAAGAACCATCCCTGGCATGTGTAGACATGAGACCGCATACATAACTATGTATCAATCCCAAGAGTTCAGTAACTCTTTCTCCGTGTCCCGTAAACGGAGTTTTGGTCATCTTGCCTTTGAGACGTGACTGGCAAGTGTCATAAGATGAAAATTCTAACGGTTTCAAATATCTATCCTTATGCAACTTAGCTAGCCGTGTCGCATTTATATGACAAAGTCTACAATGCCACAAGAAGGATTCGTTCATTTCTGAACTCTTCCTCTTTTGTGTGTTTTGTATATTAAGGACTGTAGTTTGATTGAGAACGTATATGCCATTAAATAACGAACCTGATCCAATCAACTTTTGATTCAGGAATATGTTCATAACATCATCCTGTACTAAAAAAATTATATCCTTCTTTGCTCAATAAAGAAACTGATATAAGATTGCATATCAGGGTCGGAATGTAATAGTATTCGTTCAGAACCAATGTATTACCATTGGGTAACACAAGGCGATATTCGCCAACTGCTTTGGCTGCAACATTTGCACCATTCCCTACTCTTACGGAATGATCACCCTCTCCCAGTTCCCTACCTTTACGTAGCCCATGTAACATATTACATATATGGGATCCCGATCCGGTATCTAATACCCAGGACGTAGAGTGAACTGAGAAACAGTTCTCTGTAACGAACACACCCGAAGAAAATGCATCAACATGTACTTTCTTCATTCGGGTGGCATAGGAATCCTGGTATTCCCCTATATCCTGTTCAGTCTTATAACTTTTATAAGAAAGAACGGAACCAACGTTCCCCAGCACAGTATAACATGCTGGTTCGGTCAATACATCCATATTATTATCTTGATTAAGGCATGATATGGTCGCTACCTGGAGAGAGAGAGAAGAAAAACACTTTAGCGTATGCTCTTGCAAGATCAGATTGGTTATTATTTTATCTAATCAGGATGGCTCCCACTGTTTTTATCAAATCTTCCTTCAAACCCTAAAAGGAAAGACTAGCCGGGATTAATTACACCCTACAATTTCGCCAATCTTTCAGCCAGGCCAGTGTCGGTACTTTGAGGGAGGTTCCCCGTGCTTTCGTACGGACCTAATTAAAGTAGACCCCGTTTTCCCAGAGACGTAACCCCGTTGACACCTTTCTAGACACCTACTTGATCAGTTAATTGTCATGTATAAAACTCTCCCAGGAGTAACAATTACTCGCAGTGGGTATCGGGATCCAACTATCACATAGAAGGTAAGCAATCTCATTGCAAATTTCAACACATGAAATTCCCGATAATATTTTGCCCCTAACCCCTATGACCTTGACAAAGGCCAACAAATCATAGGATGCTAGTCAAGTTCAACCCGTCATTTCTTGATTGAATCAAACCCACCCGCATGACCCTTGACAAAGGCCAACAAGGTCGTACGACTACCCCAAAACAATCTGCATCATATGCATAAGCAGATAAGCGCCATTCAGCTACCGCACACTAGGCCTTGACAAAGGCCAACAAACGCAGCACGAATACTAAATAGTTCATATCTGAAATGATGGAGGGCTACGACAGGTTTTTATGAAAACCTATTGCGTAATGAACTTAATATCGTTGTAGAATCGAGTGAATTTTGAAATGGAGTGATTTTGAGGCTTTTATTAGTTTTGCTAAAGAGGTCACTCCCGGTAAAGGGATCTCGGCTCTTTCCTTATGGAATAAGGTGCAGGATATATCATATATATCGCTATGCAAAGCAAAAACTCCAAAAGCAATCAAAAACAAACCGAGTGTTGTAGCATCTGCCAGTTTTGCTAAAGAGGTCACTCCCGGTGAAGGGATCTCGGCTCTTTCCTCATCGAATAAGGTGCAGGATATATCATATATATCGCTATGCAAAGCAAAAACTGTAGCTACCCTTTTTGAAAATTTGATTCTACAACATCTTTTAGGTTTCTTTTCTTTCATTAATCACATTCATGAATTCCCATCATTTAAGTCACCTAAACATCACAGATAAATACGACGTACGCTTATACCATCCGCATTCGCCTCGATGTCCCCTCGTGCACCGTTAGGTTAGGTAACTAACGGCAGAGCGGGGCAGGGCTAGCGCAGGTGTAAAACATAAGTAACGTCTATATAATATATCAAATATACTATATATAGTATCTATCACAACATATCAAATGATAATATCACAGATATCGCAGCAGAAGAAACATATGAAACATTGGATATACTAGGACGTCCGTGTTTTATTTTGAGCCTCTACAAAACACGGATTCCACGGTCGCGATGAATAGCCAAACCCACACCTCTAGACCCCTACGAGAGCTGCAAGCAACTCTACCAATTCTAGAGTTAGGAGACCCGGACTCAACTCCTCGAGTTGGTCTCCCACTGGACTCTAAAACCCGGTTACTTGTGCTCTCCTCCTTGGGTCTATCCTAGTGCGGAAAAGTAAATAATATACAAATGGTGACATCAACCTCATCCCGGAAGTGCCCCAATAAAAGAATATTACATACATTTAATTTTACATAAATGAAAATAAAAACCTCATCTCACATAAAAACCCCGGCTATTCAGAACAAGACGATCCAATATAACATATCCAGCAACACATAACATCATATGTCATCAACTTAAGTAAATATGCGCATCCCAATTGTCGTTGACATATAGCAACGAAACCGCCGATATCACATATTACACTTACGGTCGCCGAAAATAAAGTGTAAAACTACAACATTTGGAATCCACAATCTCTTTAGACAACGTAAATCCGAAATATCACAAACTTTGCATTTCATGCCTAACTATATGAATTCCACATAATGTATCACATTCCAGATAAATAGACAGTATTAAACTTTCCGATCGAATAATCAAATACCCAAGATTTCCTAAATAGCTCAACTCTTGAAATTAGTTTAAAAACATCCATCACATGCCATAGTACTAATGGTTCAGCCGTAGAAGGGTCAAGCCAACGCCTCACATGTGGCAACACCGTACTGCCCCAAACCCTAAGATTCAAAAGGCAGTTCAAGACGGTCACATAATCGAGTTAAGGTTTGTTTCCTTCTAGAGGGTCCATTGCGTAACTTGCACGATTTAGAACGATCTTAAACTACAGAAAAATCCAACACTTAGAAATTTTCCGGCAGGGGAAAAAGTGAGTTATTGATATCCGTTTGAACTTTTTAATACTTTCTAAATTATCCGGAAAACATAACGAAATTAAATTTTCCGAACGAATCAACGAATACAAAATAAACCCCAGATTACTCAACTCTTGAGTCAGATAAAAAAAATACCCAGAAAATAGCACTAATAGAAATAAATATTACTGTACAAAAACAAAAGCCCATTGCTACAGTACGGCCGCGGATCCGCGGCCCAAGAGAGGTATGGCCGTGGTTCCGCGGCGGTCCGTACGGACTAGGTCCTCGTTTTGCACAGTATTGCTTAAAATTACCTGCTGAATTTTTTACGTATTTTTAATTCAGAAAAAATCACAGTTTTAAAAAATGACCAAAAAGGGGTTGATTTTGAGGTTTCGGGGTTCGTTCGGAGTTTTAACTTCGTATACACGTCGCCTAATGCTCTAGCTAGGCTCTGATACCACTGTAGGGTTACTAGGCACTCTAATAATGTCCTACAAGGCATCATCCATGCCCGTTTAAAATTTGAGCCGTGCCGAATAACCCTAAACAAGATCTTTGCTAGATAATTAGGGTTTCACATGCAAGTAAATTACATTTACCACTAAGTGAATACGAAATACAACCTTTGTAGATCGGTCCTTCACTTCTAAAGCTCCTTGTTGTAGTCCCTTCGCTGCGATCATGGTTCTCCCGGGCTCTTGCATGGCTTCACGAGGCGAAAGAAGCTTCCTTGCTTGAAGTCTTCGAGGCCGAAGATGATCTACGTCGAGGGAATATCAATTCAATCTACTACTTCACTAACTAGAGAATTAGTGAAGCAAACACCCTATACTAAAGTGCTAGTCTAGTAGAGGATGGAGAAATAGGAAGTGGGTTCTCTTTAGAATTTTATTTCTCACAATCTTTCACTCTCTTTTTAAAACCCTAGCAAGCTTTTTCTTTTTGCTCAAATCAGAAGAAGATGAACAAAAGAAAAAGATGAGGATAATGATCAAGTGAGTGAGCTAACCATAGTGAGTGAGTATCATATACTAACTCATGTAGAGACATTACCATGGCTAATCCTAAATGGTTAGGTTAATAAAAAACTAAAGTAAAACAAAATTAGTGGACTTTGTCAAAACATCCACAAGCTTCTACAAGCTTCATGCTTGTGACAAAAGGTCCACTAATTTGTAATTACCTTAAATAATTATTAACCACCATTTAAAATAGAATGGTGTATGTCTTGCACACCCATGTCATGTGTATCAACAACCATGATACAAAAATAAAACACATTTTAATATATATCACATATATATATTAAAGTTGTGCACATGTGAGAAAAATCCTTAAGTGAATAAATGTTAGTTAATGTAAATTAGTATATCATATATACAAGTATACACTAAATTATTAAATCAACACTTGAATTAATAATCCGGTTATATCTCATATAACCGACTAACATCCAATGTATCGACTTATCGAATCAACACTTGATTCGATAACCCGGCTATATCTCATATAACCGACCGATAAAAAAGTCACGAGAATAGAATACGGTACCACATACACGCATTATTCTCAGTCCCGCACATGTCACATATGCGCTCCTATTTCGTTTTTCCTGAGCCAGTAAAACCTCTATGTAGGACTCTATAGACTCGTCAATACGCCGGCAGTAGGTGATGATCATATCAAGCACCCACAAGCCGTCAGCGGTACTAGCTGGACGTAACGGCTACCCGGGTATTGAGCGATCAGAAGATCAGCAAGCAATCCCGCTCCAACTCCTATAAAAGCCTAACGGTAACACTTCCCGTAAAGTCTGGTCTCCTCGTCTGATATGTCGCATATCAAGTCTAGGGGTGGTAAACGTCAGACCCCAATAACCGATAAGTCATGCCGATGTGAGGCTCATAACGGGTCGAGAAACTACTGGTAACACTTACCAGTAAATCTCTAAATCAGCCCTGGTCAGGAACTTCCCTGTTATGGCCAATCGAGCACAGCGCAACATCAACCCCCAATACCGGGAGAGACGAAACCCCTCCTATCTCTCATTGCCTCCATGTGCTGTACACAAAAACCACCGTTTTGCATGCCCTCTTGGACGTGGTAAGGTAGAAATCAAAGCACAGTGGGAATCACACAAGACACTATGATGATCTCGGGTCTACAGACTAACCTGTACCAGTGTCACCAGAGAACTGCCATCTGACGTGAGGTATAATACCATCTGGGAGTTCTCGGCGAGTCCGTCCAGTGTACCCAGTCTCCACTGAGCACCCGTATACCATCTCTGATGTCAAACACCAATGGATATAGGATCATCCATTGCCCATCTCATGGGTCGAGAAGCGTATACGCTAGTCTACTCTGGTATATCGATGTCCTGTCTCGATACACCTACAACTAGGAACATTAAAGGATGTACTTATGGACTACCATGGCCCCACTAGTATGATCTACATCATAGTCCTGGTAGTCAAGTACACATCCTAAGGGCTTTACCAATATGTAACTATAAAATAGTATCAAGAGACAAGTATACATGTTAAGATAAAGAGCAACCAGATAGCATACTATCATATCGAGCAAGAAAGTCCTCTCTATATATGTCCAACCATCCAATATAATATACATCATCTGTACAATACTGGCCTCTAGGGCATACATATAACTAATAGTAGGCTCTATAATGTATGCGATGTTGTGTACCAGACCAGATGTAGCATACGCATTGAGCGTTGTAAGCTGATATCAGTCGGACCCAAAGGAGAAACACTGGATAGCAGTAAAGAACATTCTGAAGTACCTGAGAAGGACTAAGGAGATGTTCTTGGTGTATGGTGGAAAAGACCTCCAGATCGAGGCCTTTGCTGACTCCAGCTTCCAGAGTGACAAGGATGACTCCAAGTCCATGTCGGGTTATGTCTCTACCCTTAATAGAGGGGCGGTCTGTTAGAAGAGCTCCAAGAAGGAAACCATTGCTGACTCGACGATGGAAGCGGAGTACATAGCTGCTTGCGATGCCGCAAAGGAAGCTGTCTGGATGAAGAAGTTCCGCACGGAGCTTCAAGTGGTTCCTACCATTGTTGATCCAATACCGCTGTATTGTGACAACAACGACGCTATAGCTTTAGCAAAGGAACCCAGGTCCCATCAGAAGTCCAGACAAATTTTGAGGCGGTACCACCTGATCAGGGAGATCGTAGATCGCTGGGAGATCGAGGTGAGGAGAGTAGATTCGGAGAATAATACTGCAGATCCACTTACGAAGGCCATACCCCAGACTCTGTTCGAGCGGCTGATCGAGATGATAGGTCTTCGATACACCAGTACATGGCCCTAGTGCAAGTGGGAGATTGTTAGTGTATATGCCCTAGAGGCTATTACTGTATCATACTAGTTTGTATATTACTTAATGGAAGCTTAGGATATCCACAGTTGTATAGACAATCTTGCTCAAAATGGTAGTATGCTTCTTGGTTTGTTTCTACTTCAATATGTGCATGTGTTTTTTTTAGCATATCGCTTATACATATTAGTTGAGCCATTAGGATCATTGCTTGATTACCAGCATTGTGATGGCAATCACACTAGTGGGGGCTGGATAATCTACAAGCACATCCTTATACAGGTCCATAGTCATAGGATTATCGAGACGGGGAATCGATACTCCGGAGTAGACTAGAGTATACGCTTCTCATCCCAGCAGGGGAGATGGTCTGTCCCACAGCCTTTAGTACATCGTACTGGAGATAGTATGCGGGTGCTCGTTAGGTTACGAGTACACTGGACAGGACTCGTCGGGAACAATTGGTTGGTACTATACCTATCGTCAGATAACAGTTCCCAGGTGACAGGAGTACAGCTTAATCCGTCGACTTGACACTGCTACTTCGCCTCGAGTGTGTTCCCACCGTACTTTGATTTCTACACTACCACGGCTTAAAGGAGTCATGTAAACAGGTAGTAGTTGGGTGCAGTCCCGAAGCACTTGGAGGCAGTAGCGGTTAGTTAGGATTCGTCTCTCCCGGTAATGGGGGTTGATATCGCGCTGTGTCTAGGAGAGCCAATACACAAAGTCCCTGGCCAGGGCAAGCGAGAATTACTGGTAGTGTTTCCAGTAGTTTCTCAGGGTGTTCTGGGCTACACTCCGACATGACTTGTACCACTATTAGGGGTCTAAAGTTTACCGCCCCCTAGGCCCGATATGCGATACTCGTAGACGAACGGACCGGACTGTACGCAGATTGTCACATTCAGGCTCAGTAGGAGTTCGGATGGGTTTACCTCATCGGACTTCTTATCGACATCTACCTGGGGACAGTTACGTACAGCTAGTGCCGCTTGCGGTCTGTGGTTAAACCCACTGCCAGCGTAGTGTCGAGTTTTTATAGTCCCACACAGAGAGTTTCCCTGCACTGGGCAAAAGGTGTAGAGGCCGTATGGTTTTACGGCAGGGCTACGATCACTTACGTGCACTTGTGCGCGTATGATGTTCGGGCAGACGATACTAGTGGGCTTTAGTTTAAGCCGGATCCTAGCATTGTACAGATGGATTAGTTTTGTCTTCTGTGCATTCGTATTCTACGGAATGCGGATGCGGGTGTGTATGCACGGTTGTGAGGTGCGATTAAGGAGGTGCCTCATTAGGGTTTTGACCGTTGATTCGGTCAAAACCATTATGAGTTGAGGAAAATATTTACTAATCTTTTTAATGATAACTATGTTATGGCTAATTTTTTTGACCATTTGACCTAGTTGACCATTGTTGACTTGGATATTTCTTGTGAGCTCTAGACTCTTCTTTTGGCTTGGATTTAACTTGATATGATAATAGTCAAATCAATGGTAACCATCACAATTGATCATGACAAAAGAATGATAATTATTTTTCCAATGGATCATTATTCTCTTCTCATTCTCTCTCATCAAAAGAGAGCTCCCAGGGTTCTTCTTCTTCCTCCTCACTAGAAATTTCTATAGCTCTCATGTGTTGAGAAAAACAGAAACCAAATAGAGAAACAAATCCATCTTCTTCATCTACATCACCTAGGACATCAAGAGTAGCAAACTTGTTGCCCTGGTTACCACGGTTCTTGAGGTGGAGCTCGGACTATAGACTCCCGGGTGGATCATCTTCGACTTAAGGAGGCCGTTGAAGAAGCTACGATCCGTATCGACCCATGGAGCCTACGGAGACGAGGAGGACAGCAGAGAAGACCCGAATGACTTGTTTCGTGAGGTATAATCTCCTAAGCATACTAGATAGAACCTCTAGTTGTTTGTTAAAAATGGTTTGGCAAAGATCCTCAAGATAGTCTATGTTACCTTGTAATAAAAATTTGTTTTTTTACCTATTCCGCCTCCCCATAAGTACCGGGGTGGGTAACGTAGACTTATAGCTGCAAGCGGTCAGCTAAACCTAACAGCCACCCAGGTATTGAGCGATTAGAAGATCAACAAGCAAGTCTGTACATTCTCATGTGAATCCAATCTGTAACGCTACCATACAGTCCGGTCTCTTCGTCTGATATGTTCCATATCTAGTCTAGGGGTGGTAAACGTCAGACCCCAGTAACCGATAAGTCATGTCGAAATAAGGTTCATAACGGGTCGAGAAATTACTGATAACACTGTAGGGTTCCTAGGCACTCTTGTGAAGGTTCATAAGGCATTAAACATGCCCGAATAAAAAATTAGACGTGCCGAACAACCTAAAGCCGGGATCTTTGCTAGATTATTAGGGTTTAACATGCAAGATAACATCTTTAAACCTAAGTGTGAGGGATTACAACCTTTGTAGTCCGCTCCTTCGCTTCACAAACTCCGAGTAGAAGTCCCTTCGCCGCAATCCACGATCTCCCGGACTTAAGAGAGGCTCCACGACTCGAACGATCCATGCTAGCTTATGGTATTCCTTTTCTCCGATGATCTACGTCGAAGTTGCAATAACTCAAGCTCTCTCACTCTCAAGAGGTGAACACCCTAATCAAATGGGCTAGATTAGATGAGGATGATGGAGTAGTATTTATGCTATCTTTTTATATCATAATCTCACATGAAAACATCACAAAAGGAAAATCAAGAAAGCTTTCTCAAAGCTCAAGAGAGAAGAAGATGATGAATGAAAAAGATTAATTCCTTTTGCGATGAATAATGAAATGAGTATATCAATAATAATGCAACCATGGTTAATGATGACAAGGATAACCCTTGTAGAGAGTTAACTAAGGCTAGGGTTTGGTTGGGTTAAGAAATGAGTCATAAGAAAATATCTATCATAATATCTTCTTCATGACAAAAGGAATGCTTCTAGAAGGTGCAAGAAGAAGCTAACCCTAATCAAACCCTAATCACTTTTTATCATCACCAAACATATTTCATTATTAATCATATCATGTTACTTTAATATATATCACATATATATTATATATTTGTAACAAAAGAAAATAATACAATTAATATATATCGCATATATATCAATGTATTATCCGGTGAGAAAATAAAATAATAAAGCGAGCCAATATTAGATAATGTAATACAATATATCATAAATATTATTATACATTAAAACATCGAATCAACACTTGATCCGAAAATCCGGTTATATCGAATATAATCGACTAATATATCATGTACCGATTCATCGAATCAACACTTGATCCGATGATCCGGTTCATATCTAAATATCGCTAAAATATAATACGGTATCTCATATCGCATTATCCTCGGTCCTGCACATATCACATATGTGCCTCTACTCCGTTTTGCCTGAGCCAAGAAACCTCTGTGTAGGACTCTAAAGAATCGTCAATACGCCGGTAGCAGGTGATGATCATATCAAATACCCACAAGCTGCAAGCGGTCAGCTAAACGTAACAGCCACCCAGGTATTAAGCGATCAGAAGATCAACAAGCTAGCCTGTACGTTCTCCTGTGAATCCAATCAGTAACACTCTCGTACAGTCCGGTCTCTTCGTCTGATATGTCGCATATCAAGTCCAGGGGTGGTATACGTCAGACCCCAGTAACCGATAAGTTTTGTCGATGTGTGGCTCATAACGGGTCGAGAAACTACTAGTAACACTTACCAGTAAATCTCTATATCAGCCCTGGCCAGGGACTTCCAGTTACAGCCAATCGAACACAGCACAACATCTACTCCTTATACCGGGAGAGACGAATCCCCTCCTATCGCTCATTGCCTCCATGTGATTCGGGACTATACCCAAAAGCCACCGTTTTACACGTCCTCTTGGACGTGATATGGTGGAAATCAAAGCACAGTGGGAATCACATAAGACTCAATGACGATCTCGGGTCTACAGACTACCCTGTACCAGTGTCACCGGAGAACTGCCATCTGACGTGTGGTATATCACCATCTGGGAGTTCTCGGCGAGTCCGTCCAGTGTACCCAGTCTCCACTGAGCACCCGTACACCATCTCTGATGTCAAACACCGATGGATATGGGATCATCCATCGCCCATCATATGGGTCAAGATGCGTATACGCTAGTCTACTCTGGTGTATCGATGCCCTGTCTCGATATACCCTCGACTAGGAACAGTAATAGGATGTACTCATCGACTACCATGGCCCCACTAGTATGATCTCATCATAGTCCCAGTAGTCGAGTACAGATCCTAAGGGCTTTATCAACATGTGAGAGAAAAACAGTAAACCAATACAAGTCAACATGTTAAGATAAAGTGAATCCAAATAGCATACTATCATGACGAGCAAAAAAGTCCTCTCTATATATATCCAAGCATCCATTATAATATACATCATATGTACAACAATGGCCTCTAGGGCATATACATAACTAACAATCTCCCACTTGCACTAAGGCCAGCTGCTGTAGTATCTCATTTCTAGCATCCCGAATAATCTCTCAAACTGTATCTGGGGAATAGCCTTTGTGAATGGATCTGCAGTGTTGTCCTTTGTATCTACTCTCCTGACCTCGATCTCCCGGCGATCAACTATCTCCCTGATCAGGTGATACCGCCTCAGAATATGTCTGGACTTTTGATGGGACCTGGGTTCCTTGGCCAACGCCACAGCTCCATTGTTATTGCAATACAGAGGTATTGGATGTTCAATGGATGGAACCACACCAAGTTCACTAATGAACTTCTTTATCCAGACAGCCTCCTTGGCAGCATCGTTGGCAGCGATGTATTCAGCCTCCATCGTCGAGTCTGCAACGGTATCCTGTTTGGAACTCTTCCAACATACCGCCCCTCCATTGAGGGTAAAGACAAATCCCGAGTGCGACTTAGAGTCGTCCTTATCACTTTGGAAGCTGGAATCGGTAAAGGACTCCACCTGGAGTTCTCCGTTACCATATACCAAGAACATCTCCTTAGTCCTTCGCAAGTACTTGAGAATGCTCTTCACAGCTGTCCAGTGACTCTCTTCAGGATCTGCTTGATACCGACTCACTACACTTAGTGAGTATGCTACATCGGGTCTGGTACATAGCATCGCATACATGATAGAGCCTACTGCCGAAGCATAGGGTATCCCTTGCATGCGAGCTCTTTCCAAATCAGTCATGGGAGACATCTCTTTGGAGAGAGTGAGTCCGGAGATCGTTGGTTGGTTCCCACTCTTGGATTCTTCCATACTAAACCTCTTTAGTATGGTGTCAATGTTCCTGGATTGGGACAATCCCAGTATCCGTTTAGATCTATCTCTATAGATCATAATTCCCAATATGCAGGAGGCATCACCTCGATCTTTCATTGAGAATCTTTGTGATAAGAAGAGCTTGACTGATTGCAGCATAGGAATATCATTTCCTATCAAGAGTATGTCATCCACGTACAATACGAGGAAGACAACCTTACTCTCTGCTACCTTCTTATAGATACAAGGTTCATCTATATTTTTGATGAAGTCAAACTCTTTGACTACAACATCAAAACAGATGTTCCAACTCCGCGATGATTGCTTTAACCCATAAATGGATTTAAGCAGCTTGCACACCTTTCCGCTGCTCCCACTATCTACGAAGCCCTCTGGCTGAGTCATGTACACACACTCTTCAAAATCACCGTTTAGAAAGGCGGTCTTAACATCCATTTGCCATATTTCGTAGTCATGGTATGCAGCGATGGCAAGTAAGATCCGGATGGACTTAAGCATAGCCACTGGAGAAAAGGTTTCGTCATAATCCACACCTGGTCGTTGACGAAAACCCTTTGCTACCAGTCTAGCTTTGAAAATCTTAACTTTTCCATCTACACCAAATTTCCTTTTAAAGATCCACTTGCTCCCAATGGGTTTTACCCCTTCAGGAGCATTTTCCAAAGTCCATACTTTGTTAGTGTACATGGATTCCATCTCAGATCGCATTGCATCCAGCCATTTCACAGAGTCACCACTCGTGATGGCCTGCTCGAAACAAGTCGGGTCATCATCTTCCATGATGCAATCCTCGCTTCCACCATCGATGAGGCAACCGTAGTATCTCTCAGGTGGACGAGAAACCCTACTAGATCGGCGGAGAGGCTAGGGTTCGTCGGGTACTACTGAATCTTCTGGTTCCAACAAATCATCAGTTGTAGTTTGTGGTGCTGGAACCTCTTCCAGCTCTACCTCTTTGTCACTAATTTCTTTTGCAAGAAATTCCCTTTCCAAAAAGGTGGCATGTTGAGCAACAAACACTTTTTGTTCCTCAGCGTGGTAGAAAAAATATCCTTGAGAATTCTTTGGATATCCCACAAATTTGCAAAGAACTGATCGTGCCTCGAGTTTGTCCGGATTTTGCCTTTTGACATAGGCCGGACAACCCCATATCTTAACTCGTTTAAAATATGGTCTCTTCCCACTCCATATCTCATATGGTGTGGTAGGTACAGATTTAGACGGAACTAGATTCAATATGTATATGGCTGTCTCAAGCGCATACCCCCAGAAGGAAACATATAACTCAGCTTCGCTCATCATAGAGCGCACCATATCTAATAGGGTGCAATTACTCCGCTCCGATACACCGTTGTACTGTGGTGTATAAGGAGGAGTAAGCTGAGAGAGAATCCCATTCACTTTTAGATAATCTAGGAACTCATTGCTTAAGTATTCACCTCCTCGATCAGATCGAAGAATCTTAATACTTTTGCCTGTTTGGTTCTCTACTTCGTGCTTATATTCTCTGAATTTCTCAAAAGCTTCAGATTTGTGTTTTATCAGGAACACATGTCCGTATCTAGAGAGATCGTCAGTGAATGTAATGAAGTAGGAAGAACCGTTCCTGGCGTGTGTAGACATAGGACCGCATACATCACTATGTACCAGTCCTAAGAGTTCCGTAACTCTTTCTCCGTGTCCACTAAAAGGAGTTTTGGTCATTTTTCCTTTGAGTCATGAATGGCAAGTATCATAAGATGATAATTCGAACGTATTCAAATATCCATTCTTATGTAACTTAGCCAGCCGTGTCGCATTTATATAACCAAGTCTACAATGCCACAAGAAGGATTCGTTCATTTCTGAACTCTTCCTCTTGTGTGTGTTTTGTATATTGAGGACTGTATTTTGATTTAGAATGAATATGCCATTATGTAACGAGCCTGATGCAATCAACTTTTGATCTAGGAATATGTTCATAACATTATCCTTTACTACAAAATTATAACCTTCTTTACTTAATAAAGAAACTGATATAATGTTGCACATCATGTTCGGTATATAATAGCACTCGTTTAGAATCAGTGTATTACGATTTGGCAATACTAGGTGATATTCGCCAACTGCTTTGGCTGCAATATTTGCACTGTTCCCTACTTGAACGGAATGATCACCTTTTCCCAGTTCTCTAACTTTCCGTAGCCCATGTAATAATTTACATATATGGGATCCTGATCCGGTATCTAATACCCAGGACGTAGGGTGAACTGAGAAACAGTTCTCAATAACTAACACACCCGAAGAAGATGCATCAACATGCATGTTCTTTTGGGCGGCTTGAGAATCCAGATATTCTCCTATTCCCTGTTCAGTCTTATAACTCTTATAAGAAAGTACGGGTCCAACGTTCCCCTGCTCAGTATAATAAGCGGGTTCAGTCAATACATCCATGTTATTATCTTGATTATGGCCTGACATGGTCGCTACCTGGAGAGAGAGAGAAGAAAACACTTTAGAGTATGCTCTTGCAAGAATAGATTGGTTATTATCTTATCTAATCAGGATGTCTCCCACTGTTTTTATCAAATCTTCCTTCAAAACCTAAAAGGTAAGATTAGCCGGGATTAATTACACCCTACAATTTCGTCAATCTTTCAGCCAGATCAGTGTCGGTACTTGAGGGAGGTTCCCCGTGCTTTCGCACGGACCTAATTAAAATAAACCTTGATTTCCCAGAGGCGTAACCTCGTCAACACTTTTCTAGACACCTACTTGATCGGCTAATTGTCCTGTGTAAAACTCTCCCAGGAATAACTCTTACTCGCAGTGGGTATCGGGATCCAACTATCTCATAGGAGGTATGCAATCTCATTGCAAATTTCAACACTTGAAATTCCCGATAATACTTTTTCCCCTAGCGATCTATGACCTTGACTAAGTCAACAAATCATAAATCGCAAGTCAAGTTCAACCCGTACATTTCCCGATTGAATTAAACCCACCCGTACGACCCTTGACTGAGTCAACAAGGCCGTGCGAATGCCCTAATCCAATCACATCTCATGTTTTAGCAGATAAACACTATTTAGCTACCGTACACTACGCCTTGACTAAGTCAACAAACATAGAACGAATACTAAATAATATCTATCTGAAATGACGGAGGGCTACACAGGTTTTTCAGAAAACCTTGAGCGTAGAGAACTTGATATCGTCGTAGAATCAAGTGAATTTTGAAAAGGAGTGTTTTTGAGGCTTCTAGTTTCGCTAAAGAGGTCACTCCCGGTGAAGGGATCTCGGCTCTTTCCTCATCGAATAAGGTGCAGGATATATCATATATACCGCTGTGCAAAGCAAGAACTATATAAGCTGTCAAAAACTAAACCGCGAGTTTGTAGCATCTGCCAGTTTCGCTAAAGAGGTCACTCCCGGTGAAGGGATCTCGGCTCTTTCCTCATCGAATAAGGTGCAGGGCATATCATATATACCGCTATGCAAAGCAAAACTGTAGCTACCCTTTTTATAAAGTTTTGATTCTACAACATCTTTTAGGTTTCTTTTCTTTTTATTAATCTCATTAATAAAATCCCATCAGCTTATGCTTCCTAAGCATCACAGAAGAAACGAAAGCAATAATATTTATATATCAGCATATATATATACATAATATAAGCATTCGTCTCAGGCAGTAATATGATCTCATCACAGAACATTGCAACAGAAGAACATATATGAAATATTGGATTTACTAGGACGTCCGTGTTTTCAATACGAGCCTGTATAAAACACGGATTCCACGGTCGCGACGAATAGCCAAACCCACATCCCGAGACCCCTACGAGAGCGGCAAGTAACACTGCCAATTCTAGGGTTAGGAGACCCGGTCTCGACTCCTCGAGATGGCCTCCCACTGGACCATAGAACCCGGTTACTTGTACTCTCCTCCTTGGGTCTACCTAATGCGGAAAAGTAAATAATATACACTAGTGACATCAACCTCAACCCGGAAGTGCCCCAATAAAAGAATATTACATACAAATGAATTTTACATGAATGAAAATAAAAACCCTCATCTCACATAAAACCCCGGCTACTCAGAACACGACGATCCAATATAACATATCACAGCAACACATAATATCACATATCATCAACGTAAGTATGTATGCATACACCGATCGTCGTAGATGTATAGCAACGAAGACCGGCAATACAACTACATACTACACTTACGGTCACAGAAAAGAAATTGTAAAACTACAATATTTGGAATCCACAATCACTTTAGACATCGTAAATCCGAAATATTACATACTTCGCATTTCATGCCTAACTCTATGAATTCCACATATTGTATCACATTCCAGATAAATAGACAGTATTAAACTTTCCGAACAGATAATCAAATACCCAAAATTTCCTGAATTGCTCAACTCTTGAACTGAGTTCAAATAATCCCAGAATATGTCACAGTACCGGTGATCCAGCCGTAGAAGGGTCAAGCCAACGCCTCACATGTGGCACGCCGTACTGCCCCAAACCCTAAGGTTTAGAGGCAGTTCAAGACGGTCACATAATCGAGTTAAGGTTTGTTGTCTTCTAGAGGGTCCACCGCTTAACTTGTATAATTTTTCCGAAAGATTTAAACCCGATAAAAATTCAACACTTGAAATTTTTACGTGCCGGGAAAAAGTGAGTTAATGATATCAGTTCGAACATTTTAACAGTTTCTAAATATCCAGAAATAATAACGAATTTAAATTTTCCGATCGAATCTACGATTACAAAATAAACCCCAGATTACTCAACACTTGAGTCACTTTAAAAATACCCAGAAGTATCAACAAGCACCTACGGACATTACTGCACAAAATACTGTTCACACTTCACTGATACCATCGCGGAACGGCCGCCAAAAGTGGGTTGGCGCCGCGGTTGTACGGAATTGTGAGCTCGTATTTTATGGTAATTCTTAGAATTCCTTGCTGATTTTTTAGGTATTTTTAATTCAGAAAAATCACAGTTTTTAAAAATTGTCCAGAGAGGGGTTCGTTTCGTCGTATCGGGGTTCGTTCGGAGTTTTGACTTCGTATACACGTCGCCTGATGCTCTAGCTAGGCTCTGATACCACAGTAGGGTTCCTAGGCACTCTTGTGAAGGTTCATAAGGCATCAAACATGCCCGAATAAAAAATTAGACGTGCCGAACAACCCAAAGCCGGGATCTTTGCTAGATTATTAGGGTTTAACATGCTAGAGAACATCTTTAAACCTAAGTGTGAGGGATTACAACCTTTGTAGTCCGCTCCTTCGCTTCACAGGCTCCGAGTAGAAGTCCCTTCGCCGCGATCCACGATCTCCCGGACTCAAGAGAGGCTCCACGACTCGAACGATCCATGCTAACTTGTGGTATTCCTTTTCTCCGATGATCTACGTCGAAGTTGCAATAACTCAAGCTCTCTCACTCTCAAGAGGTGAACACCCTAATCTAATGGGCTAGATTAGATGAGGATGATGGAGTAGTATTTATGCTATCTTTTTATATCATAATCTCACATGAAAACATCACAAAAGGAAAATCAAGAAAGATATCTCAAAGCTCAAGAGAGAAGAAGATGATGAATGAAAAAGATTAATTCCTTTTGTAATGAATAATGAAATGAGTATATCAATAATAAAGCAACCATGGTTAATGATGACAAGGATAACCATTGTAGAGAGTTAACTAAGGCTAGGGTTTGGTTGGGTTAAGAAATGAGTCATAAGAAAATATCTATCATAATATCTTCTTCATGACAAAAGGAATGTTTCTAGAAGGTGCAAGAAGAAGCCAACCCTAATCAAACCCTAATCTCTTTTTATCATCACCAAACATGTTTCATTATTAATCATATCATGTTACTTTAATATATATCACATATATATTATATATTTGTAACAAAAGAAAATAATACAATTAATATATATCGCATATATATCAATGTATTATCCGGAGAGAAAATGAAATAATAAAGCGAGCCAATATTAGATAATGTAATACAATATATCATATATATTATTATACATTAAAACATCGAATCAACACTTGATCCGACAATCCGGTTATACCGAATATAACCGACTAATATATCATGTACCGATTCATCGAATCAACACTTGATCCGATGATCCGGTTCATATCTAAATATCGCGAGAATATAATATGGTATCTCATATCGAATTATCCTCGGTCCTGCGCATATCACATATGTGCCTCTACTCCGTTTTGCCTGAGCCAAGAAACCTCTGTGTAGGAATCTAAAGAATCATCAATACGCCGGTAGCAGGTGATGATCATATCAAACACCCACAAGCTGCAAGCGGTCAGCTAAACGTAACAGCCACCTAGGTATTGAGCGATCAGAAGATCAACAAGCTAGCCTGTACGTTCTCCTGTGAATCCAATCAGCAACACTCCCGTACAGTCCGGTCTTTTCGTCTGATATGTCGCATATCAAGTCTAGGGGTGGTATACGTCAGACCCCAGTAACCGATAAGTCGTGTCGATGTGTGGCTCATAACTGGTCGAGAAACTACTAGTAACACTTACCAGTAAATCTCTATATCAGCCCTGGCCAGGGACTTCCAGTTACAGCCAATCGAACACAGCACAACACCTACTCCCTATACCGGAAGAGACGAATCCCCTCCTATCGCTCATTGCCTCCATGTGATTCGGGACTATACCCAAAAGCCACCGTTTTACACGCCCTCTTGGACGTGGTAAGGTGGAAATCAAAGCATAGTGGGAATCACATAAGTCTCTATGACGATCTCGGGTCTACAGACTACCCTGTACCAGTGTCACCGGAGAACTGCCATCTGACGTGTGGTATATCACCATCTGGGAGTTCTCGGCGAGTCCGTCCAGTGTACCCAGTCTCCACTGAGCACCCGTACACCATCTCTGATGTCAAACACCGATGGATATGGGATCATCCATCTCCCATCATATGGGTCAAGATGCGTATAAGCTAGTCTACTCGGGTGTATCGATGCCCTGTCTCGATATACCCTCGACTAGGAACAGTAATAGGATGTACTCATCGACTACCATGGCCCCACTAGTATGATCTCTTCATAGTCCCAGTAGTCGAGTACAGATCCTAAGGGCTTTATCAACATGTGAGAGAAAAACAGTAAACCAATACAAGTCAACATGTTAAGATAAAGTGAAACCAAATAGCATACTATCATGACGAGCAAGAAAGTCCTCTCTATATATATCCAAGCATCCATTATAATATACATCATATGTACAACAATGGCCTCTAGGGCATATACATAACTAACAAACACTTACAAGTAAATCTCCATATCAGCCCTGGCCAGGGACTTCCAGTTATAGGAAATCGAACACAGCACAACATCAACTCCCTATACTGGGAGAGACAAAACCCCTCCTATCGCTCATTGCCTCCATGTGATTCGGGACTGTACCCAAAAGCCACCGTTTTGCACACCCTTTGGGATGTGGTAAGGTGGAAATCAAAGCACAGTGTGAATCACACAAGACTCTATGACGATCTCGGGTCTACAGACTAAACTGTACCAATGTCACCGGAGAACTGCTATCTGACGATAGGTATAATACCATCCAGGAGTTCTCGGCGAGTCCGTTCAGTGTACCCAGTCTCCACTGAGCACCCGTACACCATCTTTACTGTCCAACACCAATGGATATGGGATCATCCATCGCCCATCATATGGGTCAAGATGCGTGTACGCTAGTCTACTCTGGAGTATTGATGCCCTGTCTCGATACACCCTCGACTAGGAATAGTTATAGGATGTACTCATGGACTATCCTGACCCCACTAGTATGATCTCATCATAGTCCTAGTAGTCGAGTACATATCCTAAGGGCTTTATCAACATGTGATCACAAAACAGTATTTGTTAACACGTTAAGATAAAGTGAAACCAGATAGCTTACTATCATATCGAGCAAGAAAGTCCTCTCTATATATATCCAAGCATCCATTATAATATACATCACATGTACAACAATGGCCTCTGTGGCATATACATAACTAACAGTAGCTTGAGTAGAGTGACATACCGTACGTATGTTCCGCGGCATATTTACGATACGATACTCCACTTAAGTGACCTTAGGATGTACATATCTTGAGACTGGTGATTCTCTTCGTTCCTTTGATTATACATCCATTGAGATACTTGATTTTATTCGCTTCCATGATCATACTCTTAGTGATTTGACTCCTCCTTATGATCATGTATCCATTTTTGGATCTATTGACTCTTTCATCCCTTTGATCTTTTTCGTCGATACTTGATTAAGGTTCCTGTCACCTTGATTTGAGCGCAGATTGAGCTGTTGCTGGTGATGTGGTCAGGGTGAGCTCATCGTGGACGAGGATTGACCATCGTTTATTCTGGTGACATGGGAATGTATCGATGTAGTGTTGTATTGTTGTGACCCCTCGTGTGAGACGAGTGTGCGATTTTGTACCGGATGACCGGGCCTTTGTTAGGGGCTGCTTGTTGGGAGAGGACTGTTGATGTACAGCATACACCTAAGATTGTGATGTCATCTACCGTGCAGACAGATGACCCAGCCATTGATGAGATTGATGTGATTCCGCTTCTAGAGCTTAAGAGCTGAGATCGCTGGTGCTTTCAGGCAGAGAGGCGACAGGTGGTAGCTAGTCTATCTTGAGTTGAGAGACGAAGGTTATTCATCTGATTGATGCGCCGATGCAGGCCCAGTTGAGTTGAATATTGCCAGTGTGGAGAGTCTTACTCAGGTCTAGAGTAGACCGACCCAAAGATCACCGTTGATGTATAGTCTATCCTTGAGGATTGGGGGAATTGTTTAGCATGCGGATGAAGGGTGTTCACATGTCGTCTGGGCGAAGTTGAAAGGATCGAACGAATGTCAAAAAACACATTTTTCCAAGTTTAAAGTATTCGGGAGGACATGCAAGTGCTTCTGTGGACCCTCTAGAAGAATGAAACCCTAGTTCGACGTGATGACCATGAAACCTCTTTTGAACCTTAGTGTTTGCGGCAGTTTAGCGGTGCCATCCGTGAGGCTTGGGTCTGCCCTTCTACGGTCGGTCCATAGGTACTGTTGCATATACCAAATATTTTTAAACCGTGCTCACGTGTTGAGCTGTCGGAAAATTTTGGGACTTTTGATGACTCGATCGAAAAGTTTAACGCCGTCAGGATATCCTGTGATAGGAGATCAGCAACAAGACCAGCTTCAGATAGAGGACCTCACCCAGGTGTGTTGTGAGTTGATCGAGAACATGCGAATAATGAGTATTCCTCCAATTGTTGGGACCGGTTCCCTACGACGTGTTCGGCTAGATATTTTCGATAGAGTGATGAAGATACCGTGTTCGTAGTTCGAGTCCGTGTGAGAGACTCCAGATTGACTGTAGCCGAGAACATTTGCGATACGCAGATAGCATGATGCAACGTCAAGTGGACGATAATGAAGACGAGTGGAGCAAGAGGTTCGTGCGAGACGTTAACGAGATGTTGTTACTCCCCGTTGAGATTAGAGATCGGATTTGTGTACAGAGGCGTTGAGATACTGTCGGTTTCCGAGGAAAAGTTGTGCTGAGAACGCAGATGTCCAGAGAATGAGAAAGATTATGTAAGAGTACCAACCTCCGTATAGATCGGCATAGGCGAGATCGGAAGAGACCTTGAGCCGGTTCCTTCCATGACACTGCTGCAATAAGATTTGCACCGAGGATCAGATATGTTACGTGTATTCTGAGGACCTAGAGACAGAGGACGCCAGATCGTCGACTGGAGGCGAGCGGATGTTCTTGCTCTGCCAGTTTGGGCGCACCGACTTTTTTCTTCGACATTGTAGGAGGTGTACCTCAATGTCATTTGTTGCGATTTGCGTTGTGATCCGAGTATCTCGCTTATATCGCTTGGATTTGAGTTTCATGATATTTCGTGCACCATGGCTGCACCTACTGGGTATTTAAATTGTGTGCATAGTTGTTGCACTGGATATACGTTTTACACACTGTTGTATTGGTTCATGATTTGTGTATTTCTATTTGCGCTTGATATTGATTTTGTGTCTTGGCTGCACATATTTATGATTTCACGGATTTCATACTGTTGATTTGATATATGCGTGTGGTACGCACTCGATTTGATTTTTGCACTCGGTATAGCTCATATGTGCTTGTAGTGCATTGATACATGTTTTGTGCACCCAGTTGCACACTTTTATGATGTTTATACACCTTGGTACGCTCGTGTGGTTTTCATACGCATTTGAGTTATTGATGATATTTCGTGCACTGGATGCACAGGATTGGTGTTTCGTGTATTGGTTGCACCCAATTTATGCCTTTGAGCATTCATTTTTCCGGATTTGTGTTTTCGTGCGCGTCTGTGCTTGATATTCGTTTTTGTGCATGCTACTGCACTTGATGCTTATTACGGACCGGATGCGCTTGGGTCGGATTTTGCGCATATTAGGTGCTTGATTTAGATTTTTTTTTATTCGTGCATGTGGGATGCACTTGATTCAGATTTTATTTGTGCATGACGGATGCACTTGAGTTGGATTTTCGTGCATGTTGAGCGCATGATATGAGATGTGATTAGTGCACACCGAATGCACTCGATTGGGATTTTCGTTCGTGCATGACTGTAACCTTTCTGAAATCGTTATATGAATTTTTCTGTTATAGGGTAAAATAGTCGGTATTTCCCGTTTTAACCGATTTTGATCAAACTTCCGTATAAACTTTCCGGCACCTATTTTAGCTAAAATAAAGCTAGTGCATGAGCTTTTGGGGGTTTATGGGATGTTTTGGTTCAAATAGGATTTTTCCCTAATAAAATATTATTTTTGGAATTTAATATTAAAATAATATATTTCGCAAAAATTACCGAATTGTCAAAATTGGGATTTTTGTGAAGTGGTATAAGTGTATACAAATATTTGGGAATTTATCGAAGAATAAAGTGATTTATTTATTTTAATGCTATTTAACGGATTTTTGGTAAAATCCGTGATTTTACATTTTTACATGACTTGTGCACCGTGTCGTGTGCATGTTGGTTTTTTGTGACTTATGAGTTTTGGGAAATAGAGAAAGAGAAAGGAAATAAAGTGGAAAAGAAAAGAAAAGAATTTAAGTGTGAATGGAATAAGTATTGATGCCATTGTGATGTTTGTGAATGAAACAAATTAGATTTTTTGTAAGGAAGGTGAGGTTAAGAGAGAGTGAGTGTAGGAGAGAGGGGTGTACTGCCATTCTTTTATCTCCTCCATTGTTTCTTTTTGAAATCCTTCATCTCCTTCATCACACACTACCTCCATGCACCCTCTTCAATTTCTTCTCAAAACCTTATGTCCCCTTCATTAAAAGCATGCACACATCCATTCTAAACACTTTGGACCAACCAAGATTTGATTTTAAAGACTTGGGCAACTCAAGAATTTCTTTAGATGCTGTTGAGGTATATACATACACTTTTAGTTATGTTTTGACTTTAATATATCCTAATAGTGTTTAGATATTGATTTAGTTAGGGTTGTGATCTTAGAAAATTCTAAGTTGCTGTCAAATGGTTAAATGAGTGTTTACAAGACCTTGTAGAGTGATTTAGCAGCCTGGAATTTAGTCTAAAACTCGATACGCGAAGTTAGAATTTTGTTCCGTATCGGTTTTATGAAATCTTATGGCCTACAGGAATTTGGGATAACCTTAAGTATTTATGAGATAAGTAAACAATACCAGGGGCTAAATTAGGGCACTAGGAGACCACCCCGAACAGACGAACACCATTGGAGCTACCGGGTCCGGCCTCGCCGGATTTTTTGTGTATGTGGCCGGCCACATGGTGGTAGTAGGTGTTTTATTTGGACCAATAGCTCATATACTATATATACAACACCCTATACTTGTTTGTGTATTTCCAGTTTACCTGAACCAAAATCTGGGAGCTATTGTGAGTGGTTTTGGTTATGGTTTTCCGTATTTTAGAATTGTCACGACCCGAAAAGTACGGAACATGACCGGCACTTGATCGCACGCTTTTGGCGTTTCGTATGTTTAAAGTTCTAAAGTTATAACCGCGATCAGGACGGTGTCGCTTTGCAGCTAGCCGGTTGAGCACGGGTCGATCCGCAGGGAGATGGTTGTATGTCCGTTCGAGTTTTAGACGAGTCAATAAAGAATGTGTATATGTATGTTCAAGTATATCCTAAGTATTCGTATTTATATTCCAGTAAGCTTGTTAAGGTTAAGGTCGGTTAGTAGAGTTAGGATTAGTCTTGTGCTTGTCTTTTGCCATTCATAAAACGGTGTTGGGATAATCGAAAGTAGCGGGGATTAGGAGGACATTGGAATGGGATTTGCGAGTTTAAGCGGGCTTTCCAACCATAAATCTATTCCTAGTGCCCCTTGTCCGTCCGCTAAATACGCTTATTTCCAACCCTCGGCCAAACACCCGCAACCATGTATCCAATTAAGTCACAACTACATGTCACGCTGTAGTGCACTTAAAGGACTTCTCGACTTAGGTCGTGGCTAAATGTCACGTATAGCGCGCCTAAGCGAGGGGGTTGCGTTTGTTTGGTCGGGGTTCATTTCAAGATGTTTGGCGAAGAGAAGCACAAGGGATTTCTCCGTCCCTCATACCACCTTCTTAGCCTTAACAAGTGGGAAATTATTCACACATTATAAAAGAAAACAAAACAAAACAAGAAGAAAGAAAAGAGAAAAATACGGTTTTACAAGTGAAGCAAGCTAACTCTTAGGTCCTCACCTTAGCAAGGAACTGTAGGGTTACTAGGCACTCTAATAAGGTTCTACAATGCATTAACCAAGCCCGTTTAAAATTTTAGCTGTGCCGAATAAACCTAAGCAAGATCGTTGCTAGAAAATTAGGGTTTCATATGCTAGTAAACTAAGTTTACAACTAAGTGAATATGAAATACAACCTTTGTAGATCGGTCCTTCACTTCTATAGCTCCTTGTTGAAGTCCCTTCGCTGCGATCGTGGTTCTCCCAGACCCTTGCATGGCTTCACGAGGCAATAGACGCGTCCTTGCTTGAAGTCTTCGAGGCCGAAGATGATCTACGTCGAGGGGATGCCAACTCAAGCTTCTACTTCACTAACTTGAGAATTAGTGAAGCAAACACCCTAAACTAAAGTGCTAGTCTAGTAGAGGATGGGAAAATAGGAAGTGGGTTCTCTTTAGAATTTTACTTCTTACAAGCTTTCTCACTTTTGATCAAACCCTAGCAAGCTTTTTTCTTTTAACAAATGAAGAAGAAGATGAACTAAAGAAAGAGATGAGGATAATGATCAAGTGAGTAGGCAAACCATGGTGAGTGAGTGAGTATCATATACTAACTCTTGTAGAGCCATAACCATAGATAATTGAAAATGGTTAGGTTAATAAAAATCTAAAGTAAAAACAAATTTAGTGGACTTTGTCAAAGCATCCACAAGCTTCTACAAGCTTCATGCTTATGACATAAGCACCACTAATTTGTAATTACCTTAAATAAATATTAACCACCATCTAATATAGTATGGTGTATGTCTTACACACCCATGTTTAGTGTATCATCAACCATGATACAAAAGAAAACACTTTTAATATATATATCACATATATATATTCAAGTGTGCATATGAGAAAATACCTAAAGTGAACAAGTGTTAGTTAATGTAAACTAGTATATCAAATATACAATTATACAATAATTTATTAAATCAATACTTGACTTAATAATCCGGTCATATCACATATAACCGAATAACATCCAATGTATCGACTTATCGAATCAACACTTGATTCGATAACCCGACTATATCATATATAACCGATCGATACAATAAGTCACGAGAATAGAATACGGTATCACATACTCGCATTATTCTCGGTCCCGCACATATCACATATGCTCTCCTATTTTGTTTTTCCTGAGCCAGTAAAACCTCTATATAGGACTCTAAAGACTCGTCAATACGCCGGCAGTAGGTGATGATCACATCAAGCACCCACAAGCCGTCAGCGGTACTAGCTGGACGTAATGGCTACCCGGGTATTGAGCGATCAGAAGATCAGCAAGCAAGCCTACTCCAACTCCTGTAAAAGCCTGCCGGTAACACTTCCCGTACAGTCCGGTCTCCTCGTCTGATATGTCGCATATCAAGTCTTGGGGTGGTAAACGTCAGATCCCAATAACCGATAAGTCGAGCCGATGTGAGGCTCATAACGGGTCGAGAAACTACTGGTAACACTTACCAGTAAATCTCTAAATCAGCCCTTGGCAGGGACTTCCCTGTTACGGCTAATCGAGCACAGCGCAACATCAACCCCCAATACCGGGAGAGAAGAAACCCCTCCTATCGCTCATTGCCTCCATGTGACTCGGGACTGTACCCAAAAACCACCGTTTTGCACGCCCTCATGGACATGGTAAGGGGAAATCAAAGCACAGTGGGAATCACACAAGACTCTATGACGATCTCGGGTCTACAGACTAACCTGCACAAGCGTCACCAGAGAACTGCCATCTGACGTGAGGTATAATACCATCTGGGAGTTCTCGGCGAGTCCGTCCAGTGTACCCAGTCTCCACTGAGCACCCATATACCATCTCTGATGTCAAACACCAACGGATATGGGATCATCCATCGCCCATCTCATGGGTCGAGAAGCGTATACGCTAGTCTACACTGGTATATCGATGCCCCGTCTCGATACACCTACGACTAGAGACCTTGAAGGATGTACTTATGGACTACCATATCCCCACTAGTATGATCCTCATCATAGTCCAGGTAGTCAAGTACACATCCTAAGGGCTTTACCAACATGTAACTACAAAACATATAGTATACATGTTAAAGTAAAGTGCAACCAGATAGCATACTATCATATCGAGCAAGAAAGTCCTCTCTATATATGTCCAAGCATCCAATATAATATATATCATCTATACAATACTGGCCTCTAGGGCATACATACAACTAACAATCTCCTACTTGCACTAGGGCCAGCTGCTATAGTATCGCATACCTAGCATCCCGAAGAGTCTCTCAAACTGTATCTGGGGAATGGCCTTCGTGAGTGGATCAGCTGTGTTGTTCTTCGTGTCAAACCTCCTGACCTCAATCTCCCGGCGATCAACTATCTCCCGAATCAGGTGATACCGCCTCAGAATATGCCTGGATCGCTGATGGGACCTGGGTTCCTTGGCCAAAGCCACCGCTCCATTGTTATCGCAATACAAAGGTATTGTATGCTCAATGGATGGAACCACACCAAGTTCAGTAATGAACTTCTTGATCCAGACAGCCTCTTTGGCAGCATCGTTGGCAGCGATGTATTCAGCCTCCATCGTCGAGTCTGCCACAGTTTCCTGCTCGGAACTCTTCCAGCTAACCGCCCCTCCGTAAAGGGTAAAGACAAATCCCGACTTTGACTTAGAGTCGTCCGTATCACTCTGGAAGCTCGAATCGGTAAAGGACTCCACTTGGAGTTCCCCGTTACCATACACCAAGAGCATCTCTTTAGTCCTTCGTAAGTACTTGAGAATGCTCTTCACAGCTGTCCAGTGACTCTCTCCAGGATCAGCTCGATACCTACTCACTACACTTAGTGAGTATGCTACATCGGGTCTGGTACATAGCATCGCGTACATGATAGAGCCCACAGCCGAAGCATAAGGTATACCTGGCATGCGAGCTCTCTCCAAATCAGTCTTGGGAGACATCTCTTTGGAGAGAGTGAGCCCTGAAATCGTGGGTAAAAACCCACGTTTGGACTCTTCCATACTAAACCTCTTTAGTATGGTGTCAATGTACCTGGATTGGGACAATCCCAATATCCGTTTAGATCTATCTCTATAGATCATAATTCCCAATATGCAGGAGGCATCACCAAGATCTTTCATTGAGAATCTTTGTGATAAGAAGAGCTTGACCGATTGCATCATAGGAATGTCATTTCCTATCAAGAGTATGTCGTCTACGTACAATACGAGGAAGACAACCTTACTCTCTACCACCTTCTTGTAGATACAAGGTTCATCTACATTTTTGACGAAATCAAACTCTTTGATAACGACGTCAAAGCAGATGTTCCAACTCCGCGATGCTTACTTTAATCCATAAATGGATTTAAGCAGCTTGCATACCTTCCCACTGCTCCCACTATCTACGAAGCCCTCTGGCTGAGTCATGTATACGCACTCTTCTAAATCACCGTTTAGAAAGGCGGTCTTATCATCCATTTGCCAGATTTCGTAGTCATGATATGCAGCGATGGCAAGCATGATCCAGATGGATTTAAGCATAGCCACTGGAGAAAAGGTTTCGTCATAGTCCACACCTGGTCTTTGACGAAAACCCTTTGCAACAAGTCTAGCTTTGAAAGTCTCCACTTTCCCATCTACACCAAGTTTTTTCTTGAAGATCCACTTGCTCCCAATGGGTTTTAGCCCTTCAGGAGCAACTTCCAAAGTCCACACTTTGTTGGTGTACATGGATTCCATCTCAGACCGCAATGCATCCAGCCATTTCGCTGAGTCCCCACTCGTGATGGCCTGCTCGAAGCTAGTAGGGTCATCATCAACCATGACGCAATCCTCGCTCCCACCGTCCATGAGAAAACCGTAGTATCTCTTAGGTGGGTGAGGAACCCTACTAGATCGGCGGAGAGGCTGAGGTTCATTGGGAACTACCGAATCCTCCGGTTCCACTAAATCTTCAGTTTGAGTTTGTGTAGCTGGAATTTCTTCCAGTTCTACCTCGTCGCCACTAATTTCTTTTGCAAGAAATTCTTTTTCTAAAAAGGTGGCATGTCGAGAAACAAACACTTTTTGTTCCTCAGTATGGTAAAAAAGATATCCATGTGAATGTTTGGGATATCCCACAAACTTGCATAGAACTAACCGTGCCTCGAGTTTGTCCGGATTTTGCATTTTTACATAGGCCGGACAACCCCATATCTTAACTCGTTTAAGACATGGTCTCTTCCCACTCCATATCTCATATGGTGTGGTAGGTACAGATTTAGATGGAACTTGATTCAATAGGTATGCTGCTGTCTCTAGCGCAAACCCCCAGAAGGAAATAGGTAACTCAGCTGTGCTCATCATAGAGCGCACCATATCCAATAGGGTGTGGTTCCTCCGTTCAGATACACCGTTATGCTGTGGTGTATATGGAGGAGTTAGCTGAGAGAGAATCCCATTCTTTTTTAGGAAGTCCATGAATTCATTGCTCAAGTATTCACCTCCTCGATCAGATCGAAGGATTTTAATACTTTTTCCGGTTTCGTTCTCAACTTCTTGTTTATATTCTCTAAATTTCTCAAAAGCTTCTGATTTGTGTTTCATCAGGAACACATATTCGAATCTAGAGAGATCGTCAGTGAATGTAATGAAGTACGCAGAACCATTCCTGGCATGTGTAGACATGGGGCTGCATACATCATTATATACCAGTCCCAAGAATTCTATAACTCTCTCTCCGTGTCCCGTAAACGGAGTTTTGGTCATCTTGCCTTTGAGACATGACTGGCAAGTGTCATAAGATGAAAATTCAAACGGATTTAAATATCCATCCTTATGCAACTTAGCTAGTCGTGTCACATTGATGTGACCCAGTCTACAATGCCACAAGAAGGATTCGTTCATTTCTGAACTTTTCCTCTTGTGTGTGTTTGTTATGCTCAGAACTGTTGATTGATTTAGAACAAAAATGCCATTGCATAACGTGCCTGATCCAACCAACTTTTGGTTTAGGAAAATGTTCATAACATTATCCTGTAATACAAAATTATATCCCTCTTTACCCAACAAAGAAACCGATATAATGTTGCATATCAGGTTCGGCATGAAATAGCATTCGTTCAGAATCAATGTATTACCAGTTGGCAATACAAGGTGATATTCCACGACGGTTTTAGCTGCAACAATTGCACCATTTCCAACCCTTATGTCTTTATCACCTTCTCCAAGTTCTCTACCTTTCCTAAGCCAATGTAACTGATTACATATATGGGATCCTGACCCGGTATCCAATACCCAGGACGTAGAGCAAATGGATAAACAGTTCTCTGTAACGAACACACCCGAAGAAAATGCATCAACATGTACTTTCTTCATTCGGGTGGCATGGGAATCCTGGTATTCCCCAATATCCTATTCAGTCTTATAACTCTTATAAGATAGAACGGAACCAACGTTCCCCAGCACAGTATAACATGCGGGTTTGGTCAATACATCCATATTATTATCTTGATTAAGGCATGATATGGTCGCTATCTGGAGAGAGAGAGAGAGAAGAAAACACTTTAGCGTATGCTCTTGCAAGATCAGATTGGTTATTATTTTATCTAATCAGGATGGCTCCCACTGTTTTTATCAAATCTTCCTTCAAACCCTAAAAAGAAAGACTAGCCGAGATTAATTACACCCTACAACTTCACCAATCTTTCAGCCAGGCCAGTGTCGGTACTTTGAGGGAGGTTCCCCGTGCTTTTGCACGGACCTAATTAAAGTAAACCTCGTTTTCCCAGAAGCGTAACCCCGTTGACACTTTTCTAGACACCTACTTAATCGGCTAATTGTCCTGTGTAAAACTCTCCCAGGAGTAACAATTACTCGCAGTGGGTATCGGGATCCAACTATCTCATAGAAGGTATGCAATCTCATTGCAAATCTCAACACTTGAAATTCCTGATAATATTTTGCCCCTAACCCCTATGACCTTGACAAAAGCCAACAAATCATAGGATGCTAGTCAAGTTCAACCCGTCATTTCTTGATTGAATCAATCCCACCCGCACGACCCTTAACAAAGGCCAACAAGGTCGTACGACTACCCCAAAACAATCTGCATCATATGCATAGACAGATAAGCACCATTTAGCTACCGCACACTACGCCTTGACAAAGGCCAACAAACGCAGCACGAATAATAAACAGTTCCTATCTGAAATGACGGAGGGCTACGACAGGTTTTAATGAAAACCTATTGCGTAATGAACTTGATATCGTTAGCACGAATAATAAACAGTTCCTATCTGAAATGACGGAGGGCTACGACAGGTTTTAATGAAAACCTATTGCGTAATGAACTTGATATCGTTGTAGAATCATGTGGATTTTGAAATGGAGTGATTTTGATGCTTTTATTAGTTTTGCTAAAGAGGTCACTCCCGGTGAAGGGATCTCGGCTCCTTCTTTATGGAATAAGGTGCAGGATATATCATATACATCACTATGCAAAGTAAAACTCCAAAAGCAATCAAAAACAAACCGAGTTTTCTTGCATCTGCCAGTTTTGCTAAAGAGGTCACTCCCGGTGAAGGGATCTCGGCTCTTTCCTCATCGAATAAAGTGCGGGATATATCATATATATCGCTATGCAAAGCAAAACTGTAGCTACCCTTTTTGAAAAATTTGATTCTACAACATCTTTTAGGTTTCTTTTCTTTCATTAATCACATTAATGAAGTCCCATCATTTAATTCACCTAAACATCTCAGATAAATACGACATACATTTATGCCATCCGCATTCGCCTCGATGTCCCCTCGTGCACCGTTAGGTTATGTAACTAACGGCAGAGCGGGGCAGGGCAAGCGCGGTGTAAAACATAAGTAACGCCTATATAATATTTCATATATACTATATACAGTATTTATCACATCACATCATAGATATCGCAGCAGAAGAAACATATGAAACATTGGATATACTAGGACGTCCGTGTTTTATTTTGAGCCTCTATAAAACACGGATTCCACGGTCGTGATGAATAGCCAAACCCACACCCCTAGACCCCTACGAGAGCGGCAAGCAACCCTTCCAATTCTAGAGTTAGGAGACCCGGAATCGACTCCTCGAGTTGGTCTCCCACTGGACTCCAGAACCCGGTCACTTGTGCTCTCCTCCTTAGGTCTATCCTAGTGCGGAAAAGTAAATAATATACAAATGGTGACATCGACCTCATCCCGGAAGTGCCCCAATAAAAGAATATTACATACATTTAAATTTTCATGAATGAAAATAAAAACTCTCATCTCACATAAAACCCCCCCGGCTATTCAGAACGCGACGATCCAATATAACATATCCAGCAACACATAACATCACATGTCATCAACGTAAGTAAATATGCACATCCCAATCGTTAGAATAAAGAAACGAAACCGGCGATATCACATATTACACTTACGGTCACTGAAAAGAAAGTGTAAAACTAGAACATTTGGAATCCACAATCTTTTTAGACATCGTAAATCCGAAATATCACATATTTCGCATTTCATGCCTAACAGTATGAATTCCACATACTGTATCACATTCCAGATAAATAGACAATATTAAACTTTCCGATCGAATAATCAAATACCCAAGATTTCCAAAATAGCTCAACACTTGAGCAGAGTTCAAAAATTCCAGAATACGTCACAGTAGCAACGGTCCAGCCGTAGAAGGGTCAAGCCAACGCCTCACATGTGGCACGTCGTACTGCCTCAAACCCTAAGGTTCAAAAGGCAGTTCAAGACGGTCATATAATCGAGTTAAGGTTTGTTGTCTTCTAGAGGGTCCATCGCGTCACATGCACGTATTTCCGAAAGATTTAAACCCAAGAAAAATTCAACACTTGAATGTTTTTCATGCCGGGAAAAATTGAGTTAATGATATCCGTTCGAATATTTTAATACTTTCTAAATTATCCGGAATAACATAACAAAATTAAATTCTCCGATCGAATCGACTATTACAAAATAAACCCCAAAATACTCAACACTTGAGTCAGAATAAAAAATACCCAGAAGACATTACTGTAGAAAAACCAAAGCCCATTGCTACAGTACGGCCGCGGATCCGCCGCCCAAGAGGGTTATGGCCGCGGTTCCGCGGTGGGTATTACTGTTCAGGGGCTCGTTTTCTACAGTAATGTTTATATTTACCTGCTGATTTTTTTAGGTATTTTTAATTCAGAAAAATCACAGATTTGAAAAAATGTCCGGAGAAGGGGTTAAATTTACGTATTCGGGTTCGTTCGGAATTTTAACTTCGTTAACGCATCGCCTAATATTCTAGCTAGGCTCTGATACCACTGTAGGATTACTAGGCACTCTAAAAAGGTTCTACAATGCATCAACCATGCCCGTTTAAAATTTTAGTCGTGCAGAATAACCCTAAGCAAGATCGTTGCTAGAAAATTAGGGTTTCATATGCTAGTAAACTAAGTTTACAACTAAGTCAATACGAAATACAACCTTTGTAGATCGGTCCTTCACTTCTATAGCTCCTTGTTGAAGTCCCTTCGTTGCGATCGTGGTTCTCCCGGACCCTTGCATGGCTTCACGAGGCAATAGACGCGTCCTTGCTTGAAGTCTTCAAGGCCGAAGATGATCTACGTCGAGGGGATGCCAACTCAAGCTTCTACTTCACTAACTTGAGAATTAGTGAAGCAAAAACCCTAAACTAAAGTGCAAGTCTAGTAGAGGATGGAGAAATAGGAAGTGGGTTCTCTTTAGAATTTTACTTCTCACAAGCTTTCTCACTTTTGATCAAACCCAAGCAAGCTTTTTTCTTTTAACAAATGAAGAAGAAAATGAACTAAAGAAAGAGATGAGGATAATGATCAAGTGAGTAGGCTAACCATGGTGAGTGAGTATCATATACTAACTCTTGTAGAGCCATAACCATAGCTAATTGAAAATGGTTAGGTTAATAAAAATCTAAAGTAAAAACAAATTTAGTGGACTTTGTCAAAGCATCCACAAGCTTCTACAAGCTTCATGCTTATGACCTAAGCACCACTAATTTGTAATTGCCTTAAATAAATATTAACCACCATCTAATATAGTATGGTGTATGTCTTACACACCCATGTTTAGTGTATCATCAACCATGATACAAAAGAAAACACTTTTAATATATATATCACATATATATATTCAAGTGTGCATATGAGAAAATATCTAAAGTGAACAAGTGTTAGTTAATGTAAACTAGTATATCAAATATACAATTATAGAATAAATTATTAAATTAATACTTGACTTAATAATCCGGTCATATCACATACAACCGACTAACATCCAATGTATCGACTTATCGAATCAACACTTGATTCGATAACCCGACTATATCATATATAACCGATCGATACAATAAGTCACGAGAATAGAATACGGTATCACATACTCGCATTATTCTCGGTCCCACACATATCACATATGCGCTCCTATTTTGTTTTTCCTGAGCCAGGAAAACCTCTATGTAGGACTCTAAAGACTCGTCAATACGCCGGCAGTAGGTGATGATCACATCAAGCACCCACAAGCCGTCAGCGGTACTAGCTGGACGTAACGGTTACCCGGGTATTGAGCGATCAGAAGATCAACAAGCAAGCCCGCTCCAACTCTTGTAAAATCCTGCCGGTAACACTTCCCGTACAGTCCGGTCTCCTCGTCTGATATGTCGGATATAAAGTCTAGGGGTGGTAAACGTCAGACCCCAATAACCGATAAGTCGTGCCGATGTGAGGCTCATAACAGGTCGAGAAACAACTGGTAACACTTACCAGTAAATATCTAAATCAGCCCTGGCCAGGTACTTCCCTGTTATGGCCAATCGAGCACAGCGCAACATCAACCCCCAATACCGGGAGAGACGAAACCCCTCCTATCGCTCATTGCCTCCATGTGACTCGGGACTGTACCCAAAAACCACCGTTTTGCACGCCCTCATGGACGTGGTAAGGTGGAAATCAAAGCATAGTGGGAATCACACAGGACTCTATGACGATCTCTGGTCTACAGACTAACCTGCACAAGCGTCACCAGAGAACTGCCATCTGACTTGAGGTATAATACCATCTGGGAGTTCTCGGCGAGTCCGTCCAGTGTACCCAGTCTCCACTGAGCACCCGTATACCATCTCTGATGTCAAACACCAATGGATATGGGATCATCCATCGCCCATCTCATGGGTCGAGAAGCGTATACGCTAGTCTACACTTTTATATCGATGCCCCGTCTCGATACACCTACGACTAGGGACCTTGAAGGATGTACTTATGGACTACCATGTCCCCACTAGTATGATCGTCATCATAGTCCAGGTAGTCAAGTACACATCATAAGGGCTTTACCAACATGTAACTACAAAACAGTATAAATAGACAAGTATACATGTTAAAGTAAAGTGCAACGAGATAGCATACTATCATATCGAGCAAGAAATTCCTCTCTATATATGTCTCCGTTGAAAATAATACGGAAAAGAGAAAAGAAGGAAAAGAGCAAGAAAAGAAATAACAACAACTAATTAACAACAAATAATAAAGTTACACTAGAAATTAAATTACAATACAATGAACTAAAAATACAACATAAGAAAAATAACCCTCATCTGTAAGTCGATGTAGTACACCCCAATACTTGTGGGGAGGCGGAATTTTCAAAAACGAACTTGTTTAGTGAACGAACATCGACTAACCGCTTGAATCGAAGCTAAACTATAAATAACCGTACACAAAGAGTTTCATAACTATTGTGTTTAGGGATTATACCTAATGAAACCAGTCCTTCGTCTTTACGATCTCCTTGTTCTCCTCGGCCTTCTCTAGGTAGTAGACGATCCACCCGAGAGCAAAACTCCAAACTAAACCTCTAACTTGAGGTAACTAATCTTCTTGGATTGCTAATCAAAGAAGATAGAATGAAATAGAGTGATGGTTATAGATTGATTAGTCTTTCTAATCCTTTGATCTCAACTCATGAGGTGTAAGGATTAGGGTTTGAAGATGAGAGCTTGAGAAGAGAGAATGTGAGAATGATAATTGAATTAAGTTATGAGTATCATAATAGATATGAAGCATTTTCTAATAAGAAGAAAAGAATAAAGAGTGATGAATAATCATGCTTCATAAAATATCAAGTGGTGATTCATTAGCATGAGTCATTAAGCAATAAATATGCATTAATGAGATGAATGAATCACCCTCATGACTCATATAACTCATTCAATGTATATGACACATAACCCTCCTTAGGCACCATCTTCTAGAAGCTTCTCGTACAATTACGAGAACGCCCCTCCAATCCGCAAAAATACGGAAAAACTTTAGATTGTAAAAATCCAATAACCGGATACCAGTAACTGGCTTAAACCAAAGCCGACTGGTAAAAACTGTCCAAACGACGTAAGTGTGTAAACACACATACGCGTCCGAACCCTTGTCGTAAAACCATACGACCTCTATATCGTTTCGCCTGGAGTAGGAAACTCTCTGTGTGGGACTCTAGAGACTCGACTACTACGCTGGCAGTGGGTTTAACCACAGACCGCAAGCAGCACTAGCTGTACGTATCGGTCCCCAGGTAGTTGTCGATAAGAAGGACGATGAGGAAACCCATCCGAACTCCTACTGAGTCTGATGTGACAATCTCCATACAGTCCGGTCCGTTCGTCCAAGACTATCGCATATCGGGCCTAGGGGGCGGCAAGCGTCAGTCCCCTAATAGCGGTATAAGTCGTGTCGGAGGGAAGCCCATTACACCCTGAGAAACTACTGGAACCTACCAGCAAATCTCGCTTGCCCTGGCCAGGGACTTTCCGTAATGGCTCTCTGACACAGCACGATATCTACTCCCAATACCGAGAGGGACGAATCCTGTCTAACCGCCACTGCCTCCAAGTGCTCGGGACTGCACCCAACTGCTACCTGTTTGCACGACTCCTTTGAGCCGTGGTAGGGTAGCAATCTAAGAACAGTAGGACACACTCGAGGCGAAGTAGCTGTGTCAAGTCTGCGGACTACGCTGTACTCATGTCAACTGGGAACTGTTCACTGACGACTGGTATCAAACCAACCAACAGTTCCCTGTGAGTCCTGTCCGGTGTACCCGTAACCTAACGAGCACCTGTATACTATCTCCAGTACGACGTACTGACGGCTGTGGGACAGACCATCTCCCCAACTGGGATGAGAAGCATACACACCAGTCTACTCCGGAGTATCGATGCTCTGTCTCGATAATCCAACGACCAGGGACCAGAATAAAGATGTGCTTGTAGACTACCCAGCCCCCACTAGTGTGACTGCCATCACAACGCTGGTAGACAAGCAAGATCCTAAGAGCTCTATCAATACGTACACTCACATATTAAGATAGAAAAACCAAGTAGCATACTACCATGTTTAGCAAGACTGTTATATACATGTGAATATCCCAAGCTTCCATTAAGTAATATACAAACTAGTATGATACAGTAATGGCCTTCTAGGGAATAAACACTAACAATCTCCCACTTGCACTAGGGCCATGTACTGGCATATCGAAGACCAATGATCTCGAGTAGCCTCTCGAACTGAATCTGAGGAAGGGCCTTCGTGAATGGATCAGCAATGTTCTCTTCTGAAGCAACTCTCCGAACCTCGATCTCCTGACGATCAATGATCTCCCTGATCAGGTGATACCGCCTCAAGATGTGTCTGGACTTCTGATGGGACCTTGGTTCCTTCGCTAAAGCTATAGCTCCGTTGTTGTCGCAATACAGAGGTATTGGATCAACTATGGTAGGAACCACCTTAAGTTCTGTTAGGAACTTCTTCATCCAGACTACTTCTTTTGCGGCATCGCAAGCAGCTATATACTCCGCTTCCATCGTCGAGTCAGCAACGGTGTCCTGCTTGGAGCTCCTCCAGCACACCGCCCCTCCATTGAGGGTAAAGACATAACCCGACATGGACTTGGAATCGTCCTTATCACTCTGGAAGCCGGAATCAGCAAAGGCCTCCAACCTGAGGTCTTTTCCGCCATAAACCAGGAACATCTCCTTAGTCCTCCTCAGGTACTTGAGAATGTTCTTTACTGCTATCCAGTGTTTCTCCCCTGGGTCTGACTGATACCGGCTCACCACGCTTAGTGCGTAAGCTACATCTGGTCTGGTACACAACATCACATACGTTATAAAGCCTACCGTAGAAGCGTAGGGTATAATAGACATGCGTTCCCTTTCCAAATCAGTCTTGGGAGACATCTCTTTGGAGAGGGTGATTCCGTGACAAGCCGGTAGATTACCGCGCTTAGAATCTTCCATACTGAATCTTTTCAGTACAGTGTCGATATACCTGGACTGCGAAAGTCCCAACATCCTCTTGGATTTATCACGATAGATCCGGATCCCCAGAATGTAAGAGGCATCACCCAGGTCTTTCATGGAGAACCTGTGTGACAAGAATCCTTTGACAGATTGTAGCATAGGAATGTCATTTCCTATCAATAGAATGTCATCCATGTACAAGACGAGGAATACGACACTTCTGGCTACAACTTTACTATATATGCACGGTTCATCTGGATTTTTGATAAAGTCATATTCTTTGACTGTCTCATCAAAACAGATGTTCCAACTCCGCGATGCCTGCTTTAGTCCATAAATAGACTTAAGCAGCTTGCATACTTTCCCGCTGCTCCCACTCTGATTGAAACCCTCTGGCTGATCCATATAGACGCTCTCTTCTAAATTACCATTCAGAAAAGCCGTCTTTACGTCCATCTGCCAGATTTCATAATCATGGAAGGCAGCAATAGCAAGAAGGACCCGAATGGATTTGAGCATAGCCACTGGAGAAAAAGTTTCGTCATAGTCCAAACCAGGTCTTTGACGAAAACCCTTTGCAACAAGTCTAGCCTTATAGGTTTCCACCTGTCCATCTACACCAATCTTTTTCTTGAAGATCCATTTGCATCCTATGGGTTTTACCCCATCTGGAGCAAAGTCCAAAGTCCATACTTTGTTGGTGTACATGGACTCCATTTCGGTCCGCATTGCATCTAGCCATCGTACCGAGTCGCCGCTCTGGATGGCCTGCTGGAAGTCAGTAGGTTCATCATCATCTATGATGCAATCCTCTCTATGCCCGTCTATGAGAAAACCGTAGTATCTCTCAGGCGGATGAGACGGCCTACTACTCCTGCGGAGGGGTGCGGGAATGTTCTGTTCTTCTTGAACTTCTGGTTCTACCAAACTTTCAGTAGCAGCTTGTGGTTCTGGAATTTCTTCCAGTTCTATTTCGCTCCCATTAGTATCATTTTCTAAAACTTGCTGTTCTAGAAAATGGGCATTACGAGAAACAAAAACCTTTTGTTCCTCTGCGTAATAGAAACAATATCCCTTGGAGTTCTTTGGATATCCCACAAACATACATTTTACTGATCGTGCCTCGAGCTTGTCCACAAACTGGTTTTTGACAAAAGCTGGACATCCCCAAATCCTTATATACTGAAGATAGGGTTTCTTCCCACTCCACATCTGATATGGTGTGGTAGGCACAGTTTTGGTTGGAACTCTGTTCAAAATATATGCCGCTGATTCTAGCGCATATCCCCAGAAAGATCGCGGTAACTCAGCATTACTCATCATGGATCGTACCATATCCAACAGGATTCGATTCCGTCTCTCCGATACACCGTTATGCTGTGGAGTGTATGGAGGAGTAAGCTGAGAGAGAATTCCTTTCTCTTTTAGATAACCTAGGAACTCGGCACTTAAGTATTCACCACCTCTATCAGATCTAAGTGTCTTGATACTTTTGCCGGTTTGGTTTTCTACTTCATTCTTATACTCTTGGAATTTCTCAAAAGCCTCGGATTTATGTTTCATCAGATAAATAAATCCGTATCTTGAGTAATCATCCGTGAAAGTAATGAAATAGGAAAAACCACCTCTCGCATGTGTAGACATTGGACCGCATACATCACTGTGTACGAGTCCTAAGAGCTCGCTCGCTCTTACTCCATGTCCAGTGAATGGAGTCTTTGTCATTTTTCCATTGAGACATGATTCGCAAGTGGCATAAGTTTGATATTCGAACGAGTCCAAATATCCTTCTTTATGTAACTTAGTTAACATTGTCTCATTGATATGACCTAGTCTACAATGCCATAAGAAAGCCTTATTTAAATCCGGAGACTTTCTTTTTAGTGTGTTCTGGACATTGAAAATTTGGAGTTGGTTTAAAACATATATGCCGTTATTTAGTGTACCTAACCCAATCAAACCAAGATTAAGGTGGATGTTGACAACATCTCTTACAAACGTGAAATCATAACCTTTATTTGATAACAAGGAAACTGATATGATATTACACGTTAAGCTTGGTACAAAATAAAAGTTATGTAAAACCAAAATGTGTCCACTCGTCAATCTTAGGTGATAATCCCCGACGGACGCAGCTCCCACGCTAGCTCCGTTAGCAACCCTGAGGATCATATCACCTTCCTTCAGCACTCTACGGTTTCTCAGTGCCTGCAATGAATTGCAAATATGAGATCCTGATCCGGTATCCAATACCCAGGAAGTAGAGTTGATCGACAGACAATTCTCAATTACAAACACACCTGAAGTCGAAGCCACAGCTTGCTTCGGTTCCTGGTTCTTGGCGTTCCACGCCTTGCAATCCTTCTTCCAGTGCCCTTTCCTGTGACAATGGAAGCACTCATCCTGGCCAACTATCGGTACTGCAATCTTTTTCTTTCCCTTCCCTCTCACCTTACTAACACCTCCTCTAGGTTTGGGTGCGGCCTTCTTCTTCCTTCCTTTGGCCCTAGCCTTGGACCCGGAAGAAGATGTGCCGCCAACAAACATAGCGGGTGTTTTCCTTGCCTTCTGCAAGGTGCCCTCTGCACTCCTTAACATGTTCAGGAGTTCCGCAAGGTCAACTTCTTTTCCTTGAAGGTTGAAGTTGAGGATAAACTGGGCGTAGGTGGGAGGAAGGGACTGGAGAATAAGGTCTGTATGGAGCTCATTATCCAAAGTCGTCCCAAGGTCTGCGAGCTCTTCAATATAGCCGATCATCTTTAGGACATGTTCTCCTACCGATGACCCGACAGCCAACCTCGCTCGAAACAAGTTCTTTGAGGTCTCGTATCTTGCTATACGAGATTGCTCTCCATAAAGTTCCTTTGTATGGAGAAATATGCCATCAAGGTCCATATCCTCGTGCCTCCTCTGATGTTCATTGTTCATCGAGGCAAGCACGATGCACTTGGCTCTCGCACAATCTAAATCCCAGGTTTTGCGGATTTCCTTATCCGCATTACTGGATTTGGGACCAGGGACAGCAGGTGCCGTAGCGGTGAGGACGTACCCAAGTTTGTCATAGGTCAAAACCATTTTGACATTCCGCAGCCAATCTTTATAGTTTGGCCCTGTCAGTATATTTTTCTCTAAAAGTAACTTAAGTCCAGTCATTTTCAGGGTCGCTGCAATTAGGAGAGAGAGAAGAAAACTCTTTAGCATTATGCTCTTGCAAGTTTAGAGTGGTTTTTAGTTTATCTAAACTGGATGGCTCCCACTGTTTCTCGAATCCTTCCCCAAACCATAAAAGAAGAATTAGCCAGGACTATTCTCACCGTACAATACTTGCTTAACCGTTCAGCCAGGCTGTGTCGATACTTCGAGGGAGGTTTTCCAACGCTTTCGCGATGTTCCTTAATTAAATAACCTCTTTTCTCCGGGGGCGTAACCCCGCTGACACTTTTCTGGACACCTACTAGGTTTATAGCATTGATCGTTAAGTGACGAATATCCTGATAAGTAGCATATACTCACAGTAGGATCGGGATCCAAATATCATCGTCTGATAATGTTGTAGGAATGCTACCAACATTCATTAAACTCAAAATGGTATGCATCTCTTTGCAAATTTCAGTTTCTTTATAAATTCCCGATATATGTTTTTACCCCATGCTCTTATGACCTTGGCGTTGGTCAAAATGTCATAAGTCACATGTCAAGTTCTACCCATCATTATCTTGTTAATTTGAACCCATCCGTATATATCCCTGACGTTGGCCAAATGATAATACGACTGTCCCAAATCAACTCATATATCTATGCAACAAATGAATACCCAGCAGCTACCAAACACTATGCCATGACGTTGGCCAAAACTGCATAGCTTGAATACTACTGAATACCCAAATGAAATGACGGAGGGCTACGACTGGTTTTGGCGAAACCGTGAACGTAGTGAACTTGATATAACCGAAGGAACCTGATAGCTTTTAAAAGGAGTGGTTAAATCTCCGCATTAAAAAATATCTGTTTTAAAAATAACCGAGTGGTTTCTTTTGAATTGTTCCAACGATTTAAACTTGGTTTATTTTCTTTGCATTATAGATAATGCGTCCCATCATTAACCTATCATTGCAGAAAACAACGAAAATACAACGTCCTCTTATGCCATCCGCATTCGCCACGGGGTCCCGTCATTACCCGTTAGGTTACTTAACTAACGACAGAGCGGGGGCTGGGCTAGCGCGGGTGCAAAACATAAGTGACGTCTAAATAGCTACAATATATATAGATATTTTACATTCGTCTGACGCAATGATATACATTCCAGAACACAGATAAACTTTATTGGATTTGCAAGCAATCTGTATTTCTTTTGAGCCTGCAAGAAAAGACAGATTACACAGTTGTGATGAATAGCCGTTACCCCACCCTCGACCCCTACGGGTACGGCAAACTACCCGCCCGGCAGTTTGTGTACCACACCTTGGGTCAGTCCTAGGAGCAAAAACAGTAAAATGAAATAATACAACGGTGGCTACAACCGCAACCTGGATGTGCCCCGCAAAATAATATTACAACAAATTACATTTAGAACAAATGAATTAAATAATAACCCATTGCAAAACCCCGGCTATACACCACAACAGTCCAATACAGTTTATATGCACAAACAGATATAACCATTACAGAAATGTGCAACCCCCTGCCAACTGACATACTAGCAGTTAGGGGAGGTTTACGAACACGTTAAACAATCACAGATATAATCCAATATGCAAATACTGTACAATTTCGATCGATTAAACATCTTTAATATTGCTCCAAAAACTGCTCTGTTAAACTGAAACCTGAGCAAAATTAAAATATTCCAGAAAACACCAAATATCACAGGGGACCCACACAAAAAATTTGGGATCATGACTCGGCAACTAGGCGGCGGAACCGCGGCGGATCGGTGGGATCCGCCGCGCTTCCGCGGCGCTTTAGCCGAGTCATGGGCCCAATTTTCTTGGGTGTTCTCCTGGATGCTATTCAAGCTTTCTGCACTTACCTGAAAAATTTTAGGACATCATTTTAAATTCGACAGAAACTGATATTTTTTTTAGGGTTTTCCGGCTTCGTTTTTCCGTTCGAAATTCGTACAAATTTGCAATTAAGTTATTTATTGTTTAGCGAGGCTCTGATACCACTGTAAGTCGATGTAGTACATCCCAATACTTGTGGGGAGGCGGAATTTTCAAAAACGAACTTGTTTAGTTAACGAACATCGACTAACCGCTTGAATCGAAGCTAAACTATAAATAACCGTACACAAAGAGTTTCATAACTATTGTGTTTAGGGATTATACCTAATGAAACCAGTCCTTCGTCTTTACGATCTCCTTGTTCTCCTCGGCCTTCTCTAGGTAGTAGACGATCCACCCGAGAGCAAAACTCCAAACTAAACCTCTAACTTGAGGTAACTAATCTTCTTGGATTGCTAATCAAAGAAGATAGAATGAAATAGAGTGATGGTTATGGATTGATTAGTCTTTCTAATCCTTTGATCTCAACTCATGAGGTGTAAGGATTAGGGTTTGAAGATGAGAGCTTGAGGAGAGAGAATGTGAGAATGATAATTGAATTAAGTTATGAGTATCATAATAGATATGAAGCATTTTCTAATAAGAAGAAAAGAATAAAGAGTGATGAATAATCATGCTTCATAAAATATCAAGTGGTGATTCATTAGCATGAGTCATTAAGCAATAAATATGCATTAATGAGATGAATGAATCACCCTCATGACTCATATAACTCATTCAATGTATATGACACATAACCCTCCTTAGTCACCATCTTCTAGAAGCTTCTCGTACAATTACGAGAACGCCCGTCCAATCCGCAAAAATACGGAAAAACTTTAGACTGTAAAAATCCAATAACCGGATACCAGTAACTGGCTTAAACCAAAGCCGATTGGTAAAAACTGTCCAAACGACGTAAGTGTGTAAACACACATACGCGTCCGAACCCTTGTCGTAAAACCATACGACCTCTATATCGTTTCGCCTGGAATAGGAAACTCTCTGTGTGGGACTCTAGAGACTCGACTACTATGCTGGCAGTGGGTTTAACCACAGACCGCAAGCGGCACTAGCTGTACGTAACGGTCCCCAGGTAGTTGTCGATAAGAAGACCGATGAGGAAACCCATCCGAACTCCTACTGAGTCTGATGTGACAATCTCCATACAGTCCGGTCCGTTCGTCCAAGACTATCGCATATCAGGCCTAGGGGGGCGGCAAGCGTCAGTCCCCTAATAGCGGTATAAGTCGTGTCGGAGGGAAGCCCATTACACCCTGAGAAACTACTGGAACCTACCAGCAAATCTCGCTTGCCCTGGCCAGGGACTTTGCGTAATGGCTCTCTGACACAGCACGATATCTACTCCCAATACCGGGAGGGACGAATCCTGTCTAACCGCCACTGCCTCCAAGTGCTCGGGACTGCACCCAACTGCTACCTGTTTGCACGACTCCTTTGAGCCGTGGTAGGGTAGCAATCTAAGAACAGTGGGACACACTCGAGGCGAAGTAGCAGTGTCAAGTCTGCGGACTACGCTGTACTCATGTCACCTGGGAACTGTTCACTGACGACTGGTATCAAACCAACCAACAGTTTCCTGTGAGTCCTGTCCGGTGTACCCGTAACCTAACGAGCACCTGTATACTATCTCCAGTACGACGTACTGACGGCTGTGGGACAGACCATCTCCCCAACTGGGATGAGAAGCGTACACACCAGTCTACTCCGGAGTATCGATGCTCTGTCTCGATAATCCAACGACCAGGGACCAGAATAAGGATGTGCTTGTAGACTACCCAGCCCCCACTAGTGTGACTGCCATCACAACGTTGGTAGACAAGCAAGATCCTAAGAGCTCTATCAATACGTACACTCACATATTAAGATAGAAAAACCAAGTAGCATACTACCATGTTTAGCAAGACTGTTATATACATGTGAATATCCCAAGCTTCCATTAAGTAATATACAAACTAGTATGATACAGTAATGGCCTTCTAGGGCATAAACACTAACAATCTTCATTTCATCATCCACTCAAAAAGCACTCACTACAATTTTCATGGAGGAAAGAATGAAGAAGAAGAAGAAGCTAAACTAAATCCTAACAAAAAGAGATGGGAAGAGAAGACATGAAGAAGACCTTTGGCTTGGCACAAAACTGGGCTATTTATAGGCTGCGTGCTGAAACCCTAGGGTAACATTCTGACCCTAAATAATATTACCAAACTGCCCCCAAAAACTCCTCTGGCACCGAGTCAACTCGGTCCCGGATCCGCGGCCGAGTCGCCATATGGGCCGCGGATCCGCGGCCATGTGGGGGAGTTTGGTCGTCGTATTTTTTGGGTTTCCCTGTATTGCTCTCCTCTGTTGTTCTACATGTTCCAAATTGCAAATTGCTTTCACAATTTCTTCAGATCTGTAACAGTCCAAAATGGCATCAAAAATAATACTTTTGACCTTTTCTCCCTCGAGCTCCGTGCACCCATTGATTCTTGTGATGCCCCTCTTGTGCTTTGTGCTTGTCCCAGACATGAATGACCACTGTCATTTGTCTTATCTCTGGAACTGGTACGCGGCACTGGACGGATACGGATGATCTGAATCCGGCTTTTATCTGTTGTTAACAGATGTTCTGTATTTTGGCGTAACGGTGGAGATTTTGTATCAATTGCGTTATTTTGGACAAGAAACCTGTAGCCTGTAAATATGTAGTAAATAGGGATTAAAAGCACCTACCTATAAACAAACGAGCATAAGAATGGGCGGTAGTAAATGCAATATTCTGGTGTGAACAAATACCCCCAAACTTAACTTTTACTCGTCCCGAGCGAAACCAATTATTCACAAAAAAGTCCTAACCGCATTTTCGCAGGGAACGCGATTGCACTGAACTCGTGCAACAAGCCGTTAAACCTCTAGGTGTCCCTAGTAGGAGGAGTGTTGTCTCCTGAGGGTTTTCAGCGGATTACACCCACAAAATCCCGTAAAGCTAGTGTCATAAGTTAACATCGATTCTACTCCTACAGTTTAGTATCTACGTTAGAAATTCTTTCATCCTAAGTTAGAAACATCCAACTCTTATGTTTCACACCTCTTATCTATTTAACCCCAGATCCTATACGTTCCAAAAAAGTTTAGAAAGATGTTGGTATCTCCTGAGTTTTCCTTCTAAAAGTGTGGTCATAAATCAGGGATTTTTATCAACTTTACAGAAAACATAAGTCTTATTCTTCATTTCTATCTTTTATCCAAACATCAATTGTATACCTCTACGTGTGTGTAAATTTGCACCCCTACACTCTAGAATTCAATTCAAGCTATAGTACCCTTGCCCTAATACCTAATACTACTTCTTTTCATTTAATGATGGACGGTTTTGCTCACGCACCTTTCATACGACTATCAATGCTTCTTGAGGCACTAACGTCCGATTACTGAATGTGTGAGCTTAAAGCGTAAATAGCAGTTTCCTTGTCTTGACTTTATTTATTTTTCTTTTTCTTTTCCTTTTTCTTTTTTCCTTTTTCAAGACCGGATATATTTTTCAATATGCTCTTTTGGTGTTTAGCTTTGAATACCGTTTTTTCTTTCATGCTAGGCTTTCAGGAAAGAGTATTTCTAGGTATCCTCTACTATCCCGAGTTTCAAGGTGCGTGCATGTGCAGTTTGTAGGGTTTATACTTTCTAAATTTGGATTCAAGAATAGAAACTATTTTTCAGACTTATCCTTCAGTAAGGCATCAATACTTTCCTTTTATCTTGACTTAACTCAAGATCTGAACTCAAGATTACCTATTTCTCAAAAAAAAACTATAAGGACGCATAATCACCAAGTTTAAACAAAATGAGGGTTATCTTTAGGATTTTTAATTCCTAAGCCTAGGATTTAGTTATTTCTAACGTATCAACTAAGCTTTCAGACTAAAAATCTAAGTTACCCTATTAACTACCTTGACAACAAAGTTTTTATATTTTTTTTGGAAAATTTACGATTTTTATAGGTTTTAAAATAAGTATGAAAATGCAAAATATACAAATGAATACGAAGGAAGAAAGCTTACAGAGCACACCCCCAAACTTAAACTTGACAGTGCCTTCACTGTCAGGCTACACCAAGAGAGTCAAAATTGTCGGCGCTCCCTAAAAACAAATTATATATAAAACAAAAAGAAAAACAAAAATATACAAAAAAAGGTTCCCCCCAAACTTAACTGAAACAGTGTTTCCACTGTTTAAGCGGTGAAGTTCAGGATTAGGGGGGAAAGAACACTATCAAGCTATACAAGGCCTTACACAGGCTAAAAGTTAGTACCAACCATTCAAAGATTTTATCTCTATAATGTGCTGGTTGGTGAAAGAATACGGAGAGGTAAGGAATGGAGAATACGCGAGACTGTATGGAGATAGAAGCGGGATACGGTCTCGGTATATGGTGGAAGGGAGAAAGAAGTGGAATACGAACATGAGGGTGAAAATGGAGTGAATAAATTAGCACAATTTGTGATGACCGATGTGTAAAAAGTGATTGTGCTAATCTATTAACCCGTCGAGAAATAGGGTCAAATCCCTCAAGATTCGTGAGAAACCATTGGTAAGCCGAACTTGGTAAACCAGACATATGAAATGAAAGTGATACGGTTTCTTGCATGGTCGGAACGATGGAAAGGGTGGGGGGAAGTGATTGAGGAAGGGTATCGGTTAAGGGTTCTGGAGGGTGTACACAGTCGGTGAAAGGAACAGGATGAATTAGAAAATCTGACTCATCAATTAAAACTGGTTCATCCTCAAAACCATCCTCAATATTCTCCTCAAAATTCAGCACATCCACGCATTTATCCTCAAAATCCAGACGCATATGGGGTTCGGGAAAAACATTTAATGACTCGGGATGATGAATTGGAGAGAAAAACTCAGCCAAATCTATGGGTTCATCATCCAAAATATTTCCAGCATCAATATCCTCAATCAAGTGAAAATCAATTTTCTCAGACACCTCATCAAAAGCATGGATTTCAATCAATTTTGGTTCTAAGATGGAGGTGTAGAGGTCAAAAGGGTTGGGTGTGGTTTCACTCAAAAGGGACCCTTCACAATCTGGCAAATCAAACACTACAAAGTCACACAACTCATTATCTGTTCTATCTTTAATCAATGAATCGTTTGGAACACTGGATAGACATTCAGAATCAGAGTTGTGGGTTTCAATTTGCAATAGGTAGGTTTGATTTGGAAGGGTGTATATCTCACTCTCTCCACTCAAATTAGCAACCTGTCCTACCGCCTCATCATACATTGGAAAATGTGGAGCTAGTTGGAAACAAGCTACTGGTTCATTAGGTTGTATGAGGGCAGCCATGGACGCATTCAAATCCATCATATGTTGGTACGACGCTACCCTAAAGTCTTCCAACGACTGTTCAAGACTAGACATGGGTTGTGAAGAGGTTTCAGTAAAAGATTGAAAGTTGTTTTGATACTGGAAACTCCCAAATGGCTATGTAGAAGCAATGTCTAGGGAAGGTGCAAAAGTTGGGTAGGATGGATAGGAATTGAATGGTTGGACAGGAGTAGGATCAACATTTGGATAAGAAGGTGAATGGAATTGTTGATCCCAAGAATTTGAAGTGGTGAAAGGAGTGAAAGATCGGCTATGGGATTGTTCAATATGTTCAGTGATGGTCATGGGGCTTGGAGTTGCAACAGGACTCGAAAAATGAGTATCAACGTAAGAAGGGGTGAATGTTTGAAACGGTTGATACAAAGTGGATTGCGGAGTTAAATTGTTCGTCTTAGACGTGTCTATCCGATCTTTCAAAGAGATTTTGGGCATGGAGGGGTCGTTCGAAATTCGGCCAAAACAAGAACCGTAGGAAGTTATGTCTGGTTGTGGGTACCAAAGATCGGCAAGAGTTTTTCTAGGTGGAGTACCCATGATATGAAGAGAAGAAGAAAAGGAGGGGAAAAAGAATGTGGATATTTTATATATATATATATATATATATTTTATTTTTATATATTTCTTATTTTTTTAATTTTTAAAAAAAAAATGTTTGTTTTTGTAGTTTTTGAAATTTTTTGTTTGAAAGAATACGAAATTATGGGACTAAAATTTATACAGGCACAATCACAATCACAATATGCACAAACACACCTAGAGCTAGGGTCTTCAAAGTCCAACTAGACCGCTCCTAGACTTCCAAGCGACAAGTTGCAAGATAACCCTCGAATCGCCTCTTCACTGCCAATTGTGGCCAGGTAAGCACAAGTGAGGTAAGGAGGGTTCCGCTGACGAATCACCATGAGACGGGCCTTTTAAAATTACTTTCTCACTTGTCTAGCCTAGGCAGCACAAAGTCAAGTTTAGAAAAACGACCGATTCCCCGCAACTTTCACTTGTCCTAAATGAGCGCGACAGTCCTTATAGGTTTGGTCTAGATATTTTTTATTAGCTCAAGGTAATGCGTATGCAATTAGTGATTTGTGGGGTCTTAGGAAGGGTGATGAAATCCCCACCCAATCTGAATTGGTGTTATAGCCCCTTAATGTCCGTATTAATATATGCAAAGCGGTAAACAAACAAAAATCTAAAACAACAAAAATTTATTTGGCGGCTGCGTAATCTGTGCAAAGAAACTTGCAGAAAATACAGTACAGTGGAATTCACAGAGAAGATAAAAGGAAAGAGAAATGGCAGAAAAAAAAGGGGCACAGAGGACTCAATACGGCCGCGGAACCGACGCCAAAGCCCCACTTTAACCGCGGTTCCGCGGTCAAACAGTGGAAATGGAGCCTCGAATTTGGTTCCCTGCACTCCCCTTGATCTCTACTCCAAAATAAAATGCTCTATTTTTTTTATTACTGTACTTGCTCCAGATTAGCCTGCACACTTGCAAACAAAAATTATCAAAAATAACAAAAAGATTTTATTTTATATTGATATTTATAATTTTATATTTATACAAAAATAATATTAACCCGAATAACAAGAAAGGAAATACGTTACCGTCTCCCCGGCAACAGCGCCATTTGATCGCACGCTTTTGGCGTGTCGGATGTTCAAAGTTCTAAAGTTATAACCGCGATCAGGACGCTGTCGCTTTGCAGCTAGCCGGTTGAGCACGGGTCGATCCGCAGGGAGATGGTTGTATGTCCGTTCGAGTTTTAGACGAGTAAATAAAGAATGTGTATATGTATGTTCAAATCTATCCTAAGTATTCGTATTTATGTTCCAGTAAGCTTGTTATGGTTAAGGTCGGTTAGTAGAGATAGGATTAATCTTGTGCTTGTCTTTTGGCATTCTTAAAACGGTGTTGGGATAATCGAAAGTAGCGGGGATTAGGAGGACATAGGAATGGGATTTGCGAGTTTAAGCGAGCTTTCCAACGCTAAATCCATTCCTAGTGCCCCTTGTCCATCCGCTAAATACGCTTATTTCCAACCCTCGGCCAAACACCCGCAACCATGTATCCAATTAAGTCACAACTACATGTCACGTTGTAGTGCACTTAAAGTACTTCTCGACTTAGGTCGCGGCTACATGTCACGTATAGCGCGCCTAAGAGAGGGGGTTGCGTTTGTTTGGTCGGGATTCGTTTAAAGATGTTTGGCGAAGAGAAGCACAAGGGATTTCTCCGTCCCTCATACCACCTTCCTTAGCCTTAACAAGTGGGAAATTATTCACACATTATAAAAAAAAATGAAAACAAAACAAGAAGGAAGAAAAGAGAAAAATACGGTTTTACAAGTGAAGCAAGCTAACTCTTGGGTCCTCACCTTAGCAAGGAACTCCGTCGAGTATGATGGCTTGAAAATAATATGGAAAAGAGAAGAGAAGGAAAAGAGCAAGAAAAGAAATAACAACAACTAATTAACAAAAAATAATAAAGTTACACTAGAAATTAAATTACAATACAATGAACTAAAAATACAAGATGAGAAAAATAACCCTCATCTTCATTTCATCATCCACTCAAAAAGCTCTCACTACAATTTTCATGGAGTAAAGAATGAAGAAGAAGAAGAAGCTAAACTAAATCCTAAAAAAAAGAGATGGGAAGAGAAGACATGAAGAAGACCTTTGGCTTGGCACAAAACTGGGCTATTTATAGGCTGCGTGCTGAAACCCTAGGGCAGCATTCTGGCCCTAAATGATATTACCAAACTGCCCCCAAAAACTCCTCTGGCACCGAGTCAACTCGGCCGCGGATCCGCGGCCGAGTCGCCATATTGGCCGCGGATCCGCGGCCATGTGGGGGAGTTAGGTCGTCGTATTTTGTGGGTTTCCCTGTGTTGCTCTCCTCTGTTGTTCTACATGTTCCAAATTGCAAATTGCTTCCACAATTTCTTCAGATCTGCAACAGTCTAAAATGGCATCAAAAATAATACTTTTGACCTTTTCTCCATCGAGCTCCGCGCACCCATTGATTCTTGTGCTGCCCCTCTTGTGCTTTGTGCTTGTCCCAGACACGAATGACCACTGTCATTTGTCTTGTCTCTGGAACTGGTACGCGGTACTGGACGGATACAGATGATCGGAATCCGGCTTTTATCTGCTGTTAATAGATGTTCTGTATTTTTGCGTAACAGTGGAGATTTTGTATCAATTGCGCTATTTTGGACTAGGAACCTATAGCCTGAAAATATGTAGCAAACAGGGATTAAAAGCACCTACCTATAAACAAACGAGCATAAGAATGGGCGGTAGTAAATGCAATATTCTGGTGTGAACGGCACTTAAATTACGAAACGTCTCGAGGCGTACGTAATCTAACTAAGCCGAAAACACAGAAATCCAAACCAAGTAAAGTAGTAGAGTGAAGGAAAAACCAATTTAAATCAAGTAGTTTTGCAACATACGCTGAAATATGCATTTTTAAAATCACAAGTCTTTTCTAAAAATTTCGGCAGAGTTTCCTTTGTAAATACTGATCCCAAACGGGTACAAAACCTGATAAAGTATATATAATGAATAAAGGCATCCCCAAGCGGGAGCTAGCTCTTCGTCAATCGACGGTCACAACAACGCAAGCAATATAATATACAACGCCGAAGGGCGAGGATCAAAACTCAAAAGGGAACTCAAAACAGTATGAAATCCATAGAAATACAACACGCGACTCTAAGGTCGAAAGAATAAATGTCACTGGTCTCTATCTCTGATATAAATACATGTTTGGTTGATGGAGTTTACTAGATACAACTGAATAAATAATATACAAGGTATAATAGTGGTCACGATGCAAGTGATCCCACCTACCAAGCAAATCACTCGGAAAGGAAGCAGTGTGCCAGCAAAACCGTAATGAAACATGTACGGCAAAACCTGCAAGAAACTGTGGCACAAAGGGGGTGAGTTGCCAACTCGTGAATAGAAAACATCTACGAGCAGAAACTGCATGTATGACGCAATCCGAGGTCATATGATCAATATATATATAATCCTCAACATGATAAGTCTGAAGTATGAAAAGGTAGCAAGGGTAACCATCTAACCCAAGTGTAATCCCATGTGCTCGTGTCAGTGCCTCAGGTAGCAATATATCATATGAATGAGGTATGAATGCATGAAAACAGAATACATGTAAATGAAGAAACTGCTTTCATAACTTAGTGAGATTTCTGTATATTTAAAACGAGGTATCATAAATGAAATCAGCATAAACCGTGTCTAGCATCGACACAAAACATAATTCCCAATATCTCAATATCTCAGGCTCTGGCTATCCGGACTGGCCCGTATCACCAAATCTCAAAATCTAAGTGTCTTAATCTCACTATCTAGGGCGCCGTCAGTCCGGATCGGCCCCTAACATCAATCACAGGACCACGACGGTATCCTCCGGATATCCGACACGTCAGATAAAATCACGGGTAGGTAGTCTTCCCCAGCCGAGCTCATCGTCTACTACTCGATCTTCTTTCCCCGGGGTACCTTACCGGGCCCACCATGTACCCGAGACGGTTCATCCAACTCCTCGAAACGAGTCTCGAAAACCGATAGAAAACTCATGGTGGACGACACAAACATCATGAGAAAACCGCAGTTTTTATTTTAAAAAGAGAGAGAGAAAGAATTTTATATGTATTCTTGAGGTTTTCTCCCAAATCCTGGAAATCTGATGAAAGTCCGAAATCCAATCATCAATAGCACGTAAACAGTGAACATAGGCATAAAACTCCATAATACTGCACAACAGTGAATAATAATATGCATGAAGTAGTGAGTAATAACTGCAATGTCTAAATTGGCATATAAGGCAAGTACACTAATATCATGTCGAAACTATCAGCTAACAGGCTATATCAATGAAATAGTATTCTCTAAAGTGTACGTGACATGGCAATTATCGATGATGATGTGTGTGAGATGGCAAGTAAGTGTACGTGGAACATACGCATCATCGGTAATGGTGCTAGTGTACTAACAGCATGATATCAATAATGGTATATGAAATCACAATATAAGTATGCGATGCGGAGCGAACAACAATAATGTGCGGGAGATAAATGATAAACACAATGATAACTAATCTGCATTTAATATAAATAAAAGTCAAACAGTAGTGCTTTTTGAAATAACACGAATCGCAGTGTTTTAGAAATAAGGGCTACTGTGTTTTTTTTAAAGAAATGATACGTCCTTTGAAATATCCGTAGAATTCCTTGGCCTGTCTTTTAAAATACCCACGATTCATTAGTTTTTGAAATAGGTAGGAATCGAATCGAGTCTAACAACTACACTAAACTATAGGGCTAAGCTGACAGGCTAAACGAAAGGTAAGGAAGCCGCCTAACATCTGAGTCGATACTTGTATAAATAATAGTCGGTGATCCCGTCTCAATAGTATCATATACGATCCAAAATCTATAATATGACATCCTCAAGTAAAGAGTGCGGATCTATCATCAATATATAGCTCGTACGTAAATCCGTCGTACGACATCGCAAATCTGGGTACGGGTTAATATCACATTCATCACATTATTCATCTGGTATCCTCTTTATCAAACATCAAGATCCGGGGTACTGACCTACGTCTAGTACAATACTGATACCATCTATGTATGCATGCAGGTGTATGAAACACTAAGTCATAGGACCCGCTAAAACACCATGTCTTATCTCAAATACGAACCCTGTCACATTACCGATCTCACGGCCTCAAATCCAATCACATCGACTCATCTCAAATCCCAAGTACTATCCTTATAATTCAGTATATGTACACATAGTCCCATACCCATGTGAACACATATATACATATTCCCATATACGCACATGTGAATGAAAGAATGTATGCAAGTATATGTGTGCGTGTGTGGGTGCAACCACTACTCTAGGGTTTCACAACTAACACTAAACCAATCCAAGAACACCTAGAATCCACCTTTATCATCAATAAACTCATATCAACATATAAAATATATATCTGTGTATATGTATTCGTATACATCACCACGAACTGCGGGGGTGCTATACGCCATCTACCCGACATCCCCCGTAAATATAATCTACTCACCTTGCATCCTGCTTGCCGAAGTCGAAGACGCCACGCTCCGTCGCCTCGGAATCCACGTGAAGGTACCTACAATAATAAACAATCGCAATGCATATTAAAATCAAGGCGGAAAACCAAAACGGCACAAGTTTCGCTTATAGGCTAAAACCTATAGCTTCACGTGCAAAACACGACAAATAACCATGGTCGTGGACGTCCAAACGCCACACGACGGAAGCACAATACCAAATACCAAATTCAAATTCATTAAAAGACGCAAAACAATTCCAGAAACTAAGTGAAACACTCCCAGATTTTCCCCAGGTGACAATTAGCCAAAACTGCATACAGGAGGGGTCTAATTTAGTGCAAAAGGAGCCATGGACCAAACCTGGGACCCTAATTCCCTGCTCTGGCCACAAATTGCATCCAAAATGGATAAATCTATAGCCTTGGGTTGGGGTATGGGGCTCAGGTCTTGGTGGTAGCATCCTAGGTGCCTGCACGACTCCCAGTAATTACAAAATCATTTCTAGTGTCCCCGTGTTGCTCCAGATTCCAGAATACCTTCACAATTCACACATATATCCGATAACGGGGTTTCTAAATCCGTGTTTGGGTTTCTAAGCTCTGTTCGAGGTCATTAAAACAACACCCAAGTCTAGTTAACAGCCACTAGGCATCACCCAATTTAAACAACCACTCAAATCCTTTACTAGGGTTTTCTAAGATCAAAATTCCACACACAATCAACCTCTAAACTCCACAAGAATGCAAGGGAACTAAAACTAAACTAAAGGGAAGAATTATACCTCTATTAGTCAACCCAAGAAAAACCCTAGCTCCTTACGGTTGTCAAAACCCCACATTTCTTGGTCTATTGGGTAGAGGTTGAAGAGGTGATCATTTTTTTGTGAAAGGGGTATAGGATTTTGGTGGATATTTTTAGATGATCTCTAGGGGTGAAGTGGAGGGAATGAGCTTGAGGAAGATTAAGGAAATGATGAGAAAATGGTGGAGGGTGATGGAATGAGGTAGCCCCTCTCTCTCTCCTCTCTTATTCTCACCCACTCTCTCTCAATATTACCCTTCTACCCTTTCCCTTTTTAACCCTTTCCATTTTATTTAAAACCCAAGTCACAAAATACTCAAAATACCACATGTAATCAAAATACGACATGACGTGGTGCACTAGCCACGAAAAACTGTAAAAACGCGGATTTGGCTTAATCGCGATTAGTAGTGCACTAATCGGGTTTTTATCAAAACCGTATATAGTAAATTTTAAAAATGCCAAATCATTTAAATATACTATTAAATGAATAAATCATTTTAATTTCCATTTATTCCACAATTATTGGTATATATTTATACCTTTTCGAAAACCCCAATTTCGCAAATCGGGCAGTTTTCGGGAAAAATATTATTTTAATATTAAATTCCAAAAATAATATTTTATATATTCTGAAATGTTACAATCTTCCCCCCTTAAATAAATTCGGTCCCCGAATTAAAATTTAAACCCTTCAAATACTAAAACATTTCAGTACAAAGTCCAAGTCGTCGGGGTCTTGAAATCATCAATATATAAAACGCATCATAGCGCAATGCATGCGCATGAACAATGAGCAGATAACTCAAAATAAAATTTCCGTCAAGCATCCCGCAATTATCGGAGTCATGGTAAAAACACAATGTCAAAATCCAAAAAAAAACAAACCAATATGATATAAATCAGAACTATACATGTAGACATCAAATCTATACATGTAAATAGCTGAAGTAAATGCATGCCAAATCTTTTAAGTCGTTGTGCGTTGCGCATAATACTGCACAGTGGCGGATGTCTATTATAATAAAATAACCATATATGTATATATCCCTTGTTTAATATGTACGTTCCGCCGTTTTGAAAATAATTTAGAAGGGTTTCCTTGTTTTAAATGTTTCGTGTCATCTCAGACACGTAGGTAAATACTGAGACTATAGCTCTCTTTTTGGAAATCCCTTCAATATCTATCAATGCATGCAAAATATACTCAGGTACTGTCATCTGACTAGTCCTGCTCAGTACGAAAACAATAATAAACATCATAAAAACGTACTGCTCCATAAGAAATCAATCCCAAAATGTGCATATGAATACTACGTGCGTCTGGTGCGCACGGAAATCAAAACCCATGAATGTGCCAAACGTGTGCACAAAACCACATCTAAGTGCAACAGGTGTGCACGAAACGCCTGTCAGAGGCAACGTGTGTGCCTGATAGCAAAATCAGGTGCATCTGACATGCACGAAGAATCTCGATTTAGTGCATCTGGTGTGCACCAAAATCGCATCTCAAAACATGTGCCTAACATGGGCAAAATCCAAATCGGGTGCATCCATCATGCACGAATAAAATCTAACTCGTGTGCATCCAACATGCACGAAATCACGAAATCCAATATCTAGCGCCGAACCTGCGCAAAATCCAATCCGAGCGCGTCAAATTTGCGCAAGAATCAAAACAGGTGCACTAGGTGCACAAAACAATATCGTGTATCACAATCCAAATCCATATCTCAAATGACATCAAATCGAAGTCCAGTGCAACTGTGGTGCACAAAATTCATATCACTGCACTGCAAGTATATGTGAACTATACCGAGTGCAAAAACCAAATCGGGTGCGTATATATGCACAAAATCAACTCAATTGTATGAAACCCATAAAATCATAAACATGTGAAACCAAGGCAAGAAAACGATATCAAGTGCAACAACTATGCAAAAATCATAAATACTCAGTAGGTGCAACTATGGTGCATGAAAACAAATATCATGAAACTCAATCATCAAAATCAATCATGCGAATAGATCGCCCAAAATACCGAAATCAAGTATGGCGGAATAGTCCCGCTCAAGCACATCCTCTAAGTGTAGGGTTACTAGGCACTCTCACAAGCTTCGACAAGGCATCAACCATGCCCGATTTAAAATTTAGACGTGCCGAACAACCCTAACCAAGATCTTTACTAGAGATTAGTCGAAAACAATAAGCAAGTAAACATCTTTACATCTAAGAGTTTGGTATTACAACCTTTGTAGTCCGGTCCTTCGCTTCATAAGCTCCGTGTTGAGGTCCCTTCGCTACGATCATCAAGTTCCCGGACTCTTGAGAGGCTCCACGAAGAGAAAGATGCATGCTTGCTTCCGATCTTCGATAACAAAGATGATCTACCTTGAAGTTTCATTAACACAAGCTCTTACATACTAATGAAGTGAACACCCTTAATCTAATTGGCAAGAATAGATTAGGATGATGAAGTAGGATTTATGCTCTCATTTATTTTCTATTTCTCACTCATTTTCATCACAAAACAAAAAGCTAGAAAGCTTTATCAAAGGAAGAAGAAGAAGAATTTTACTTTGTGATGAATAATGAATTGTAGTGAGGTTAGAAATACAACCATGGGTTAAGTATGATAACTTAACCCATGTAGAGACTTAACCATGGTGAAGGGTTGGGTTGGGTTAACAAATATCTCCAAAATATCTTTAGAAAAAATCTTTAGCAAGAAACAAAAGAAAACCTTCTAGAAGCTTCTAGAAAAAATTATCCCAAATCAAACCTTAATCATGTTTAATCTCCACTAATCACGTTGCATTAATAACCTTAACATGTTACAATATTATATATCACATATACAATATTTATTGTAACAAAATAAAATAATACAATTAACATATATCGCATACATATCAATGTATTACCCGAGTGAGAAAAAGAATCCTTTTGTGAGCTTATACTAGTTAATGTAATTTAATATATCAAATATATAATTATACATTAAATTATCGAATCAACACTTGATCCGATAATCCGGCTATTTCACAAATAACGGACAAATATAATCTGTATCAGTTCATCGAATCAACACTTGATCCGATGACCCGGCTATATCACATATACCCGGCCGATAACTCGTATCGCAAGAATCTAATACGGTATCACATACACACATTGTTCTCGGTCCCGCACATATCATATATGTGCTCCTACTCCGTTTTGGCCGAGCCAAGAAACCTCTATATAGGACTCTAAAGAATCGTCAATACGCCTGCAGTAGGTGGTGATCATATCAAACACCCACAAGCTGCAAGCGGTTAGCTAAACGTAACAGCCACCCTGGTATTGAGTGATTAGAAAATCAACAAGCAAGCCTGTACATTCTCCAGCTAATCCAATCAGTAACACTCCCGTACAGTCCGGTCTCTTCGTCTGATTTGTCGCATATCTCGCATAGGGGTGGTAAACGTCAGACCCCAGTAGCTTGATAAGTCGTGTCGATATGAGGTCCATAACAGTTCGAGAAACTACTGATAACACTTACCAGTAAATCTCAGTAACCCAGGCCAGGGATTTCCAGTTATAGCCAATCGAACACAGCGCAACATCAACTCCCTATACCGGGAGAGACGAATCCCCTCCTATCGCTCATTGCCTCCATGTGATTTAGGACTTTACCCAAAAGCCACCGTTTTTTACGCCCCAATGGACGTGGTATGGTGGAAATCAAAGCACAGTGGGAATCACACAAGACTCTATGACGATCTCGGGTCTACAGACTAACATGTACCAGTGTCACAAGAGAACTGCCATCTGACGTTATGTATAATACCATCTGGGAGTTCTCGGCGAGTCCGTCCAGTGTACCCAGTCTCCACTGAGCACCCGTATACCTTCTTTGATGTCAAACACCAATGGATATGGGATCATCCATCGCCCATCATATGGGTCAAGAAGCGCATACGCTAGTCTACTCTGGAGTATCGATGCCCTGTCTCAGTACTCCTACGACTAGTAACATTTGAAGGATGTACTTAACGACTACTCTTTCCCCACTAGTATGATCTGCATCCCAGTTCTGGCAGTCAAGTACTCATTCTGAGGGTTTATCAACATGTAACATAGAGACAATCAGAGTACATATTAAGATAAAGTGCAACCAGATAGCATACTATCATGTCGAGCAAGAAAGTCCTACCTATATATTTTCAAACATCCACTACAATATACATCGTATATATAGTAATGGCCTCTAGGGCATACATATAACTAACAATCTCCCACTTGCACTAGGGCCATCTGTTGTGGTATCGCATACCCAACAATCAGCTGTGGTTGAAGTATCTCATACTCAACCATCCCATAAAAGTCTCTACTGGGAAATTGGCCTTTGTGAGTGGATCCACGCTGTTGTCCTCTGTGTCTACTCTCCTAACCTTGATCTCCCTAGAGATCAACCATCTCCATGATCAGGTGATACTGCCTAAGAATTATATCTGGATTTCTGATGGGACGGGGGTTCCTAAGCATAAGCCACAACTCCACTGTCACACAATGGTTGGAACGAAGTTCATCTCATGAACTTATATATATCCAGACTGCCTCTTTGGTAGTGATTTATCCTTCCTTTATCATCTAGTATGTCATGGTATCTAGCTTGGAACTCTTCCAACATACCATCCCTCCACTGAGAGTAAAGACAATGCCTGTGACTGACATTCAGTCAACCTTACCACCCTGGAACCATTCCAGTGATTCTCCCTAGGATCGATTGATACCATCTCACTACAACTAGTGAGAATCTTAACATCCATTTAGATCTATCTCATAGATATAAAACCTAGGATTTAGGAGGTATCGCCTTGATCCTATATGGAGAATCCTTATGATAAGCGAAGATTGACCAAGCGTAGCATAGTAAACTCCTTCCCTATCAAGAGTATGTCATCCATGTACTCTACGAGGATCACAACCATATTCCCTTCTACCTTTTTGTATATGCAAGGTTCATCTACCATTTTGATGAAGTCAAACTCTTTGACTACCACATCAAAATAGATGTTCCAACTCCGCGATGCCTGATTTATCACATAAAACATCTTGCACACGTTTCCGCTACTCCCACTGTCTACGAAGCCCTCTGGCTGTGTACTTATAGACGCTCTCTTCCAAATTAATATTTCGAAAAACAGTCATGACACCCAACCTCCAGATATCATAGTCATGGTATGTAGCCGTGGCAAGTAGGATCTGGATGGACTTAAGCATAACTTTGAAAGTCTCAACTTTTCCATGTACACCAAGTAATCTTCTCAAGATATACTTGCACCTGATGGGGATTTAACCCTTCAGATAAAGCAACCAAAGTCCATACTTTGTTGGTGTATAATGATTCCATCTCAGATCGCTAAGCATCCAGCCATTCTTACAGAGTCCCACTCCCGATGGCCTGCTCGAAACAAGTTGGGTCATCATCTCATGATGCAGTACTCGCTCCCACTGTCATAGAGAAAACCGATGTATCTCTCAGGTGGGTGAGGAACCTTACTAGATCGGCGGAGAGGCTGAGGATCGTTGGAAACTATTGAATCCTTTGGTTCTACCAAATCATCAGCTGCAGTTTGTTTAGATGGAACTCTTGCCATACCATATCATATATGGAGTGGCAGGCATCTGATTTGATTGGAACCTTATTCAATAGGTATGCAACTTCACAAGTCCATAACTCCCAAAAGGAAATAGGCAACTCAGTAGTATTCATCATAGAGCATACTATATCATATAGGGTGCGATTGCTCCGCCCCGACACACCGACGTGCTGTGGTGTATATGGAGGAGTAAAGCTGAGAGAGAATCCTATTCTCCTTTAGAATAGTCCAGGAATCTCGTGCTCAAGTATTCTCCTCCTTGATCTCATCAAAGGACATAATACTTTTACCCGGTTTTTGGTTCTCTACTTCTAACTTATATTCTGTGATTATCTCAAAAGTTTCGGACTTGTGTTTCTACAGGAACATATGTCCTGATCTTGAGAGATAATCAGTGAATGTAATGAAGTACAAAGAACCGGCCTTGGTATGTGTAGACAGGGGACCATCATACATCAGCATGTATCAATCCCAAGAGTTCACTAACTCTTTCTCTGTTTCCAATAAACGGTGTCGTGGTCATCTTATCTTTGTGACATGACTGGCAAGTTTTACAAGATGTAAATCCAAACTAATTTAAAAATGCATCTTTATGTAACTTCAGCTAGTCGGGTCACATTGATATGACCTAGTCTACAATGCCTCAAGAAGGATTCGTTTATTTCTGAACTCTTCCTCTTGTGTGTGTTCTGTACGTTAAGAACCGTGGTTTGATTTAGAACGTCTATGCTTTTAGATAACGTGCCTGAACCGATGAACTCTTGATATAGGAAATGTTCAAAACATTATCCATCAATACAAAATTATATCCTTCTTTACTAATAAAGAGACTGATATGATGTTGTATATCAGGTTCGGTATCTATTAACATTCGTTTAGAATCAATGTATTCTAGTAATAAAGGGTGATAACTGCCAACAGACTTGGCTGCAACACTTGTATCATTTCCAACTCTTTAAACTTATCACCCGTTCTCAGTTATCTACTTATCTGTAGTCCATGTAACAAATTACATTTGCGGGATCTTGATCCGGTAGCTCATACCCAGGACGTAAAGGATACTGAGAAATAGTTCTCGGTAATGAACACACCCAAAGATGATGCATCAGCATGAACTTTCTTCGTTTGGGCGGCACGGGAATTATGGTAATCCCCTATTTCCTTCTCTGTCTTATAACAATTATAAGTTGGAGCGGGACCAACGTTCCTTAGCGCAGTATAACAAGCGGGTTCAGTCAATACATCTGTATTATTATGTTGATTAAGGCGTGACATAGTCGTAACCAGGAGAGAGAGAGAAGAAAACACTCAGCGTATGCTCTTGTAAGATTAGATTGGTTATTAATATATCTAATCAGGATGTCTCCCACTGTTTTAGTCAAATCTTCCTTCAAACCCTAAAAGGAAAGACTAGCCTGGATTAATTACACCCTACAAGTTCGCCAATCTTTCAGTCAGGCCAGTGCCAGTACTTTGAGGGAGGTTCCCCGTGCTTTCGCACTGACCTAATTAAAGTAAACCTCGTTTTCCCATGGGCGTAACCCCGTTTACACCTTTCTAGACACTTACTTGATCGGCTAATTGTAATGTGTAAAACCCTCCCTGGAGTAACTCTTACTCGCAGCGGGTATCGGGATCCAACTATCTCATAGAAGGTATGCAATCTCATTGCAAATTTCAACACTTGAAATTCCCAATAATATTTTACCCCTAGCACTTATGACCTTAACTAAGGTCAACATATTATAAGCACTAGTCAAGTTCTACCCGTCATTTCATGATTAATCAGACCCACCCAACATGACCCTCAACTATGGTCGACATAATCATATGAATGTCCTAACTAATCGCATCATATGCTGTGTAGGAAGACATCACTTAGCTACCGTACACTACGCCTCAACTAAAGTCGACATACGCAGCACGAATACTAAGTACTCTACTTCCTAAAATGACGGAGGGTTACAACAGGTTTTTCATGAAAACCTTTTGCGTAATGAACTTGATATTGTTGTAGAATAGAGTGATTTTAAATCGAATGTTTTTTCGGCCTTATCTAGTTTTGCTAAAGAGGTCACTCCCGGTGAAGGGATCTCGGCTTTTTCCTTATCGAATAAGGTGCAGGATATTTCACAAATATCACTATGCAAAGCAAGAACTATATAAGCAATCAAAAGACAAACCGAGTGTGTAGCATATGCTAGTTTCGCTAAAGAGGTCACTCTCGGTGAAGGGATCTCGGCTCTTTCCTTATCGAACAAGGTGCTGGATATTCTACAAGGAATACAGCCATGCAAAGTAAGAACTAGAGCTACCAGTTTTTAAACAATTTTCTACAACATCTTTAGGTTTCTTTTATTTCATTAATCTCATTAATGAAGTCCCATTTTATTATGCTTCACAAGCATCACATTTGAAACGAAATCAACAATATAACATATATCTCATATATATAATATAAACATTCATCTCAAGAAGTAATATGATCTCATCACAGAACATCGCAGCAGAAGAACATATATGAATTATTGGATATACTAGGAGGTCCGTGTTTTAATACGAGCCTGTATAAAACACGGATTTCACGGTCGCGATGAATAGCCAAACCCACATCCCTAGACCCCTATGAGAGCGGCAAGTAATCCTGCCAGTTCTAGAGTTAGGAGACCCGGTCTCGACTCCTCGAGATGGTCTCCCACTAGACCCTAGAACCCGGTTACTTGTGCTCCCCGCCTTGGGTCTACCTAATGCGGAAAACTAAATAATATACAATGGTGACATCATCCTCATCCCGGAAGTTCCCCAATAAGAGAATATTACATACAATGAATTTTACATGAATGAAAAAGAAAAACTCTTATCTCACATAAAACCACCGGCTATTCAAACACGACGATCCAATATAACATATCACAGCAACACATAATATTACATATCATCAACGTAAGCAAGTATGCGTATCCCGATTGTCGTTGATGTATAGCAATGAAGCCGGCGATACACCACATACTACGCTTACGGTCGCATAAGAGAAAGTGTAAAACTACAACAGTTGGAATCCGCAACCTCCTTAGACATCTCATGCCTAACCAAATGAATTCCTTAGACATCGCATGCCTAAAAATTATTAACCCTGCATTTTAGTCTTTATATCGAAAACTCTTTTCAATATCAAGTCGGGCAATTCAAAAAGATTCCCGACATCCTGATTGAATGCTCGTCGCAAACTTTAGTAGACGGCCGCACCCCCGGATGCCGTCGACGAAGTGCACTAAGGCGGAACACCGCTGCCGCGAGCACCCGAATGGATTATTTTGGCGACGGGGTTCTCCTACAGTCACTTGGTCGGGGCTATGGGGTGTGGCTGTCTATTAAGTTTACCCGGCGAGTATCCGCGTACGCTACGTGATTGCGACGGACTTTTGATCACATCAAAATCCCGTGGCAACCGATAAAATGAGACTAAACTGCTAGATTTATAACATCCAAATTAGTTATCTCATAACTACTTGTGGATTCCAAATATTGTATCACATTCCAGATAAATAGACAATGTTAAACTTTCCGATCGAATAAAAAAACACCCAAGATTTCCCAAATAGTTCTCAACACTTGGAATTAGTTTAAAAACATCCATCACATGCCACAGTACCAATGGTCCAGCGGTAGAAGGGTCAAGCCAACGCCTCACATGTGGCAACGCCGTACTGCCACAAATCCTAAGGTTTAGAGGCGGTTCAGACGGTCACATAATCGAGTTAAGATTTGTTGTCTTCTAGAGGATCCACCGCGTTACTTGCATGACTTAGAACGTTCTTAAACTACGGAAAAATCCAACACTTGGAAATTTTCCGGCAGGGGAAAAAGTGAGTTACTGAAATCCGGTCGAACTTTTTAACACGTTCTAAAATTACCCAGAAAAAACTTAAACGAAGTTAAACTTTCCGATCGAATCAACGAATACAAAAGATCTCCAGAAAACTCAACACTTGAGCAAATATTAAAAATCCCCAAAAGCATCAGGAAATACTTACGGTTATTACTGTGCAAACACTATCCCTCAATCCTGAATTCTTGCCGCGGAACCGCCGCCAATACCCTGGTTTGGCCGCGGTTCCACGGCGCTTTGATGGATTTAGGGGGTCGTTTTTCACAGTAATTCCTAAAATACCCTGCTTATTTTTCTGAGCATTTTTAATACAGAAAAAATCAACATTTTAAAAAATTTCCAGAGAGGGGGGTAAAATGGGGTTTCGTGGTTCAATCGGACTTTAAACTTTGTCTAGACTTCGCCAAAAGCTCTAGCTTGTCTCTTATACCACTGTAGGGTTACTAGGCACTCTCACAAGGTTCTACAAGGCATCAACCATGCCCGATTTAAAATTTAGACGTGCCGAACAACCCTAACCAAGATCTTTACTAGAGATTAGGCGAAAACAATAAGCAAGTAAACAACTTTACTTCTAAGAGTTTGGGATTACAACCTTTGTAGTCCGGTCCTTCGCTTCATAAGCTCCGTGTTGAGGTCCTTTCGCTGCGATCATCAAGTTCCCAGACTCTAGAGAGGCTCCACGAAGAGAAAGATGCATACTTGCTTCCGATCTTCGATAATAAAGATGATCTACCTTGAAGTTTCAATAACACAAGCTCTTACTTACTAATGAAGTGAACACTCTTAATCTAATTGGCAAGAATAGATTAGGATGATGAATTAGGATTTATGCTCTCATTTATTTTCTATTTCTCACTCAGTTTTATCACAAAACAAAAAGCTAGAAAGCTTTATCAAAGGAAGAAGAAGAAGAATTTTACTTTGTGATGAATAATGAATTGTAGTGAGGTTAGAAATGCAACCATGGGTTAAGTAAGATAACTTAAACCATGTATAGACTTAACCATGGTGAAGGGTTGGGTTGGGTTAACAAATATCTCCAAAATATCTTTAGAAAAAATCTTTAGCAAGAAACAAAAGAAAACCTTCTAGAAGCATCTAGAAAAAACTAACCCAAATCAAACCTTAATCATGTTTAATCTCCACTAATCACGTTGCATTAATAACCCTAACATGTTACAATATTATATATCACATATACAATATTTATTGTAACTAAATAAAATAATTCAATTAACATATATCGCATATATATCAAAATATTACCCGAGTGAGAAAAAGAATCCTTTTGTGAGCTTATACTAGTTAATGTGATTTAATATATCTAATATATAATTATACATTAAATTATCGAATCAACACTTGATCCGATAATCTGGTTATTTCTTAAATAACCGACTAATATAATCTGTATCAGTTCATCGAATCAACACTTGATCCGATAACCCGGCTATATCACATATACCCGGCCGATATCTCATATCGCGAGAATATAATACGGTATCACATACACGCATTGTTCTCGGTCCCGCACATATCATATATGTGCTCCTATTCCATTTTTCCTGAGCCAAGAAACCTCTATGTAGGACTCTAAAGAATCGTCAATACGCCGGCAGTAGGTGATGATCATATCAAACACCCACAACCTGCAAGCGGTCAGCTAAATGTAACATCCACCATGGAATTGAGCGATCAGAAGATCAACAAGCAAGCCTGTACGTTCTCCTGCGAATCCAAACAGTAACACTCCCGTACAGTCCGGTCTCTTCATCTGATTTGTCGCATATCTCGCCTAGGGGTGGTAAACGTAAGACCCTAGTAGCTTGATAAGTCGTGTCGATATGAGGTCCATAACAGTTCGAGAAACTACTAATAACACTTACCAGTAAATCTCAGCAACCCTGGCCAGGGATTTCCAGTTATTGCCAATCGAACACAGCGCAACATCAACTCCCTATACCGGGAGAGACGAATCCCCTCCTATTGCTCATTGCCTCCATGTGATTCGGGACTGTACCTAAAAGGCACCATTTTGTACGCCCCAATGGACGTGGTAAGGTGGAAATCAAAGCACGGTGGGAATCACACAAGACTCTATGACGATCTCGGGTCTACAGACTAACCTGTACCAGTGTCACCAGAGAACTGCCATCTGACGTGAGGTATAATACCATCTGGGAGTTCTCGGCGAGTCCATTCAGTGTACCCATTCTCCACTGAGCACCCGTATACCTTCTGTGATGTCAAACACCAATGGATATGGGATCATCCATCGCCCATCATATGGGTCAAGAAGCGCATACGCTAGTCTACTCTGGAGTATCGATGCCCTATCTCGGTACTCCTACGACTAGGAACATTTGAAGGATGTACTTGACGACTACTCTGTCCCCACTAGTATGATCTGCATCACAGTCCTGGTAGTCAAGTATTCATCCTAAGGGCTTTATCAACATGTAACATAGAGACAATCAGAGTACATGCTATGATAAAGTGCAACCAAATAGCATACTATCATGTCGAGCAAGAAAGTCCTACCTATATATGTCCAAGCATCCACTACAATATACATCGTATATACAGTAATGGCCTCTTGGGCATACATATAACTAACACTAAGAATCTCTAGCCAACTGTCGTGGTCACTCATAGCATGTCTCGTCGATGATGCTGAACTCTGGCCTGCTGGGCGTGCGCAATATGACCGCTCCTGGGTCCATGTCTTCTCGTATAGTATTCCAGAAAGGTCCTGTCGAGGTCTCTGAAATCTCGTCTCAGCCGAACTATCCGGAAGTCATCGTCCTTTACTATATCTGTTTCTTGTTCCGGAATGGCTGAATACTCATCGCGACTCTTTCTGGAAGATATATCCATACGCAACGCCCCTGCATGCGTATCGCATCTCTGATGTCGGCGGAGTTGAACGTCATCTTATCAAGATCTCGTACGAACCTCTTACTCCACTTTTCTCTAATGTCGACTGCTTAGGACTCGTCTCGTCATGGCTGCATGGACTGAGCTCCAACGGCTATCCTCGTATCTGGAGTCTCCTAAGAAGTGCATCTCAACACCTAACATCCGAATGAAGTCGAACCATTCGATCGATTCGTCAAAACCTCATAATCCCCCAAGAGCTCAACATCTTGGGTACAGTTTAATAGTATCGAGTACATACCACAACATCGGTGGACCAGCCGTAGAAGGGCAAACCCAAGCCTCACTAATGGCGCCGCGGAACTGCCGCAAACCGTAAGGTTCAAAGGCTTTCACACGGTCATTATGTCGAGTTAGGGTTTCATTCTTCTAGAGGTTCCATAGAATTGCCTGCATGTGTTTCCGAATACTTTAAACTTGGAATATGGGTTTTCTGACATTCGATCGCCTCTGTCGATACTCAACGTATCCGCGTGAAATCGCCTCTAGCTGGAATCAATCTATCTGATGACCACGCATCGGGGTAAGCGAACGAACTACATGTCCTAGTCATTCATCCTCGGATGACTAGAGACATTCTATCATATCTCTAGGTACAACTCGTACTGCAATAGCTCCAACATCTGGGGCAATATCTCGTTGTTCGCAGCAACAACTGGCCCATTCATCTGCATGCTGAATAGTGCCTCAATCATCATGAACAAGCGACACCTCCATGGTCATCACATTCTGATTGGCCTCTATCAGTGGTTCAATCCTCTGGCGCAAATCTGTACGTCCGAGAAATCTCATACAGCGATCCATCAAACGCTCGAGGCGCGAAAACACAATAAAAAGACGCATCTCTACAATCGTGTGTCACTGGAATTACGCCCTGGTCAGTCCTCATTCGTGACGAGCTCGTGCTGACCGCAACTTTAGCCGCAGCTCTCACTGCCCGTAATCGTGACAGCAAAACCATAACTGGTACCGATGAGGCTAGATCATGAATGAATATAATAATGAGCAAAGAAATGTACATCCTAAGGATTCTTAAGTGGAGCAGCGTATCGTAAATATGCCGCGGAACATACGTACGGTACGTCACTCTACTCAAGCTACCTACTCCATCAACCAAGGGTCATCCTACGCTCCAAAGGTAAAACCTAACGCTTTGATACCAACTTTGTCACGACCCAAAAAGCACGGAACATGACCAGCACTTAAATTACGAAACGTCTCGAGGCGTACGTAATCTAAGTAAGCCGAAAACCCAGAAATCCAAACCAAGTAAAGTAGTAGAGTAAAGGAAAAACCAATTTAAATCAAGTAGTTTTGCAACATACGCCGAAATATGCATTTTTAAAATCACAAGTCTTTTCTAAAAATTTCGGCAGAGTTTCCTTTGTAAATACTGACCCCAAACGGGTACAAAACCTGATAAAGCATATATAATGAATAAAGGCATCCCCAAGCGGGAGCTAGCTCTTCGTCAATCGACGGTCATAACCACGCAAGCAATATAATATACAACGCCGAAGGGCGAGGATCAAAACTCAAAAGGGAGCTCAAAACAGTATGAAATCCATAGAAATACAACGCGCGACTCTAAGGTCGAAAGAATAAACATCACTGGTCTCTATCTCTGAAATAAATACATGTTTGGTTGATGGAGTTTACTAGATACAACTGAATAAATAATATACAAGGTATAATAGTGGTCACGATGCAAGTGAACCCACCTACCAAGCAAATCACCCGGAAAGGAAGCAGTGTGCCAGCAAAGCCGTAATGAAACATGTACGGCAAAACCTGCAAGAAACTGTGGCACAACGGGGGTGAGTTGCTAACTCGTGAATAGAAAACATCTACGAGCAGAAACTGCATGTATGACGCAATCCTAGGTCATATGATCAATATATATATAATCCTCAACATGATAAGTCTGAAGATTTAAAAGGTGGCAAGGGTAAGCATCTAACCCAAGTGTAATCCCATGTGCTCGAGTCAGTGCCTCAGGTAGCAATATATCATATGAATGAGGTATGAATGCACGAAAACAGAATACATGTAAATGAAGAAACTGCTTTCATAACTTAGTGAGATTTCTTTATATTTAAAACGAGGTATCATAAATGAAATCAGCATAAACAGTGTCTATCATCGACACAAAACATAAATCCCAATATCTCAATATCTCAGGCTCCGGCTATCCGGACTGGCCCGTATCACCAAATCTATAAATCTCAGTGTCTCAATCTCACTATCTTGGGCGCCGTTAGTCCGGATCGGTTCTTAACATCAATCACAGGACCATGACGGTATCCTTCGGATATCCGACGCGTCAGATAAAATCACCGGTAGGTAGTCTTCTCCAGCCGGGCTCATCGTCTACTACTCGATCTTCTTTCCCCGGGGTACCTTACCGGGCCCACCATGTACCCGAGACGGTTCATCCAACTCCTCGAAACAGGTCTCGAAAACCAACAGAAAACTCATGGTGGACGACACAAACATCATGAGAAAACCGTAGTTTTTATTTTGAAAAGAGAGAGAGAAAGAATTTTATATGTATTTTTGCGGTTTTCTCCCACATCCCGAAAATCTCATGAAAGTTCGAAATCCAATCATCAATAGCACGTAAACAGTGAACACAGGCATAAAACTCCATAATACTGCACAACGGTGAATAATAATATGCATGAAGTAGTGAGTAATAACTGCAATGTCTAAACTGGCATATAAGGAAAGTACACTAATATCATGTAGAAACTATCAGCTAACAGGCTATATCAATGAAATAGTTTTCTCTAAGTGTACGTGACATGGCAATTACTGATGATGATGTGTGTGAGCCGGCAAGTAAGTGTACGTCGAACATACGCATCATCGGTAATGGTGCTGGTGTCCTAACAGCATGATATCAATAATGGTATATGAAATCACAATATAAGTATGCGATGCGGAGCGAACAGCAATAATGTGCGGGAGATAAATGATAAACATGATGATAACTAATCTGCATTTAATATAAATATAAGTCAAACAGTAGTGCCTTTTGAAATAACACGAATCGCGGTGTTTTGGAAATAATGGCTACGGTGTTTTTTTTAAAGAAAAGATACGTCCTTTGAAATATCCGTAGAATCCTTTGGCCTGTCTTTTAAAATACCCACGATTCGTTTGTTTTTGAAATAGGTAGGAATCGAATCGAGTCTAACAACTACACTAAACTATAGGGCTGAGCTAACAGGCTAAACGAAAAGTAAGGAAGCTGCCTAACATCTGAGTCGATACTTGTATAAATAATAGTCGGTGATCCCGCCTCAATAGTATCATATACGATCCAAAATCTATAATAAGATATCCTCAAGTCAAGAGTGCGGATCTATCATCAATATATAGCTCGTACGTAAATACGTCGTACGACATCCCAAATCTGGGTACGGGTTAATATCACATTCATCACATTATTCATCCGGTATCCTCTTTATCAAACATCAAGATCCGGGGTACTGACCTACGTCTAGTACAATACTGATACCATCTATGTATGCATATAGTTGTATGAAACACTACGTCAAAGGACCCGCTAAAACACCATGTCTTATCTTAAATACGAACCCTGTCACATCACCGATCTCACGGCCTCAAATCCAATCTCATCGACTCATCTCAAATCCAATCTCATCGACTCATCTCAAATCCCAAGTACTATCCTCATAATCCAGTATATGTACACAAAGTCCAATACCCATGTGAACACATATATACATATTCCCATATACGCACATGTGAAAGAAAGAATGTATGGAAGAATGTGTGTGCGTGTGTGGGTGCAACCACTACTCTAGGGTTTCACAACTAACACTAAACCAATCCAAAAACACCTAGAATCCATCTTTATCATCAATAAACTCATATCAACATATAAAATATATATGTGTGTATATGTATTCGTATACATCACCACGAACTGCGGGGGTGCTATACGCCATCCACCCGACTTCCCCCGTAGATATAATCTACTCACCTTGCATCCTGCTTGCCGAAGTCGAAGACGCCATGCTCCGTCTCCTCGGAATCCACGTGAAGGTACCTACAGCAATAAACAATCGCAATGCGTATTAAAATCAAGGAGGAAAACCAAAACGGCACAAGTTTCGCTCATAGGCTAAAACCTATAGCTTCACGTGCAAAACACGACAAATAACCCTGGTCGTGGACGTCCAAATGCCACACGATGGAAGCACAATACCAAATACAAAATTCAAATTCATTAAAAGACGCAAAACAATTCCAGAAACTAAGTGAAACACTCCCAGATTTTCCCCAGGTGACAATTAGCCAAAACTGCATACAGGAGGGGTCTAATTTAGTGCAAAAGGAGCCATGGACAAAACCTGGGAAGCTAATTCCCTTCTCTGGCCGAAAATTGCAGCAAGAATGGATAAATCTGTGGCCTTGGGTTGGGGTATGGGGCTCAGGTCTTGGTGGTAGCTTATTAGGTGCCTGCAAGACTCCTAGTAATTGCAAAATCATTTCTAGTGTCCCCGGCTTGCTCCAGATTCCAGAATACCTTCACAATTCACACATTTATCCGATATCGGGGTTTCTAAATCCGTGTTTGGGTTTCTAAGCTCTGGTCCAGGTCATTAAAACAACACCCAAGTCTAGTTAACAGCCACTAGGCATCACCCAATTCAAACAACCACTCAAATCCTTTACTAGGGTTTTCTAAGATCAAAATTCCACACACAATCAACCTCTAAACTACACAAGAATGCAAGGGAACTAAAATTAAACTAAAGGGAAGAATTATACCTCCATTAAGCAACCCAAGAAAAACCCTAGCTCCTCACGGTTGTCAAAACCCCACATTTCTTGGTCCATTGGGTAGAGGTTGAAGATGTGATTCCTTTTTTGTGAAAGGGGTATAGGATTTTGGTGGATATTTTTAGATGATCTCTACGGGTGAAGTGGAGGGAATGAACTTGAGGAAGATGAAGGAAAAGATGAGAAAATGGTGGAGGGTGATGGAATGAGGCAGCCCCCCTCTCTCTCCTCTCTTATTCTCACCCACTCTCTCTCAATATTACCCTTTCTCTTTTTAACCCTTTCCTTTTTATTTAAAACCCAAGTCAAAAAATACTCAAAATAACACAAGAATAACACATGTAATCAAAATACGACATGAAGTGGTGCACTAGCCACGAAAAACTGTAAAAACGCGGATTTGGCTTAATCGCGATTAGCAATGCACTAATCGGGTTTTTATCAAAACCGTATATAGTAAATTTTAAAAATGCCAAATCCTTTAAATATACTATTAAATGAATAAATCATTTTAATATCCATTTATTTCACAATTATTGGTATATTTTTATACCCTTTTTCGAAAACCCCAATCTCGCAAATCGGGCAGTTTTCAGGAAAAATATTATTTTAATATTAAATTCTAAAAATATTATTTTATATTTTCTGAAATGTTACAAGAATTCTTGGTTTTTGTAATTGGTTTTGTATTTGATTTTTGGGCGTTTGTACGTCAACAAAAAGGGTTGTTTGGTTGTTTTTGCATGCGTAGGCTATAGGTTCTAACCAATGAGCGCACCGCGTGCCGTTTTGGATTTCGGAACTCGTTGTTAATGGTATTGCGATACGTTTTGATATTGTAGGTACCTTCGCGTGGATTCCGAGACGAAGAAGCTCATCGACTACGGCTAAGCAAGGAGTTTAGCAGGTGAGTAGATTTATATCTACGGGGGAAGTCGGGTGAATGGCGTATCGCACCCCCGCAACCATTTGATATGGAATATCGTTTGTTTCTGTTATCCTGATAAATGATATGCTACGGACATGATTGTAGGATTTACAAACGATAATATGATTGAAGTTGATGATAATAAACAATTGACTTAGGAGAAAATGATATGATAAGTACTATTTAAAAGAGAACTACTGTAACGTTTATTAAATTGATGCGAGATATTAATGTGATGTGATATTAGGACTTAGTGTGATATGTCATTTTTATGGATTCGAGTCGATATGAGATTGTTGATACCTTTGTAGGTCCCCTGATACGAGTTTGATATGGATGTGACCTGAGAGATAGGTATATATATTTATATGGATAATGATTGCATAATGAGTGATATGTCGTATGAGACTTAGATCCGTACCCCGATATTATATAGGTTGATAGAATCTGTATTTGTTATTGCCGCTGTACGTTAGATTACCGTACGTGATGACTTTTACTTGTTGATTTATTCATACCCCTGATTATAGGATGCCGTACGATGGATTGTACCGTACGTGTTATTGTGAGGCTGGATGCTGATTGATAGACTCACCGACTCGGTCTTGTTGACATGTATACCTTATAGCATTTTATTCACTATATGTATTGTGTTGCATTTATGTTGTTCTCATTGCATTTCTTATATCTGTGCTAGTACACCTACACCATTATCGATGATGCGTATGTTACACATACACAGACTTGCCGGCTCACACACTTCTTCATCGATAATTGCCATGTCACTTATACAGTAGAATTGCTATATCATGCTATAATATACTACCATGTTCATATCACTATGCTAGGATGCATGATATATTGACATGTACACCCACATACATTGCTACAGCTACATGTACATCATGCATACATACTGACATGTACACCTATATATTTCGCTACAGTTGCATATACCCTAGGTGGTATTGCATTGACATGTGATATTGAGACATTGACTATTGCGCCATTGCACTTATGAAATGCATCATACATACTTGATTACATGTAGATACTTATACCTTGCTACAGTTATATGTACACTTCATATGATGCTGCACATGTTTTCGGAGGATTTAGGAACCATAAGATATAATTTAAAGTTAGATTCATTTTTAAAGAGCGGTTTTCCCTTAATATGCTCATATTGTTGTTTATGTTGCATATATCAGTTTTTCATGGATTTTTGCATTGAGATATGGATTTCATATGATTTATGGATTTGAGAACCGTGGGGGTATTTCCAGAAATTTATGTATTGTTTGAAAACCCGGTTTCTCTTGATATGATATTTCAGTGCGTCCACCATGTGTTTTCTCGGTTCTGAGATTGGCAAGTGAATCCCGATTCGGGGAGCGGGAGGCACCGTCTGCGGGTACTTGGTGGACCTGGTATGGTACCCCGGGGAGAGAGATGATATCGTGGTGTAGACGATGAGCCTCGCAGACGGACCACTACCTACCGGTGATATTATTTGGACTTGGCGGATATCTGGGGATACCGACCGGAGTCATGTTCAAACATGCTACGTGGATTTCGGGTGTCGATGTGGACAATCAGGTTCCATGAGATGTACTGACAGCAGGGTCGGTCATGGTGACGGCGCCTGACAGACGTTGATTTACGTGTCGCTGCTGGACACGGGTTTCATGATGTTTCGAGTGGTCGACTTTAGACACTCCGGTTCCATGATTTGATGTGTCGTTGATTGACACACATTATTTGATATCCTCGTATTTACCTACATATACTGTTGTGATATTTACAAGCAGGAGTTGTTGTGTCGGTAGTTGACAAGTGAACGAGATCCACTACATACATGCATTGATTTTATTGTGGACGAGATCCACTACATACATGAATTGATTTTATAGTTGGATGGTATTCACTTGCTGTTAGGCGGTTATTTATGTGTTGGCACATATGCAGATACGGTCACCCTAGATATCATAGTATTACCTTTATGATATAGTTGACCTAGGAATCGTTGTTTATTTTGATTTCTACTTGATGATGTTTTTCTATTCATGAGTTGGCAACTCACCCCCGTTGTGCCATAGTTCTTACAGGTAGACCGCTTGGATCGGTTGCGGTATTGTTGGCACACAGCTGTTTTCGAGTGACTTGCTTGTGGTAGGTGGTACATGTTGGATCGTTCCCCTCTTGTGTTCATTATCCATATTGTATCTAGTCACTCCATCAAATCAGAAACTAGCAAATTGTATATGTTGCAGACTTAGAGGACTTGTAGTTACGAGACTTGAGCGATGGGTTTTATGTTCGCTTTTGGGGTTGATGTCTTGCTTTACTTTTCCTGTTGTGGATCTATGCCATTGGGCGTCGTATACTTGTTATTTATACTTGTGGTGGTTCTTTCCGCCGTTGGGCATGATTTGCTCCCGTTTGGGATGCCTTATATATTCTGTGTGTACCCGTTTTTAGGGCCAGTTTTTACAAAGGAGGTGCTGCCGAAATTTTTATGAAAACCAAGGAAAAGAGTTAATATAAGTTTCAAAATGTTGTAAATGTTTTCTTTACGTACATCAGTTGTAAGGTTTAGATTTCTGGGTTTCGGCTTACTTAGGTTACGTTACGCCTGTAGACGTGGCGTAATTTAAGTGCCGGTCACGAGCGGCTATTTTGGGTCGTGAAAAAGTTGGTATCAGAGCGCTAGGTTTAACCTTAGTTTGAGTCGAGGTTTGACTATGTGGGGTCTAGGGCATATATGTTTATTGGAACCTAGGCTTGACCTTACGGAACATAGACTTGAACTAGGGGGTGTTAGACCCAAACTTTCGTTTCATAGGCTAACCCTGATTGATGGAGTAGGTAGCTTGAGTAGAGCGGCGTACTGTACGTATGTTCCGTGGCATATTTACGATACGATACACCACTTAAGTGACCTTAGGATGTACATATCTTGAGACTGGTGATTCTCTTCGTTCCTTTGATTATACATCCATTGAGATACTTGATTTTATTCGCTTCCATGATCATACTCTCAATGATTTGACTCCTCCTTATGATCACGTATCCATTTTGGGATCGGTTGACTTTTTTTATCCCTTTTATCTTTTTCGTCGATACTTGATTGAGGTTCCTGTCACCATGGTTTGAGCGCAGTTTGAGCTGCTGCTGGTGATACGGTCAGGGCAAGCTTGTCGTGGACGAGGACTGACCATCGTGTTTTCTAGTGACATGGGGACGTATCGATGTAGTGTTGTGTTGTGACCCCTCGTTTGAGATGAGTGTGCGGTTTTGTACTGGATGATCGGGCCATTGTTAGAGGTTGCCTGTTGGGAGAGGACTGTTGATGTACAGCATACCCTATAGATTGTGATGTTATCTACCGTGGAGACAGATGACTCAGTTGTTGCTGAGATTGATGTGATTCCGCTTCTAGAGCTTACGGGCTGAGATCGCTGGAGCTTACCGGCAGAGAGGCGACGGGTGATAGCTAGTCTATCTTGAGTTGTGAGACGAAGGTGATTCATCTGATTGATGCACCGACGTAGGCCCTGTTGAGTTGAAGATTTCCAGTGCGGAGAATCTTATTCAGGTCTAGAGTAGACCGGTCTAGAGATGGCAGTTGATGTATCGTCTATTCTTGAGGATTGAGGCCCTATACTTTGTAGTACCTTAACAGGACTGATCCGAGGACGGTACATGTGTACTTTTCCATGCATAAAAAGTTAACCAAGAGGTTTCAAAAAGGAGCTATAGTCTCCGCTAATTCTTACGTGTCTGTGAGTGACACGAACGTTTACAAGAAAACCTTTTGGAAAATTTCAAAAGACGGGACGCATATTTTGATAAACATATATGCTAGTATATTATTTCTTGAACCATGAGCGTCCGCCACTTGTGCCGTGAGTTACACATTATACGGCCATTTAGAAAAGATTATGCATATGATTTATTAGTTTTTGGAGATATTTCAAACATGATGCGTACTATATATGTATTATAGTATTAGACTAGTGCATATGGGATTTCGGTAATAGATTTGGACATCTGTATCTCCTTTGTGACTCCGATGATATGCGTGCAAGTCCGTTGATTTGTGTGACGCTTGACGTAGATCGGTTTTGAGTTTAGTACTCATTTTTCCGGCGTGCGGGATGCGCTGTGGTTTTCTGTTTCTTCCGTTATTTCGGAACCCCGTTGATTTAGCTGTTATTGAAATATTTTAGCATTTGAGGTTAAATTTAAATTTAAATTCGGGGACCGAATTTCTTTAAGGGGGGAAGATTGTAACCTTTCTGAAACCGTTAGATGAATTTTTCTTTTTTAGGGTAAAATAGTCGGTATTTTCCGTTTTAACCGATTTTGATCAAACTTCCATATAAACTTGCCGGCACCTATGTTAGATAAAATAAAGCTAGTGCGCGAGCTTTGGGGGTATATGGGATGTTTTGGTTCAAATAGGATTTTTCCCTAATAAAATGTTATTTTGGAAATTTAATATTAAAATAATATATTTCGCAAAAATTACCGAATTGTGAAAATTGGGATTTTCGTGAAGTGGTATAAGTGTATTCCAATATTTGGGAATTTATCGAAGAATAAATTGATTTATTTATTTTAATGTTATTTAACGGATTTTTGGTAAAATCAGTGTTTTTACATTTTTCCATGACTTGTGCACCGTGTCGTGTGCATGTTGGTTTTTTTTGTGACTTTTGAGTTTTGGGAGATAGAGAAAGAGAAAGAGAAAGGAAATAAAGACGAAAAGAAAAGAAAAGAATTTAAGTGTGAATGGAATAAGTATTGATGCCAATGTGATATTTGTGAATGAAACAAATTAGATTTTTTGTGAGGAAGGTGAGGTTAAGAGAGAGTGAGTGTAGGAGAGAGAGGTGTGATGCCATTCTTTTATCTCCTCCATTGTTTCTTTATGAAATCCTTCACCTCCTTCATCACACACTACCTCCATGCACCCTCTTCAATTTCTTCTCAAAACATTATGTCCCCTTCATTAAAAGCATGCACACATCCATTCTAAACACTTTGGACCAACCAAGATTTGATTTTGAAGACTTGGGCAACTCAAGAATTTCTTTAGTTGCTGTTGAGGTATATACATACACTTTTAGTTGTGTTTTGGCTTTAATATATCCTATTAGTGTTTAGATATTGATTTAGTTAGGGTTGTGATCTTAGAAAATTCTAAGTTGCTGTCAAATGGTTAAATGAGTGTTTACAAGACCTTGTAGGGTGATTTAGCAGCCTGGAATTTAGTCTAAAACTCGATACGCGAAGTTAGAATTTTGTTCCGTATTGGTTTTTTGAAATCTTAAGGCCTACAGGAATCTGGCATGACCTGGAGTATTTATGAGATAAATAAACAATACCAGGGGCTAAATTAAGGCACTAGGAGACCACCCCGACCAGAAGAACACTATTGGAGTTACCGGGTCCGGCCTCGCCGGAATTTTTGTGTATGTGGCTGGCCACATGGTGGTAGTAGGTGCTTTATTTGGACCAATAGCTCATATACTTCATATACAACATCCTATACTTGTTTGTGTAATTCCAGTTTACCTGAACCAAAATCTGGGAGTTATTGCGAGTTGTTTTAGTTATGGTTTTCCGTATTTTAGAATTCTTGGTTTTTGTAATTGGTTTTGTATTTGATTGTTGCGCGTTTGTACGTCAACAAAAAGGGTTGTTTGGTTGTTTTTGCATGCGTAGGCTATAGGTTCTAACCTATGAGCGCACTGCGTGCCGTTTTGGATTTCAGAACTCGTTGTTAATGGTATTGCGATACGTTTTGATATTGTAGGTACCTTCGTGTGGATTCCGAGATGAAGAAGCGCATCGACTACGGCTAAGCAAGGAGTTTAGCAGGTGAGTAGATTTATATCTACGGGGGAAGTCGGGTGGATGGCGTATAGCACCCCCGCAACCATTTGATATGGAATATCGTTTGTTTCTTTTATCCTGATAAATGATATTCTATGGACATGATTGTAGGATTTACAAACGACAATATGATTGAAGTTGATGATAATAAACAATTGACTTAGGAGAAAATGATATGATAAGTAAATCATGATAAGTGCTATTTAAAAGAGAACTAGTGTGACGTTTATTAAATTGATGTGAGATATTAATGTGATGTGATATTAGGACTTAGTGTGATATGTCATTTTTATGGATTCGAGTCGATATGAGATTGTTGATACCTTTGTAGGTCCCCTGATACGAGTTTGACATGGATGTGACCTGAGACTTAGATCCATACCCTGATATTGTATAGGTTGATAGAATCCCTATTTGTTAATGCCGCTGTACGTTAAATTACCGTACGCGATGACTTTTACTTGTTGATTTATCGATACCCCTGAATAGAGGATGCCGTACGATGGATTGTACCGTACGTGTTATTGTGAGGCTGGATGCTGATTGATTGACTCACCGACTCGGTATTGTTGAGATGTATACCTTATAGCATTTGATTCACTATATGTATTGTGCTGCATTCATGCTATTCTCATTGCATTTCTTATACCTATGCTAGTACACCTACACCATTATCGATGATGCGTATGTTACACATACACAAACTTGCCGGCTCACACACTTCTTCATCGATAATTGCCATGTCACTTACACAGTAGAATTGCTATATCATGCTATAATATACTACCATGTTCATATCACTATGCTCGGTTGCATAATATATTGACATGTACACCCACATACTTTGCTACAGCTACATGTACATCATGCATACATACTGACATGTACACCTACATATTTCGCTACAGTTGCATATACCCTAGGTGGTATTGCATTGACAAGTGATATTGAGACATTGACTATTGCGCCATTGCACTTATGAAATGCATCATACATACTTGATTACATGCGGATACTTATACCTTGCTACAGTTATATGTACACTTCATATGATTCTGCACATGTTTTCGGAGGGTTTTGGAACCACAAGATATATTTTAAAGTTGGATTTATTTTTAAAGAGCGGTTTTCCCTTACTATGCTCATATTGTTGTTTATGTTGCATATATCAATTTTTCATGGATTTTTGCATTGAGATATGGATTTCATATGATTTATGGATTTGAGAACCGTGGGGGTATTTCCAGAAATTTATGTATTGTTTAAAAACCCGGTTTCTCTTGATATGATATTTCAGTGCGTCCACCATGTTTTTTCTCGGATCTGAGATTGGCAAGTGAAACCCGATTCGAGGAGCGGGAGGCACCGTCTGCGGGTACTTGGTGGACCCGGTATGGTACCCCGGGGAGAGTGATGATATCGTGGTGTAGACGATGAACCTGGCAGATGGACCACTACCAACCGGTGATATTATTTGGACTCGGTGGATATCTGGGGATACCGACCGGAGTCATGTTCAGACATGCTACGTGGATTTCGGGTGTCGATGTGGACAATCAGGTTCCATGAGAAGTACTGACAGCAGGGCCGGTCATGGTGACGGCGCCTGACAGACGTGGATTTACGTGTCGCTGCTGGACATGGGTTTCATGATGTTTCGAGTGGTCGACTTTAGACACTCCGGTTCCATGATTTGATGTGTCGTTGATGGACACACATTATTTGATATCCTCGTATTTACCTACATATACTGTTGTGATATTTACATACAGGAGTTGTTGTGTCGGTAGTTGACACATGGACGAGATCCACTGCATACATGCTTTGATTTTATTGTGGACGAGATCCACTGCATACATGCATTGATTTTATTGTGGACGAGATCCACTGCATACATGCATTGATTTTATTGTTGGATGGTATCCACTTGCTGTTAGGCGGTTATTTATGTGTTGGCACATATGCATATACGGTCACCCTAGATATCATAGTATTACCTTTATGATATGGTTGACCTAGGAATCGTTGTTTATTTCGATTTCTACCTGATGATATTTTTCTGTTCACGAGTTGGCAACTCACCCCCGTTGTGCCACAGTTCTTGCAGGTAGACCGCTTGGATCAGTTGCGGTATCGCTGGCACACAACTGTTTTTTTTAGTTGTATGTATGCCCTAGAGGCCAGTATTGTACAGATGATGTATATTATATTGGATGCTTGGACATATATAGAGATGACTTTCTTGCTCGATATGATAGTATGCTATCTGGTTGCACTTTATCTTAACATGTATACTAGTCTCTTTATTCTGTCTTATAGTTACATGTTGGTAAAGCCCTTAGGATGTGTACTTGACTACCTGGACTATGATGCAGATCATACTAGTGGGGACATGGTAGTCCATAAGTACATCCTTCAAGGTCCCTAGTCGTGGGTGTATCGAGACGGGGCATCGATCTACCAGTGTAGACTAGCGTATACGCTTCTCGACCCATGAGATAGGCGATGGATGATCCCATATCCATTGGTGTTTGACATCAGAGATGATATACGGGTGCTCAGTGGAGACTGGGTACACTGGACGGACTCGCCGAGAACTCCCAGATGGTATTATACCTCACGTCAGATGGCAGTTCTCAGGTGACACTTGTACAGGTTAGTCTGTAGACCCGAGATCGTCATAGAGTCTTGTGTGATTCCCACTGTGCTTTGATCTCCACCTTACCACGTCCATGAGGGCGTGCAAGATGGTGGTTTTTGGGTACAGTCCCGAGTCACATGGAGGCAATGAGCGATAGGAGGGGTTTCGTCTCTCCCGGTATTAGGGGTTGATGTTGCGCTGTGCTCGATTGGCCGTAACAGGAAATTCCCTGGCCAGGGCTGATTCAGAGATTTGCTGGTAAGTGTTACCAGTAGTTTCTCGACCCGTTATGAGCCTCACATTGGCACGACTTATCGGTTATTGGGGTCTGACGTTTACCACCCCTAGACTTAATATGCAACATATCAGATGAGGAGACCGGACTGTACGGGAAGTGTTGCCGGTTGGCTCGACGGGAGTTGTAGCAGGTTCGCCTGTTCTCTTCTGATCGCTCAATACCCGGGTGGCCGTTACGCTTAGCTGACCGCTTGCGGCTTGGGGGTGCTTGATATGATCATCACCCACTGCCGGCGTATTGACGAGTCTCAGAGTCCCACAATGGAGTTTCCTAGTCCAGGCGAAACGTTGTGGTGCGCGTATGCGATATGCGCATGGACCCGATTAAAATGCGTGTATAGGATACCGTATATTGATCGGGCGGCTTGCTTTTGGTAGGGGTCATATGTGATATGGCCGGATTGATAAATCAAGTGTTGATTTATCATTTAACCATTAGCTTCTCACTTGAAATCCTTTCTTGAGTTAGTTGGATGTATGCATGCATGTATGCCTTCTTTTTGATTCATGCATATATGGATGTACATATACACTTACATACATACATACATCTTTCATGGTTGATTATACAAGGAAATGGTGGCATTATAAGACTCACACCATGGTTTTATTTATGAATTATTATTGTATTTATATTAAAACATAAAAGGAAAGAAAATGTTCATTATTGATTTGTTCTACACTCTTCTTTTGACCTAACCATTCTCACCCACCTTTTAACCTTTGGTAAAGTTTCCTTTTGTGTTTTAACTATAGTACAATAATGATTCAACCATGGTTTGAGATGATAGATAGAAAATATATATTGATATATTTTTCCATTTTTCAATAAGAGTTATTCTTATCATCTTCTATTATTTCCATCATCTTCTTTTTCCTCTCTCAACTTGCTCTCTAGTTCTTTATAGTGAGCAATATACTCATCAAGATTGGATTTTGAAGTGAGAAAGAGAACCACAACACCATTCTACACAAGTCTAGCCAACTTGTTTAGAGTGTTAGCTTGATTTCGTTCACTTGTTCGGATAAAGTTGCAAGCTTGGACAAAGCGGACTCCGGGTGGATCATCGGTGACCTCGAGGAGTTCAAGCGGAGCTATTTCAAACCCCAAGTAGCCGAGGAGTCTAGCGTAGGGAGCTACAAAGGTTGTACTCTCTAAACCCTAGCATTTCTTTCATATGATGATGTGAAAAGTTTTTGAAACCCTAATTTTTCTAGGATCGATCTTTTGCATGTTAACTTAGCACCATAAATTCCATCTTTGGTACATGTGATGCTTCCAAACCCTTCATGAGGTGCTAGGTAGACCTTTCATTGGTATCAGAGCCGTCCTAGAACATTAGGCGACATTTTTACGAAGTTAAAACTCCGATCGAACCGAAATACGGCATTTTAGAGTGCTCTCTGGAAATTTTTTAAAATTTGACATTTTTCAGAATTAAAAATATGTAAAAAATAAAGCAGGCAAATCTAAGAATTACTGTAGAATTCGATGAAGTGAACTGTTCATATTGCCGCGGAAACGCGGCCTAAGCTTACTTAGGCCGCGGTTCCGTGGCCATTTACATCCATCAATGGATAATTTTTATACAGTAATTCTTTATTATGCTTGTATATTTTTTAGGGTATTTTTAATCTGAATTTTGTGCTGTTTGTTCTGGAGTTGGTTTCGGACTCGTCGATTCGATCGGAATTTTCATTTCGTTGCTTTTCCGGGTAAATTAGAAAGTAGTGAAGTGTTTGAACGAGTATCATTTGCTCACTTTTCACGGGGTTTAAATCCTTCGGAGGTTCGTGCAAGTTTGTTTATGGTGGACCCTCTAGAAGACAACAAACCTTAACTCGATTATGTGACCGTCTTGAACTGCCTTTTGAACCTTAGGGTTTGGGGCAGTACGGCGTGCCACATGTGAGGCGTTGGCTTGACCCTTCTATGGCTGGACCGCTACCACTGTGTCACACTCTGGGTTTTTTGAACTCCGCTCAAGTGTTGAGCTTTAGTGAATCTTGGGTATTTGATCGTTCGTTCGAAAACTTTAATGCTGTCTAATTATCTGGAATGGATGCAATGTGTGGAATTCATATTATAAGACATGAAATACGAAGTATGTGATATTTCGTATTTACGATATCTAAAGAGAATGTGGATTCCAGATATTGCAGTTTTACACTTTCTTTTCTGTGACTGTAAGTGTAGTATGTCGATATCGCCGGTTTCGTTGCTATACGTCAACGACAATTGGGGTACGCATACTTACTTACGTTGATGATATGTGATATTATGTGTTGCTGTGATATGATGTGCAGGATTGTTGCGATTGAATAGACGGGGTTTTTTTTATGTGAGATGAGAGCTTTATATTTTCATTCATGTAAATTCAAATGTAATGTAATATTCTTTTATTTGGGGCACTTCCGGGTTGAGGTTGTGTCACCAGTGTTGTATATTATTTACTTTTCCGCATTAGGATGGACCCAAGGAGGGGAGCACAGGTGACCGGGTTCTGGGGTTCAGTGGGAGGCCATCTCGAGGAGTCGAGACCGGGTCTCCTAAACTCCAGAATTGGTAGGGTCGCTTGCCGCTCTCTTAGGGGTCCAGGGTGCGGGCTTGGCTATTCATCGCGACTGTGGAATCCGTATTTTCTATTATTGGCTAAATACTAAATACGGACGTCCTAGTATATCCCACATTATATCTATGTTTCTGCTGCGATATCTATGATGTGATCATTAGATATGTTCTATGTTGGATACAGTATATATAGTATATATGATATATTGTATAGGCGTTACTTATGTTTTACACCCGCGCTAGCCCTGCCCTGCTCTGCTGTTAGTTACCTAACCTAACGGTGCACGAGGGGACATCGAAGCGAATGCGGATGGCATAAGTGTACGTCGTATTTATCTGTGATGTTTAGGTAACTTAAATGATGGGACATCATTAATGTGATTAATGAAAGAAAAGAAACCTAAAAGATGTTGTAGAATCAAATTTTAAATAAAAAAGGGTAGCTACAGTTTTGCTTTGGATAGCGGTATATATGATATACCCTGCACCTTATTCGATGAGGAAAGAGCCGAGATCCCTTCACCGGGAGTGACCTCTTTAGCGAAACTGGCAGATGCTACAACACTCGGTTTGCTTTTGATTGCTTTTGATTGCTTTTGGAGTTTTGCTTTGCACAGTGATATATATGATATATCCCGCACCTTATTCGATGAGGAAAGAGCCGAGATCCCTTCACCGGGAGTGACCTCTTTAGCAAAACTAATAAAAGCCTCAAAATCACTCCATTTCAAAACTTCACTTGATTCTACAACGATATCAAGTTCATTACGCTCATGGTTTTCAGAAAAACCTGCGTAGCCCTCCGTCAATTCAGATATGTAATATTTAGTATCCGTGCTACGGTTGTTTGGCATGCGTCAAGGCGTAGTATACGGTAGCTGATTATTACTTATCTGTAGCATGAGATGCGATTGGATTAAGGTATTCGTACGGCGTTGTTTGGCATCCGTCAAGGGTCGTACGGGTGGGTTTAATTCAATCACGAATTGTACGGGTTGAACTTGACTAGCGGACTATGGGTTGTTTGGCATGCGTCAAGGTCATAGCACGCTAGGGGCAAAATATTATCGGGAATTTCAAGTGTTGAGATTTGCAATGAGATTGCATACCTTCTATGAGATAGTTGGATCCTGATACCCACTGCGAGTAATTGTTACTCCCGGGAGAGTTTTACACAGGACAATTAGCCGATCAAGTAGGTGTCTAGAAAGGTGTCAACGAGGTTACGCCTCTGGGAAAACGAGGTTTACTTTAATTAAGTCCGTGCGAAAGCACGGGGAACCTCCCTCAAAGTACCGACACTGGCCTGGCTGAAAGATCGGCGAAGTTGTAGGGTGTAATTAATCCCGGCTAGTCTTTCCTTTTATGGTTTGAAGGAAGATTTCATAAAAACAGTGGGAGCCATCCTGATTAGATAAGATAATAACCAATCTGATCTTGCAAGAGCATACGCTAAAGTGTTTTCTACTCTCTCTCTCCAGGTAGCGACCATGGCATGCCTTAATAAAGATAATAATATGGATGTATTGACCGAACCCGCATGTTATACTGTGCAGGGGAACGTTGGACCCGTTCTATCTTATAAGTGTTATAAGACTGAACAGGAAACAGGAGAATGTCTGGATTCTCACGCCGCCCAAACAGAGGACATGCATGTTGATGCACCTTCTTCGGGTGTGTTTGTCATTGAGAACTGTTTTTCAGTTCACCCTACGTCCTGGGTATTAGATACCGGATCAGGATCCCACGTATGTAAACAATTACATGGGCTACGGAAAGGTAGAGAATTGGGAAAGGGTGATCATTCCGTTCAAGTAGGGAATGGTGCAAGTGTTGCAGCCAAAGCAGTTGGCGAATATCACCTTGTATTACCAAGTCGTAATACTCTGGTTCTGAATGAGTGCTATTATATACCGAACATGATGTGCAACATTATATCAGTTTCTTTACTGAGTAAAGAAGGATATAATTTTGTAGTACAGGATAATGTTATGAACATCTTCCTAGATCAAAAGTTGATTGCATCAGGCTCGTTACATAATGGCATATTCATTCTCAATCAAAATACAGTCCTCAATTTGCAAAACACACACAAGAGGAAGAGTTCAGAACTGAACGAATCCTTCTTGTGGCATTGTAGACTAGGTCACATAAATGCGACACGACTAGCTAAGTTGCATAAAGATGGATATTTGAATCCGTTTGAATTTTCATCTTATGACACTTGCCAGTCATGTCTCAAAGGTAAAATGACCAAAACTCCGTTTACAGGACACGGAGAATGAGTTACGGAACTCTTAGGGCTGATACATAGTGATGTATGCGGTCCCATGTCTACACATACCTGGAACGGTTCTTCCTACTTCATTACATTCACTGACGATCTCTCTAGATACGGACATGCGTTCCTGATAAAACACAAGTCTGAAGCTTTTGAGAAATTCAGAGAATATAAGCACCAAGTAGAGAACCAAACGGGCAAAAGTATTAAGATCCTTCGATCTGATCGAGGAGGAGAATACTTGAGCAATGATTTTCTGGATTATCTAAAAGAGAATGGGATTCTCTCTCAGCTCACTCCTCCTTATACACCACAGCACAACGGTGTATCGGAACAGAGAAACCGCCCCCTATTAGATATGGTGCGCTCAATGATGAGTACAGCTGAGTTGCCTATTTCCTTCTGGGGATATGCGCTTGAGACAGCCATAGACCTATTGAATAGAGTTCCTACCAAATCAGTGCCTACCACTCCATATGAGATATGGAAAGGGAAGAGACCACATCTTAATTACATTAAGATATGGGGTTGTCCAGCCTATGTCAAAAGACAAAATCCGGACAAACTCGAGGCAAGATCAGTCTTATGTAAGTTTATAGGATATCCCAAAAATTCACAAGGGTATATCTTCTACCACCCCGAGGAACAAAAGGTGTTTGTTTCTCGACATGCCACTTTCTTAGAAAAAGGTTTTCTTATGAAACAGACAAGTGGTATTGAGGTAGAACTGGAAGAGGTTCCAGCAACACAAACTATAACAGAAGACTTGGTAGAACCAGAGGATTCAGTAGTACCTGACGAACCCCAGCCGCTCGGCCGATCTAGCAGGGTTTCTCATCCGCCTGAGAGATACTACGGTTTTCTCATTGATGGTGGAAGCGAGGATTGCATCATGGAAGATGATGACCCAACTAGCTTCGACCAGGCCATCACGAGTAAGGACTCAGTAAAATGGCTGGATGCAATGCGGTCTGAGATGGAATCCATATACACCAAAAAAGTATGGACTTTGGAAGTTCCTCCTGAAGGGGTAAAACCCATTGGGAGCAAGTGGATCTTTAAGAAAAAACTTGGTGTAGATGGGAAAGTGGAGACTTTCAAAGCTAGACTTGTTGCAAACGGTTTTCGTCAAAGACCAGGTGTGGACTATGACGGAACTTTTTCTCCAGTGGCTATGCTTAAATCCATCCGGATCATGCTTTCCATCGCTGCATATCATGACTACGAAATCTGGCAAATGGATGTTAAGACCGCCTTTCTAAACGGTGATTTAGAATAGTGCGTGTACATGACTCAGCTTCGTAGACAATGGGAGCAGCGGGAAGGTGTGCAAGCTGCTTAAATCCATTTATGGATTAAAGCAAGCATCGCGGAGTTGGAACATCTGCTTTGACATCGTTATCAAAGAGTTTGATTTCGTCAAAAATGTAGATGAACCTTGTATCTACAAGAAGGTGGCAGAGAGTAAAGTTATCTTCCTCGTATTGTATGTGGACGACATACTCTTGATAGGAAATGATATTCCTATGCTGCAATCGGTCAAGCTCTTCTTATCACAAAGATTCTCAATGAAAGATCTTGGTGATGCCTCCTGCATATTGGCAATTAGGATCTATAGAGATAGATCTAAACGGATACTGGGATTGTCCCAATCCAGGTACATTGACACCATACTAAAGAGGTTTAGTATGGAAGAATCCAAGCGTGGGAACTTACCCACGATCTCTGGAGTCACTCTCTCCAAAGAGATGTCTCCCAAGACTGATTTGGAGAGAGCTCGCATGCAAGGGATACCCTATGCTTTGGCTGTAGGCTCTATCATGTATACGATGCTATGTACCAGACCCGATGTAGCATACTCACTAAGTGTAGTGAGCAGGTATCAAGCTGATCCTGGAGAGAGTCACTGGACAGCTGTGAAGAGCATTCTCAAGTACTTACGAAGGACTAAAGAGATTCTCTTGGTGTATGGTAACGGAGTATTCCAAGTGGAATCCTTTACCGATTCGACCTTCCAGAGTGATAAGGACGACTCTAAGTCGCAGTCGGGTTTTGTCTTTACCCTTTATGGAGGGGCGGTTAGCTGGAAGAGTTCCAAGCAGGAAACCGTGGCAGACTCGACGATGGAGGCTGAATACATCGCTGCCAACGATGCTGCCAAAGAGGCTGTCTGGATCAAGAAGTTCATTACTGAACTTGGAGTGGTTCCTTCCATTGAGCATCCAATACCTTTGTATTGCGATAACAATGGAGCGGTGGCTTTGGCCAAGGAACCCAGGTCCCATCAGCGATCCAGGCATATTCTGAGGCGGTATCACCTGATCCGGGAGATAGTTGATCGCCGGGAGATCGAGGTCAGGAGGGTTGACACGAAGAATAACACAGCGGATCCACTCACGAAGGCCATTCCCCAGATACAGTTTGAGAGACTCTTCGGGATGCTCGGTATGCGATACTGCAGCAGCTGGCCCTAGTGCAAGTGGGAGATTGTTAGTTGTATGTTTGCCCTAGAGGCCAGTATTGTACAGATGATGTATATTATATTGGATGCTTGGATATATATAGAGATGACTTTCTTGCTCGATATGATAGTATGCTATCTGGTTGCACTTTATCATAACATGTATACTAGTCTCTTTATACTGTCTTATAGTTACATGTTGGTAAAACCCTTAGGATGTGTACTTGACTACCTGGACTATGATGCAGATCATACTAGTGGGGATATGGTAGTCCATAAGTACATCCTTCAAGGTCCCTAGTCGTGGCTGTATCGAGACGGGGCATCGATATACCAGTGTAGACTAGCGTATACGCTTCTCGACCCATGAGATGGGCGATGGATGATCCCATATCCATTGGTGTTTGACATCAGAGATGATATACGGGTGCTCAGTGGAGACTGGGTACACTGGACGGACTCGCCGAGAACTCCCAGATGGTATTATACCTCACGTCAGATGGCAGTTCTCAGGTGACACTTGTACATGTTAGTCTGTAGACCCGAGATCGTCATAGAGTCTTGTGTGATTCCCACTGTGCTTTGATCTCCACCTTAACACGTCCATGAGGGCGTGCAAAACGGTGGTTTTTGGGTACAGTCTCGAGTCACATGGAGGCAATGAGCAATAGGAGGGGTTTCGTCTCTCTCGGTATTGGGGGTTGATGTTGCGCTGTGCTCGATTGGCCGTAACAGGGAAGCCCCTGGCCAGGGCTGATTCAGAGATTTGCTGGTAAGTGTTACCAATAGTTTCTCGACCCGTTATGAGCCTCACATCGGTACGACTTATTGGTTATTGGGGTCTGACGTTTACCACCCCTCAACTTGATATGCAACGTATCAGACGAGGAGACCGGACTCTACGGGAAGCGTTGCCGGTTGGCTCGACGGGAGTAGTAGCAGGTTCGCTTGTTCTCTTATGATCGCTCAATACCTGGGTGGCCGTTACGTTTAGCTGACCGCTTGCGGCTTGGGGGTGCTTGATATGATCATCACCCACTGCTGGCGTATTGACGAGTCTCAGAGTCCCACAATGGAGTTTCCTAGTCCAGGCGAAACGTTGTGGTGCGCGTATGCGATATGCGCATGGACCCGATTAAAATGCGTGTATAGCATACCGTATATTGATCGGGCGGCTTGCTTTTGGTAGGGGTCATATGTGATATGGCCGGATTGATAAATCAAGTGTTGATTTATCATTTAACCATTAGCTTCTCACTTGAAATCCTTTCTTGAGTTAGTTGGATGTATGCATGCATGTATGCCTTCTTTTTGATTCATGCACATATGGATGTACATATACACATACATACATACATACAACTTTCATGGTTGATTATACAAGGAAATGGTGGCAATATAAGACTCACACCATGGTTTTATTTATGAATTATTATTGTATTTATATTAAAACATAAAAGGAAAGAAAATGTTCATTATTGATTTGTTCTACACTCTTCTTTTGACCTAACCATTCTCACCCACCTTTTAACCTTTGGTAAAGTTTCCTTTTGTTTTTTAACTATAGTACAATAATGATTCAACCATGGTTTGAGATGATAGATAGAAAATATATATTGATATATTTTTCCATTTTTCAATAAGAGTTATTCTTATCATCTTCTATTATTGCCATCATCTTCTTCTTCCTCTCTCAACTTGCTCTCTAGTTCTTTATAGTGAGCAATATACTCATCAAGATTGGATTTTGAAGTGAGAAAGAGAACCACAATACCATTCTACACAAGTCTAGCCCACTTGTTTAGAGTGTTAGCTTGATTTCGTTCACTAGTTCGGATAAAGTTGCAAGCTTGGACAAAGCGGACTCCGGGTGGATCATCGGTGACCTCGAGGAGTTTAAGCGGAGCTATTTCAAACCCCAAGTAGCCGAGGAGTCTAGCGTAGGGAGCTACAAAGGTTGTACTCTCTAAACCCTAGCATTTCTTTCATATGATGATGTGAAAAGTTTTTGAAACCCTAATTTTTCTAGGATCGATCCTTTGCATGTTAACTTAGCACCCTAAAATTCCATCTTTGGTACATGTGATGCTTCCAAACCCTTCATGAGGTGCTAGGTAGACCTTTCCGTTTTCGGGTGACTTGCTTGTGGTAGGTGGTGCATGTTGGATCGTTCCCCTCTTGTGTTCATTATCCATATTATATCTAGTCACTCCATCAAATCAGAAACTAGCAAATTGTATATGTTGCAGACTTAAAGGACTTGTAGTTGCGAGACTTGAGAGATGGGTTTTATGTTCGATTTTGGTGTTGATGTGTTGCTTTACTTTTCCTGTTGTGGATCTTCGCCATTGGCCGTCGTATACTTGTTATTTATACTTGTGGTGCTTGTTTCTGCCGTTGGGCGTGATTTGCTCCCGTTTGGGATGCCTTATATATTCTGTGTGTACCGTTTTTCGGGGTCAGTTTTTACAAAGGAGGTGCTGCCGAAATTTTTATGAAAACCTAGGAAAAAAGTTAATATAAGTTTCAAAATGTTGTAAATGTTTTCTTTACTTACTTCAGTTGTATGGTTTAGATTTTTGGGTTTCGGCTTACTTAGGTTACATTACGCCTGTAGACGTGGCGTAATTTAAGTGCCAGTCACGAGCTGCTATTTTAGGTCGTGACAATGACAGTTGCACTGGTTGAGATTTTCGTGCACTACAGATGCACTAGATGTTGATGTCGTGCAGACCAGTTGCACTTAGATTTGCTTTCATGCATATTGGCATTTGTATTTGGGTTTGATTTCTGTGCACACCAGACGTACGTGATTGTTGGATATGCCTTATGAGGCTGATTTTGCTTTTGAGCACTTTGTTTTCATGATGAGGACTTATACTTCGTAGTACCCTAACAGGACTGATCTGAGGATAGTACCTGTGTACTTTTGCATGCATAAAAAGTTTACCAAGAGGTTTCAAAAAGGAGCTATAGTCTCGCTATTTCTTACGTGTCTGCGTGTGACACGAAAGTTTACAAATAAAGCCTTTTGGGATATTTTAAATAGGCGGGACGCATATTTTGGAAAAATATATATGCTAGTATATTATTACTTTAACAATGAGCGTCCGCCACTTGTGCCGTGAGTTATGCATTACGCGGCAATTCAGAAAAGTTTATGCATATGATTTATTCGGTTTTTGGAGATTTTTTTCAAACAGGATGCGTACTATATATGTATTCTGGTATTTGATTAGTGCATATGGTATTTCGGTAGTGGATTTGAGATTTGTATCTTTTTTGTGACTCCGATGATATGCGTGCAAGTCCGTTGATTTGCGTGACGCTTGACGGAGATCGGTTTTGAGTTTAGTACTCATTTTTTCCGGCGCACAGGATGCGCTGTGGTTTTCTGTTTCTTCCGTTATTTCGGAGGACCGTTGATTTAGATGTTTATTGCATTGTTTTAGTATTTGGGGGTTTAAATTTAAATTTAAATTCGGGGACCGAATTTCTTTAAGTGGGGAAGATTGTAACGTTTCTGAAATCGTTATACGAATTTTTCCGTTTTAGGGTAAAATAGTCGGTATTTTCCGTTTTAACCGATTTTGATCAAACTTCCGTATAAACTTCTCGGCACCTAGTTTAGCTAAAATAAAGCTAGTGTGCGAGCTTTGGGGGTCAATAGGAAGTTTTGGTTCACATAGAATTTTTTCCTAATTAAATATTATTTTAATGGGTTATTTATGCACTTAATTAGTGGTAATTACATTTTTGGTTTGGGTTACTTAGTTCTAATTTGTATCATTGCTAAACTAATCACAAGATTAGGTTTAAACCTATCCATGAAAAATCTAGATATTTGTGGCAAAAGGATTTAAATTTTTAAAGAAAAGAAATGAAAGAAAATGTGGCATTTTTGCATTTATTAGCATTTAATGCTATTTTAGCTAGAATTTTCCTTCATTTCACAAAACCCCCTCCATTTATCCATCTTGGCCGACCGCTCTTGTTGCTGCCCTCTCATCTTTCCTTGCTCATTTCCATTATTCCAAGCTCCAAAAATTCATCAAAAATCATGAAATATTCACACAAACTCCAAATTAAATTCATGCCCATTTTTCCATAAGCATAAACTAGCATGGATCTTCAAGAAGAGCATCATTTTGGAGGGTTAATTTTGGTGATGTTGCTAAAATTGAGATATTGTTTGTGAGGTATAAATCATAACCCTAATCTTTTAAATTGTTGCTTAATTCTTAAGCTAACTTAATTAAGTGCTAATTATAGCTTTAAAGTTCATGTGTAATTAATTCATGTTAATTATTATGAAATCAAGTTAGGGTTTTGATGTGTTTATTTTGTTAAGCAAGATGTGTAGACTTGGAAAAGTTAACTATATTGTGAAAATGATAATTGTTATTTTTCCTAATCGCCTTATTAAGCTTAATCGCAAACTAGGTTTTTTTAACTCATATTTGGGAAAGATTATAATTATGGATATGGTTTGGATAACTTAGTTATACTTATTGGCGATGTTTGCGATCGCTAGAATTGTTAATTTCTAGACTTGTGCTAATTTGAGATAAAATGATATAACTGCTTACTAGGTTTTCAGTAAAATTTGAGGTGGGTTTTAAATGAAAATGGTGATGACATAAATATTAATACCTACGATATTTATTGTGTTTGTAAATGCGTATTGGTATTATTGGGTTTTTAATGTGGCAGTTTTCATGTATAGCGACCCTATTTAGGGTTTCGGCTATGTTAACGGTATTTGGAATTTTGGTTTTGAGTTTTGGATGTTGTACTTGGTCGTTGGATGTTTGTACATCAACGACGAGTGTAGTTGATTGTTTTACATGTGTAGGCTATAGGTTCTAACCTATGAGCGCACCGCGTGCCGTTTTGGATTTCGGAATTTGATGTTAATAGCGTTGGGAATTCGTATTAATTGTAGGTACCTTCGCGTGGATTCCGAGACGACGAAGCGCATCGACTATGGCTAAGCGAGAAGTTTAGCAGGTGAGTAGATTTATATCTACCGGGGAAGTCGGGTGGATGGCGTATAGTACCCCCGCAAATATTGGATTGAAAGATCGTTTGATTATTATATCCTGATAATGAAATGCGACTGATGTGATTGTAAGTTTTGCTAGATAATATGATAGAAGTGAACACTGGTGAACATATTGGTTTAGGAGAACATGAAATGATAAGTGAATCATGATAAGTACGATTTCAGAAGAGGACAAGTGTGATGTTCTTTAATTGTGATGTGAGATATTAATGTGATGAACGAGTATACAATGTGATATGATGACTTGGTGCGATATGTCATTATATGGATTCGAGTCGATACGTGATTGTTGATACCTTTGTAAGTCCACTGATACGAGATTGATATGGATATGACCTGAGAGATAGGTATATATTTTTATGGATAATGATTGCATAATGAGTGATATGCCGTACGAGACTTAGATCCGTACCCCGAAGTTGTATAGGTCGATAGAATCCCTAGTTGTTAATGCCGTTGTACGTTAGATTACCGTACGCGATGACTTTTATCTGTTGATTTATCCATACCCTCGATTAGAGGATGCCGTACGATGGATTGTACCATACGTGATGTTGTGAGGCTGGATGCCGATTGATAGATTCACCAACTCGGTCTTGTTGATATGTATACCTCATAGCATTTGATTAAATATATGCATTATGCTGCATTCATGCTATTCTCATTTCATTTCTTATACCTGTGCTAGTACACTACACCATTATCGATGATGCGTATGTTACACTTACACAGATTGCCGGCGCACACACTTCTTGATCGATAATTGCTATGTCACTTACACAGTAGAATGGCTATATCATGCTATGATATATTTCCATGTTCATATCACTATGCTAGGTTGCATGATATATTGACATGTACACCCACATACTTTGCTACAGCTACATGTACATCATGCATACATACTGACATGTACACCCACATATCTCGCTACAGTTGCATACACCCCTAGGTGGTATTGCATTGACATGTGATATTGAGATGTTGACTATTGCGCCATTGCACTTATGAAATGCATCATACATACTTGATTACATGTAGATACTTATACCTTGCTACAGTTACATGTACACTTCATATGATGCTGCACTTGTTTTTGGAGGATTTGGGAACCACAAGATATATTTTTAAAGCTGGATTCATTTAAAAGAGTGGTTTTCCATTTATATGCTTATATTGATGTTTTATGTTGCCTATATTAGTTTTATATGGATTTTACGCATTGAGATATGGATTTCATGTGATTTATGGATTTGAAAACCTTGGGGGTATTTTCAAGAAACTATGTAATGTTTGAAAACCAGGTTTCTCTTGATATGATATTTTGATGCGTCCACCATGAGATTTCTCGGTTCTGAGATTTGTGATATATACCCGATGCGAGGAGTGTAGTGGGCCATGTGCGGGTACATGGTGGAGCCCGGTACGGTTCCCCTCGGAAAGATAATCGCAGTGTTGGAGATAGTGCCCTCAGAGTCAATTATTGGATCACAGGCACGTGATTGCAATGATTGAGGGAGGACCTATCTCGGGACGACAGTCTTACTCGACATGATAGTTTGCTATCTGGTTTACCTTTATCATCGTGTACTGCTTTAGGTGACCTGACATGTCGCTATTGCACGTTGATAGAGCCCCTAGGATTCTTGCTTGACTGCCAGCAGTATGAGGGCGATCATATAAGTGAGAGCTGGAGTCTATAAGCACATCCTTAAAAGGTCCCTAGTCGAAGGAGTTTCGAGACAGGGCATCTATTCTCCAGTGTAGACTAGTGTATACAGTCGAGACCCCGACGAGGGGCGGTGGCCGGTCTCACAAGCCACTGGTGTCAGTTGGTTCACCTAAGATGTATACAGGTGCTCATTAAGTTATGAGTACACCGGACAGGACTCGCCGGGAACATGCTAGTTGGTCTTATACCTGATGTCAGATAGCAGTTCCCTGGTGACATGTGTACAGGTTAGTTCATCGACCTGGGGATCGTCATTTGTCTCATGTGAGTTCCCACTGTACTTTGATTACTACCCTACCACGGCTCAAAGGAGTCGTGCAAACAGGTTTTAGTTGGGTACAGTCCCGAGCCACATGGAGGCAGTGAGCGGATCTTCAGGGGTTCGTCTCTCCCGGTATTGGGGGTGAGGTCGCGCTCTGTCTAGGAGAGCCATTACACGAAGACCTTGGCCAAGGCAGGAGATTTACTGGTAGGTATTCCAGTAGTATCTCAGGGTGTTCTGGGCTACACTCCGACACGACTTGTACCGCTTTTGGGGGTCTGACTTTTACCAACCCCCTAGGCCCGACATGCGATGCTCATAGACGAACGGACCGGACTGTACGGATATTGTCACTGACAGGCTCAGTAGGGTGTCAGGATGAGTTCACTCATCGACGTCCCTTTTAGTCAATAGCTGGTGGCCCGTCACGTATTGGCTTATACCTCTGACGTGCTAGTGGTTAAATCCACAGCCATAGTATTGACGAGTCTTTAGAGTCCAGCACACTTTCAGTTACTCAGCTTTCGGGCGAAACGCTGTAGAGGCCGTATGGAGATATGGCAGGGTTCGGTCAGATACGTGCGGTATTGCACGGATGGTGATCGGACGGTTTTTGCTAGCCGGTTTTGGCATAAGCCGGATCCTAGTATTTGACAGTGTAGTTTTGTCTCTTTGCATTTGTATCCTGTCGGAATACAAATGCGGGTGTGTATGCACAGTATCGGGGTTTTCCTGTAATTTATTACGGGACCAGTTTTCTGGAGTTGCCAGTTTGCATTCCGTTCCGGCCGGTTTTCCTTTGTTCTTTCCCGGCCGGACTTTTCGATGGAGGGGGTTATTTGCAATTGTGCAAATAACAATAGTGGGGGGGTTTTCTTGCACTTGTCTTCATTTTGATTGGATTTCAATCTTCATCCATACTTTTGTATTTATGAGATTTGAATGGGTATGGGTGTGATGGAATAATGGGCCGGCCACTGTTGGATTAATGGAGTGCAACATGATTGTTGATGTGCATTAATTAATGTTAACATTTTGTGTGTGTGCTGTGTGACTTTTTGGAGTAGGGAGTGGCTTAATTAATTTACTAAGGGATGAATACATAAGGAGTGTGCAGGGGGCTCTTTTTCCTTTGACAGCAAGAAAAAGAGAGAGAGCTTGCTCCATTTTTTTTGATTCTCCAGTGAGCACCAAATGGGCTGGCCGAGCTCATTTCTTGATATGCTCAATTTCTCCATCAAGCATCCATGAAATTCTAGTGTATCATTCCTCCACCAAAAATGGCAATCTCCACAACCCCAAATGATACTTGTATACTACATTCTACAGCAAATCTTGGACGCGTCGGCTAGCCAACTTCGCGCCCGAGTTGCCTCGGTATTGAGGCGGGAGCCCGTAAAAGATGCAGGCGACGTGGTGCCCTTCCGGCGAGGAGATGGAGACCGGACATTCCGCGAGAGATTGGGACGACGACGAGAAGACCGGAGGACTCGGATCACTCGGTATATCTCTAACCCGTCTTGTTGTTAGCTAGATCTAGTTTAATGGCCCGATCCGGAGTCTAGTGCGCGGTGGTGCCGGTTTGCAAAGTCCGCAAAAATTAAAGTTTATCACCGTTTCCGCATTCCGGCGTCGGAGTGACGGCCGGGGCGCCGCCGTGCACTTACAGTGGTATCAGAACCTCGCCATTAACTTAGTCTAGCTTTGTGTAATGTGTTTGCATTTCCGATCGATCAAAAAGTTCCAAAACCCGTATTGCCTTCGCATCAGTTTCTGTTGAAAATTTTTGGTCTCGAAAAATTTTTCAGGTTGTAAAATATTGATGTGCAGGGAGTTCTAAGACTACTGCAAAAATTTGGTAAAGTGATCATACCTTACGACCGCGGAAGCCCGGCCTTCGCCCCTCATTGGCCGCCCTTCCGCCGCAGAAATGAGGCTTCACTTCACCAATTTCTTTCAGTGGGCTTGTGGGCTTATTTTAGGGGTTTTGGGATATTAAAATTGGGCCCAGGTTTTCTGTGAGTGCTACAGTTTTGATTGGGGGCCCACTTATTAAGGTTTGATCAATCGGAAAATTATAAACACATTTTTCACAGTATTTACATTATATCTGCGACCGTGAATGTCACTCGATCGGTAAATCCGGTCTAACTGCTATAGCCCGGTAAGACGGATTTGCGAACGTGACTTTCACGTTGATGTTCTATGTTTATGCTGTGATGTTGCGGATCGGTCGTGGGGGATAGCCTGGATGCAATGCTAGTACTGTGGTTGTATTATGTACATTTGTTATTGCGGGTCGAGCGTCCGACATGTGGACTGCCGTCACTGCCTGTTTGTATTATTATTTTGGGGCACGACCTGGTTGCGGTCGATGTACCCGATGTATGTATATTTTACTTTCTGTACTAGGATTGCCCCGCGGAGGGGTGCACGGATAGCCGGGTTCTAGAGGGCAACAAGCCCGCATCTCATGGCATTGGGACGGAGGGGGCTTCACTCTGGGATTGGCAGGCTATTCGCCGCACTCGTAGGGGGTACAGGTTGACCCAGGAGGGGTGCCCAAGTTGCCGGATTCCGTGGAGTGCCGGGTGGTCCATTCACGTCGCTGAAGGGGGCTGCCTCGCTTCAGGTCTTGGCGGGTAACTTGCCGCGCCCGTAGGGGTCTAGGATTTCATTGCATAGGCTATCCATACGACCAGGGGAACGTCGGGTTTCAGTAATGGCTCTGTGAAACCCGGTGATCCCAGATATCTGTATTGTTCTGTGATGCTGTACATTTCTGTGATGTTGCATTTCTTTTCACGCCTTGAGCGAAATATAATATATTGGTATATATATATTAGTAGATGTTGTATATGTTTTTCATCCGCGCTAGTCCAGTCCCCACTCTGTCGTTAGTAAGCTAACCTAACGAGTGATGACGGGACCCAGTGGCGAATGCGGATGGCATATACGTACGTCAGTATATTTTCGTTCTTTGTGGTGTGATCAATTGATGGGACTGCGTTGATTCGGATCAATGCAAGTTAAACAAACCTATTCTGATGTTGTTGGAACACTTTTCAAAAAGCTGTTATTGCAAGAACGTTCACTTTTGTTTTGCATCGTGGTATTCATTTGGAATATCCTGCTCCTCAGTCGACGAGGCAAGGGCCGAGATCCCTTCACCGGGAGTGACCCCTTGGACAGAAGTTTGCGTCAGGGCATTAACTTCACTATAGCCGATTACTTTTGCTTTGCACCGTGGTATTCAGTTGGAATATCCTGCACCCCATTCTACGGGGAAAGAGCCGAGATCCCTTCACCGGGAGTGACCTCTTTAGTAAAGGTTTTCGTCACTATATTTTCTAAAAAGCTATCCATTCCTTCAACGAGATCAAGTTCATTACGTTAAAGGTTTTCGCCAGAAACCATTCGTAGTCCTCCGTCGTTTCATATGGGTAGTCAATAGTATTCAAGCTGTGTATGTTGGCCAAAGTCAAGGCACAGTGATTGGTAGCTATTGGGGTATTCATATGCAGCATAGATAGATGCGTTGGTTTGGGACAGTCGTACTGCCATTTTGGCCAAAGTCAAGGGTATGTACGGGTGGGTTCAAATTAACCTGGAGAATGACGGGTTGAACTTGACATGTGACTTATGATATGTTGGCCAAAGTCAAGGTCATAAGAGCATGGGGCAGAAATCACATCGGGAGTTTCAAAAGAACTGAAACTTGCCAGGTATGCGCATACCTTCTAGAGTGTGGTACCGTGAGTAGATTCCGTCACATTATCATGCGATGAGAGTTGGATCCCGATTCCCACTGATGAGTTGGTTTACTCCTCGGGTGACCCCGACTAATTCTTCTTTCAGGTTTGGAGGAGAATTTGAGGTACAGTGGGAGGTTTCCAGATTAGATAAATTGGTAACCATTCTGATCTAGGTTAGAGTGCACGCTGAGTGTTTCTTTTCTCTCTCTCTCTGGCAGCGACCATTGACCCGACCCTAAGATTATGACTCAGTGACCAAGTTGACCGAACCTTCTTAACACTGGCATTTGGATTGTCAGAGTTGCAGACCTCATTGCCACTCCTACTTTTACCCTTTTCTCCAGGAGACCCCATATTACTACGAACGTCCACTTCCATTGGACAAAACCATCATATGGTTAGATACGAACTCGAAGGAATTCGAAGATGGTTTCTGGTTCTGGAGAAAACGAATAGGATTATTCAGTTGTCTTTTCTTTTCACCTCCTCTCAGGTTGCGAGTACTCCTTGGTATAGGAGTAGTACACCTATTACGCAGATTGGATAGTCTTCTTCCAAACCATAGGCTGGTGCCGACCGGTAGGGAATGAAGAAAGCCAATTAGCCTAAACGGTGTACAGAAGGTATTAAGATTAAGACGAAGCAAGGGATTAGTAAGAGGGCAAAGTAAATTGCGACTGATATTCACGACCAAACCAAGTATTTCTTCGCCAATCCTAAATCACCTTTGTATTTCTCCAGGACACTCCGTATTACTACGAAGATCCCGGTTTCTTGGATAATCCATCGTATGGTTATATACGAACTCGAAAGGAACTTGTTCCAGTTCGGGGATGGATCCTGGTTCAGGAGAAATAGAAATAAAGTACATTCAGGTGTCTTTTATCTTCACCTTCTCTCGCGTTGTAAGTGCTCCTAGGATTAGGACAGTACACCCATTATGCTTATTGGATAGTCTTCTTCCAAACCATAGGCTGGTGCCGAACGGTAGGGAAGGAAGAAAACCATTTGGCCTAAGGGGTGTGCAGAAGGTAATGACTAAAGACATATAAAGGGATTTAGAGAGGTGGCAAAGAATTATACGGTTATAGTTGTGAATCTGGATAATGGAAGAGGCATTGCTAGGAATACCAGGAAACCCCGTCGAAACATTTCAATGTTTCAGTTTCACTGTGTAATGTTAAAAGAAAACTGATTTCCCGATTAGACACTTGCTCCAGGGTATGTATTTACCAGGTTTGATTCTCACATCTGTATGGTTTTACAGATGATGAGTGGGAGTAATTATTGGGAATAGGGTAATCATCCTCATTATATCGGGATTCGTTGTAATCGGTGATATTTGAGGAGATCATCTCGGCTGTTTGCCGGTCGGCAAATATTTGGTTTTGAATATCCGCTGTTGTGCACCAATTTCAAATTGATATATCTGTACGTCTATTTTCATAGAGTGAGATATACCTTTTGATATTATGTCGATGACATTTACCTATATCAGTGGATGGTTAGGTAAGGAGCATTAAACAGCGGTGTAATTCTTCTTAACCATAAGTACAGTTTTCAACCTACGACACACAGTGAAAGAGTTGTTAGACTCAGCGGACTTATACAGAGTATTGTATGTTGTCCAGTGTCCATTAGGGCAGAGGGGTTGGTACTCATACTATATTCTGTTTACTTTTAACTTCTCTAGTTCTTAGACATGTGTTTCGTAGAAACACAGGGTCTAAGTTTTGAGGAGTTATAGGTATTTGAATAGAGTGGAGAACCAGGTGTAGCAAGTATCGGGATTCTTCAAAGTGATCGAAGATGTAGATACTTATGCATGGTATTCAGTTTATAGTAATTACTTCTCCTTCAGGTTACTCATAATTGGAAGTATTCCTAAGTTGAGTAACGCTGATCGGCCTCCTTCCATTTAGTTGACATGCACTAGAGATAGTTGCATGATTTGTATCTGGTTCAATTAAATCAGTGCCACTGGTTCTATATTGGATATAGTACAGTTCATATCTTAACATTGTTAAGGTACGGGGAGTTGTCCGGCTTATGCTTAAAACCAGACTCTGGATAACTCATAGGCACGTTTCTGTAATGGCTGTTTGTGGGTTGACCCAGGCTATGACGATGGTTGACTTTCTACCATCTGGCAGATCAATAGAAATATTGTTCTAGACTCGCCACAGTTTTATTAAAAATGGATTTTTTCAAAAACAGCAGTGGGAGTATGGTAGAACTGGAAGTGATTCCAGAACCGCAAACGATTACTGAAGATTTGATAAGGAACCTAAATATTCAATATGATTTGACATTCCATTGGCCACTCCGCAGATAAGATGGGTAACTTCAGGCACCCGAGAGGTACTTCGGTAGCCTCAAGGACGGTGACAGGGAAGTTCTTGTATACCCACACTTGCCATTGTTGTTGTTCCAGGCTGCGAGACCCGGCAGGAGGATGAGTATAGCGTCGTTCTAAACTTGCTTTAGAAGTGAACGTCTGTATGACTCTGCCAGAGGGTTGTCGTAGTTAGTGGGAGCAGCGGAGGCATTGGTGGATATCAGGCTTATGTCTATTTACAGACTAAAGCAGATGTAGCGGAGATAGATCATCCATTTCTGATGTGACAGTCATAGGTTTGACGTCATCAGAATAGGGGATGGATCTGTTGAGAAGGTAGTAGGAAGTGATATTCCTATACTACGATCGGTTATATTTTGGTCGTCACACAGTGTTTTCTCCACAAAGGACTTGGACATTATATCAGACATACTGGTTACTAGATCTATGGTTTTAGATCTAGATTTGGGTGGTTTCCCAATCTGGGTACTTAGACAGCGTTCTAAGAGTATTTAGAATGGACGACTCCTGGCATGGTAGTGTACCTGCAGGTAATGGAGTCACCCTCTCTAAAGGTGTCTTATAGACTAAAGTAGAGAGGGATGTGCATGATTGGCAGATCACTTGCTTAGGCAATTGAGTCAATCATGAGATGTCAAGTACCACACCAGATGTTGTTCTTGCACTAGATGCAATAAGTTGACATTGATCCAATCCTGGAGAAACAGTCGGAAGCAGTTTTAGAACATAAGTGGATGTTCTAGGAATATGATAACGGCTGCCTCCTTTAGGAGACGATTATCATTCAAGGCTTCCAAGGTGACATGGACGACAAGGAGGTTGTCAGAGTTGTAGTTTTCCTTCTGACGAGGGGCAGTATTTTGGACAGGTGGTCCAAGGCAATACTGAGGGAGGCATGGCGCAGGATACTGATTAAGTTCAGTTGACGATACAGTCTAAGAAGTTTGGATTTGGAGTTCATTCATGAGCTAGGTCCCATCAGACATCCTGACATTCTAAGACAGGTATTGCTCTTTTCGGGAGATGGTTTTCTCCGCGAACTTGAGATATAGAGAGACATAGAAAGAAACATCTAAGCGGATCCACTCACTGAGGCTATTCCTCGAACGCAATAGTTTCGCAAACGGATTTTGTGAGACTGACTAGTAGAGGAGTTGGGTGTTCGGTATCACACGGGCTGTGAGTATGCGACATCGCAATAATTAGCCTTGAGTGCAAGTGGGAGATTGTTGGAGATAGTGCCCTCAGAGTCAATTATTGGATCACAGGCACGTGATTGCAATGATTGAGGGAGGACCTATCCCGGGACGACAGTCTTACTCGAGATGATAGTTTGCTATCTGGTTTACCTTTATCATCGTGTACTGCTTTAGGTGACCTGACATGTCGCTATTGCACGTTGATAGAGGCCCTAGGATTCTTGCTTGACTGCCAGCAGTATGAGGGCGATCATATAAGTGAGAGCTGGAGTCTATAAGCACATCCTTAAAAGGTCCCTAGTCGTAGGAGTTTCGAGACAGGGCATCGATTCTCCAGAGTAGACTAGTGTATACAGTCGAGACCCCGACGAGGGGCGGTGGCCGGTCTCACAAGCCACTGGTGTCAGTTGGTTCACCTAAGATGTATACAGGTGCTCATTAGGTTATGAGTACACCGGACAGGACTCGCCGGGAACATGCTAGTTGGTCTTATACCTGATGTCAGATAGCAGTTCCCTGGTGACATGTGTACAGGTTAGTTCATCGACCTGGGGATCGTCATTTGTCTCGTGTGAGTTCCCACTGTACTTTGATTACTACCCTACCACGGCTCAAAGGAGTCGTGCAAACAGGTTTTAGTTGGGTACAGTCCCGAGCCACATGGAGGCAGTGAGCGGATCTTCAGGGGTTCGTCTCTCCCGGTATTGGGGGTGAGGTCGCGCTGTGTCTAGGAGAGCCATTACATGAAGACCTTGGCCAAGGCAGGAGATTTACTGGTAGGTATTCCAGTAGTATCTCAGGGTGTTCTGGGCTACACTCCGACACGACTTGTACCGCTTTTGGGGGTCTGACTTTTACCAACCCCCTAGGCCCGACATGCGATGCTCATAGACGAATGGACCGGACTGTACGGATATTGTCACTGACAGGCTCAGTAGGGTGTCAGGATGAGTTCACTCATCGACGTCCCTTTTAGTCAATAGCTGGTGGCCCGTCACGTATTGGCTTATACCTCTGACGTGCCAGTGGTTAAATCCACAGCCATAGTATTGACGAGTCTTTAGAGTCCACCACACTTTCAGTTACTCAGCTTTCGGGCGAAACGCTGTAGAGGCCGTATGGAGATATGGCAGGGTTCGGTCAGATACGTGCTGTATTGCACGGATGGTGATCGGACGGTTTTTGCTAGCCGGTTTTGGCATAAGCCGGATCCTAGTATTTGACAATGTAGTTTTGTCTCTTTGCATTTGTATCCGGTCGGAATACAAATGCGGGTGTGTATGCACAGTATCGGGGTTTTCCTGTAATTTATTACGGGACCAGTTTTCTGGAGTTGCCAGTTTGCATTCCGTTCCGGCCGGTTTTCCTTTGTTCTTTCCCGGCCGGACTTTTCGATTGAGGGGGTTATTTGCAATTGTGCAAATAACAATAGTGGGGGGGTTTTCTTGCACTTGTCTTCCTTTTGATTGGATTTGAATCTTCAACCATACTTTTGTATTTATGAGATTTGAATGGGTATGGGTGTGATGGAATAATGGGCCGGCCACTGTTGGATTAATGGAGTGCAACATGATTGTTGATGTGCATTAATTAATGTTAACATTTTGTGTGTGTGCTGTGTGACTTTTTGGAGTAGGGAGTGGCTTAATAAATTTAGTAAGGGATGAATACATAAGGAGTGTGCAGGGGGCCCTTTTTCCTTTGACAGCAAGAAAAAGAGAGAGAGCTTGCTTCATTTTATTTGATTCTCCAGTGAGCACCAAATGGGCTGGCCGAGCTCATTTCTTGATATGCTCAATTTCTCCATCAAGCATCCATGAAATTCTAGTGTATCATTCCTCCACCAAATATGGCAATCTCCACAACCCCAAATGAGACTTGTATACTACATTCTACAGCAAATCTTGGGCACGTCGGCTAGCCAACTTCGCGCCCGAGTTGCCTTGGTATTGAGGCGGGAGCCCGTAAAAGATGCAGGCGACGTGGTGCCCTTCCGGCGAGGAGATGGAGACCGGACATTCCGCGAGAGATCGGGACGACGACGAGAAGACCGGAGGACTCGGATCACTCGGTATATCTCTAACCCGTCTTGTTGTTAGCTAGATCTAGTTTAATGGCCCGATCCGGAGTCTAATGCACGGTGGTGCCGGTTTGCAAAGTCCGCAAAAATTAAAGTTTATCACCGTTTCCGCATTCCGGCGTCGGAGTGACGGCCGGGGCGCCGACGTGCACTTACACGCAGATGATAGGCGATGAGCCTGGAAGGCGGGAAAGTACCTACCGGTGATAGTATTTGGACTCGGCGGTTATCGAGGGGATACCGACCGAGTGATGTACGGACATGACGTCAGGGCCAGCCGTGGTGACAGCGCCTGAGTTATGAGGATTTATGTGTCGATGCTAGACACGGGTATTCATGATGTTTCGGGTGTCGGTGATAGACACCCAGGTTTCCATGATTGTGATGTGGCATTGATGGACACACATTCTTTGATATCCTCATATTTACCTGCATATACTTTTATGATATTTACATGCAGGAGTTGTTGTGTCAGTGGTTGACACGTGGATGAGATCCACAGCATACATGCATTGATTTTATTGTTGGACGAGATCCACCTGCATACATGCATTGATTCATTGTTGGGTGATATACACTTACTGTTAGGCATTTATATTGTGTTGGCACATATGCAGATACGGTCACCATAGATATCATAATATTACCTTTATGATATAGTTGACCTAGGAATCATTGTTTATTTCGATTTATGCCTGTTGATGTTTTCTACTCACGAGTTGGCAACTCACCCCCGTTGTGCCACAGTTCTTGCAGGTTGTCCGCTTGGATCAGTAGCGGCATCGCTGGCACACAGCTTGCTTTCGAGAGATTTGTTTTGGTAAGTGGTACATGTTGGATTGTTCCCCTCTCGTACTTGTTATTCATATTGTATCTAGTCACTCCATCAAATCAGAAACTAGTAATTGTATATGTTGCAGATTTAGAAGACTTGTAGTTGCGAGACTTGAGCGATGGTTTTTTATGTTTTCTTTTGGGGTTGATGTCTTGATTTATTTTATTTCCTTATGTAGATCTTCGCCGTTGGGCGTCGTATACTTGTTATTTATACTTATGGTTTTGTTTCCGCCGTTGGGCGTGTTTTGCTCCCGTTTGGGATGCTTTCTTTATTTTCCTTGTTGTACCCGTTTTCGGGGCTAGTTTTTACAAAGGAGGTGCTGCCGAAATTTTTATGAAAACTAAGGAAAAGAGTTATGATAAGTTTAAGGATTTTTACTTAAGTTTCTCAATGTTCTATCAATGTTTTCATAACTTACTTCTATTGTAAGGTTTAGATTTCTGGGTTGTGGCTTACTTAGGTTACGTTACGCCTGTAGACGTTGCGTAATTTAAGTGCCGGTCACGAGCTAATATTTTGGGTCGTGACATTGGTAGAACCGGAGGATTCAATAGTTTCCAACGAACCTCAGCCTCTCCACCAATCTGGTAGGTTTCCTCATCCACCTGAGAGATACTTCGGTTTCTCTATGACAGTGGGAGCGAGGATTGCATCATGAGATGATGACCCAACTAGTTTCGAGCAGGCCATCAAGAGTGGGGACTCTGTAAGAATGGCTGGATGCTAAGCGATATGAGATGGAATCTATATACACCAACAAACTATGGACTTTGGTGTCTTTATCTGAAGGGTTAAATCCCCATCAGGAGCAAGTATATCTTGAGAAGATTACTGTCACGACCCAAAATAGTAGCTCGTGACCAGCACTTGAATCACGCAACGTCTAAAGGCGTAACGGAATTCAAGTAAGATGAACCCCAGAAATCTAAACCTTTTTAAGAAAATAAAGGAGGTGGAGTTTTTGAAATAAAGGTATAATAAAATCAAGTGTGCTTAATGCATAGAAAAGAAACATGAATGATGCAAGTAAAATTTACTAGTTTGAAAACATGTTTCGTCTTTTTGTAAAAATTTCGGCAGCACCTCCTTTGTATATTTTGATTCAAAACCACAAATACATAGCAAGAATAATGGCATCCCCAAGCGGGAGCTAGCTCTTCGCCAAACGGCGGATCAAAACCACGCAATATAGCATAAATAAATATACGACGCCCAACGGCGAAGTTCACCACAAAACGACAGTGAAAAGAGCAAGATATAATCCCAAAGGGAAAATAAAACCCATCGCTCAAATCTCGCAACTACAAGTCTCACTAAGTCTCATCACTTATACAATTACAACTTTTGAATGATTGATGGAGTTAACTAGATACAATATGAAATATAATACAAGAGTGGGTACGATCCAAATGCCCTACCTACCAATACAAAACACCCGAATGGAACTGTGTGCCAGCGAAGCCGCTACTGATCCAAGCGGTCAACCTGCAAGAACAGTGGCACAACGGGGGTAAGTTTCCAACTCGTGAATAGGAATATATCTACAAGTAGAAATCGAATAAACAACGACTCCTAGGTCAACTATATCATAAGGTAATACTATGATATCTAGGGTGACCGGGTCGTATATGTGCCCACAAGGTAGTCACTACCTATATGCATGTATATGGATATCGTCTAACCATAATCAAGGCATGCAGATATGTGGATCTCGTCCACCCATAAATCAATATCTCTAAGCATGTGAAAAATCTCCGATAGTAGCATCGGTGTAGGTATGTATGTATGTGGATCTAGTTCACGCGTCAACCACTGACGCAGCAATATCATGCATGCAAATATCATAAAAGAGTGTGCATGAAATTTTGAGGATATATATATATATATATATATATATATATATATATATATCAACAGTGTCCCTCCCGACACATCAAATCATGGAACCTGAGTTCCTAGCATCGACACCCAAAAACATCAAGAAAACCGTGCCCAGTATCGGCACGTAAATCCTCATATATCTCAGGCGCCGCATCCTCAGATCGGCCCTCAGGCGCCGCACTCCCTGGTCGGCCCTCATATCCATCTTGCTACTCCGGTCGGTATCCTCCGGATAACCGCCGAGTCTACATACTATCACCGGTAGGTAGTGCTCCCCCTGCCGGGCTCACCGTCTAACATATACGAGTTTTCTTACCCCGGGGTACCTCACCGGGTCCACCATGTACCCGCAGACGGTGCCTACCACTCCTCGAATCGGGTTTCACATGCCACTCTTAGAACCGAGAAAACACATGGTGGACGCACTGAAATATCATATCAAGAGAAACCGGGTTTTTAAAACAACACATAATCTCATTTGAAATATCCACGGTTCTCAAATCCAGGAATCTCATGAAAACAGCATATCTCAATGCGTAAAATAATAGAGCATGATGTATGCGACATTTAAAAAGAAATGCGAGCATATCCATGTATCATGCAATATGGAATAGTGATATGACATATTAAGGGGAAAACCGCTCTTTTAAAATGATTCCAGTTTTTAAAGTATCGCATGTGGTTCCCAAATTTGCAATAAAACCAGCTATCAATGTAGGTACAATATGTATATGCGCAAGCATAGATGTACCATGTATGTGTGCACAAATATGAATATACAATGTGTATGTGCGCAAGTATGGGCGTATCAATGTATATGTCATGATGCAGCAACCCTACTGTGTAGTGACATGGCAATTATCGATGATGAAGTTTGTGAGCCGGCAATATGTGTACGTGCAACATACGCATCATCGATAATGGTGCGGTGTACTATCACAGGTATATGCGATGCAATAATAATATCATGAATGCAGCACAAGGTAAATCATCGGCGAAAAGCTATAAGGTATACGTATCTATCATATGGCCGAGTCGGTGAATCTATCAATCGGCATCTAGCCCAAAAACACCGCGTACGGTATAATCCATCGTACGACAACCTCTAGTCAAGGGTAAGGATCAATCATCAAGTCAACTCATCACGCACGGAATATCATCGTGCGGCGGCATTATACTAAAAGGGATTCTATCATCCTATACGACAAATGAGGGTACGGCCTAATATCACATACGGCCTATCATCCATGATTCACAACATTCGGTACATATATATAACCCTATATACCTTTGTCCTAGGTCGCATCTGCAATAATCTCATATCAGGGGACCGAAAGGGTATAAATCATTTCGACCGACTCGCATCCGTATACCATCATATCATATCATCATCTCATCATATCATCAAATTCGTCTTGTATTCTATCATCGCATTTGTGTCTCATATCATGTCGAGTTTACATAAATATGCTATCTCTACTAAGTATAAATATCTAATCTAACAACACACCCAAACCATACAATCAGATTTTTAAGAAAGTGAATCGTAGTTTTGAAAATAGGGGTTACGGTGTTTTAAGGAAAAGTTATCATTTTAAAATCCGTAACATCCCTCAAAATATACATTTAAAGGATACATACGATTCTTTAGTTTAGAAAAAGGTATGGTTCGGATGACGCATCTACATCGGCTATCTAGTCCTACAGAACCCTAAGCAGTAATATCGCTAAACGTCATCCTAGGGTAGTAGTAGCATATCACACTTAACTATCCTCTAGTTTCTAATATGACTACATAGCTATCTATATTCTAACCCTATTTTCCTAATCTAGGTTTCCTAACCATACTCTATAAATCGGTTTTTCTATCAGAAGTTTGTGGGGGTGCTATACGCCATCCACCCGACTTTCCCGGTAGATATAGATCTACTCACCTGGTCTTCGCTCGCCAGAATCGATGACGCCATGCTTCTTCACCTCGGAATTCATGCGAGGGTACCTACAATAATAACCAATCGCAATACTTTTTAAAATCGCGGCAGGAAACCCATACAGCGCACAGTGTGCTCATAGGTTAGAACCTATGGCCTAAACGTGCAAATCAATCAAACAACCCCTGTTGTCGATGTACAAACGCCCGAAAACCAATTACAAATCCAAATATCAAGAAAGTGCATTTTAAAATACGGAAAACATAGCCTAGAACACACCAAAATGCTCCCAGATTTTCCCCAGGTGACAATTAGCGAAAACTGCATATAAGAGGGGTCTAATTTAGTGCAAAATGAGCCATGGAACAAAAATGAACCCATTCCATTCTACTCTGGCCGTAAATTACGGCCAGAATGATTAAATCTGCGGCCTGGGGTTTTAATTAGGGGCTCGGGTCTCAGTGGTAGCTTCCTAGGTGCCTGCACGATTCCCAGTAATCCTAAAATCACTTCAAGTGTCCCCGGGTTGCTCCAGATTCCAAAATACCTTCACAAATCACACATTTATCCGATGTCGGGTTTCTAAATCCATGTTTTGGGGTTTCTAAGGTCTGGTCTAGGTCACTAAACAACATCTAAGTTTAGTTAACAGCTACTAGGCATCACCCAATTCAAACAAACACTCAAACGTTCACTAGTGTTTCCCAATGTCCACTAATCTTCATAAAACGACATCTAAACATGATATCTCACAAAACTAATCTAAAGGGAAGAAATTATAACTCATCTAGTCCACTCTAGGCAGCACTAACTTCCCAACGTCGTCAAAATCCCATTTTGCTCGTCCATCGTGTAGAGGATGAGATGGGGATAAAGTTTTGTGAAAGGAGTGTAGAGTTTTTGGGCATGGTTGGAGATAGATCTAGGGTTTTAGTGGAGGGTTGTGGCTTGAGGAAGATGAAGGATTTCAAAAACAAGATAGGGGAAAAAGAATGGGCAGCACCCCCTTCTCTCTCTCACTAATTCACACTCTCTTTCTCTCTCCAAAGCTCACCTAACCTAATCATTATGTCTCCTTGTCTTTTCCTTTAATCATTTCTCTTTTCTCTCTACCAATAAACCCTAATATAAATCCCAAATTAAATGAAACATGTAACAAAACGAACATGTCATGGTGCACTAACCATGGAAACTGTAAAAACGCGGATTTGGCTTAATCGCGATTAGCAGTGCACTAATCGGGTTTTTATCGAAACTGCATATAATAAATTTTAAAATTTTCAAATCCTTTAAATATATTTTAAATGAATAAATCATTTTAATTTCTATTTATTTCATGATTATTGGTATATATTTATACCCTTTTTCGAAAACCCCAATTTCGTAAATCGACAGTTTTCGGGAAATATATTATTTTAATATAAAATTCCCAAAAATAATATTCTATATTTTCTGAAATGTTACAATCTTCCCCCCTTAAATAAATTCGGTCCCCAAATTTAAATTTAAACCCTCAAAATCTAAAACATTTCAATACTTGGCTCAGAACAACGGGGCTCCGAAGTCATGGAAAACGCAGAAATAACACTACACATCGTGTCAAGTGCGCATGAAAACGAGTAAAAACTCAAAATCGAACTCCGTCAAGCATCACGCAAATCATCGGATTTGCACGCATATCCTCGGAGTTACAATAGAGATGCAGATCTCGAAATCCACTACTGAAATCCAATATACACTAGTCAATTACTATAATACGTGTATAATACGCATCTTTGAAAAACACAAAAATCTGAATGAAATACATGCAAAATCTTTTCTAAATCGCCGCGTGGATGCGTATCTCACGGCATAACTGACCGACGCTCATTTTAAATTAATAATATATGTCCATATATGTTTTCTTAAATATACGTTCCGTCGTTTTCAACACATCCCAAAAGGTTTTCCTTTATACACGTTCGTGTCGCTCACGTACTCGTAGGAAATAGCGAGACTATAGCTCCTCTTTTTCGAAAACCTCTTGGTAAACTTTTAATGCATGCAAAATACTCAGGTACTGTCCTCAGATCAGTCCTGTTTGGCTACTACTCAATATAGTGCCCAACATGAAAACAAGGTGCTCAAAACCAAAATCAGCCTCAAAAGGGCGTATCCAAAAATCACATGCGTCTGGTGCGCATGGGAATCAAATCCAAATACAGGTGCTATAATACACACAAGCAAAACTAAGTGCAACGGGTGTGCACAAAACATCCGTCCAGTGCAACGGGTGTGCACGACAACCATACCAAGTGCATCTAAAGTGCACTAAAATCTCAATCCCATGCATCCGGTGTGCACAGAATCACATCTCATATCATGCGCCCAACATGCACGAAAATCCAACTCAAGTGCATCCAGTGCACGAAATTCAAATACGGTGCATCCTGTGCACAAAATACCGATCAATAACTCCAATGCATAAACAGCAACACCGAGTACACCAAGATGTATAAAATCGTAAACATGTGCAACCGCGTGCACAAAACGCATATCAATGCACTACAAGCACATATAAGCTATACCGAGTGCAAACATCAAATAGAGTGCGTGCCATACGCACAAAATCAAATCAACCGTATGAAATCCATGAAATCATAAACATGTGCAACCAAGGCACAAAACCGATATCAAGTGTGATAAATATGCACAAATCAAAAACCAATACAATGGTGTATAAAACATATCTCAAGTGCAATAACTATGCACAAAATGTAAATACCCAGTAGGTGCAGCCATGGTGCAGAAAATAAGTATCAGGAAACTCGTCATCAAAACTCAAATCCAAGCGATATAAGTGTGATACTCAGATCACAACGCAAATCGCAACAAAGGACATCGAGGTACACCTCCTACAATGTCGAAAAATGAATCGGTGCGCTTAGAAACAGGAAGAATAAGAACATCCGCTTGCCTAGTGCTCACGGTCTGGCATCCTCGGTCTCTGGGTCCTTATCTTCTCTGCGGATTACCAATCTCGCAATCTATCGGCTCATCGGCCTAGTCAGGTGTGCTAACGCGGACGATTCCGTTCTGGCACTTCTCTGGTTATCTCTCGGTCAATCATCTCGACCACTCGTAAAGCAGCACGCCACTGGCGTCGGCCTCTGGCTCTCTGAATATACGTGACACATCTGATCCTGGGTACAAATCTCATTGCAGCAGTGTCCTGGAAGGAATCCTGCTCAGGGTCTCTTCCGATCTCGCCTATGCCGAACTGTACGGAGGATGATACTCTTATATAATCCTTTGTTGTTTTCTGGACATCTTCATGTGCCGCACACATTTCCTCGGAAACTAGCCGTATCCCAACGCCTATATAAGCATATCAGGTCGCTGATCTCGACGGAGAGTAATAACAGCTCTTCAACGTCTCGCACGAACTTCTGGTTCCACTATGACGTCACGCCATGCTATCTGCGAAATGCAAGTGTTCTCGGCCACGGTCAATCCGAAGTCTCTCGCACGGACTCGAAGTCACGAACTCGGTATCTTCATCACTCTGTAGAAGATGTCTGGACGAACACGTCCTCGGGAGCTCGTCCCGTCCATCGGAGGAATCCTCACTACTCGTCGAATTCTCGTGCGAACTCTCCACTTCACTCGGCTCTAATGTCGACTGATTCGGACTCGTCTTCTCGTGGCTGCAAGGACTGCGCTCCAACGGCTATGCTCATATCTTGAGTCTCCCAAGCAATGTATCCCATCACAAGATATCCGAATGATGTCGAACCATCCGATCGATAGATCAAAACCTCATAATCCCTCAAGAGATCAACATCTTGGGTACAGTTTAATAGTATCGAGTACATGCCACAACATCGGTCGACCAGCCGTAGAAGGGAAAAACCAAGCCTCACTAATGGCGCCGTGGAACTGCCGCAAACCCTAAGGTTCAAAGGCTTTCACACGGTCATTATGTCGAGTTAGGGTTTCATTCTTCTAGAGGGTCCATAGAATTGCTTGCACGTCTTTCCTAATACTTTAAACTTGGAATATGGTTCCCTGACATTCGATTGTCTCTATCGACTCTCAACGAATCTGCGTGAAGTCGTCTCTAGCTGGAATCAATCTATCTGATGACCTCGCATCGGGTAGCGAATGAACCACATGTCCTAGTCCTTCACCCTTGGGTGGCTAGCGACCTTCCATCATATCTCTAAGTATATACTTATGCTGCAGTAGCTCCAACCTTTGGGCGATACCTCGTCATTTGCAGCAACGACTGGCTCATTCGTCTGTACGCTGAACAGCGCCTCAATCCTCCAGGAAAGGCGATACATTGGCGTTCATCTCAAAATCGGTCTGCTCTAGATCTGAGTAAGACTCTCCACACTGGAAATCTTCAACTCAACTGGGCCTGCTCCGGCGCATCCATCTGACGAATCACCTTCATCTCTCAAGTCGGGGTAGACTAGCTATCATCTGTCGCATTTCTGCCTGGAATCCCCGGCGGTCTTCGCTCGTATGCTCTGGGAGCGACATCCGATCAATCTCAGCAACAGCTGGGTCATCTGTCTACACGGTAGGCAGCATCAAAATCTTTGAGGTATGTTGTACATCAATAGTCCTCTCGCAACTGGCGGCTCTAACAATAGACCGATCGTCCGGTATAAAACCAAGCACTCGCCTCCACAAGAGGTCACAACAAAATACTAACTCGAGATGTTCTCATGTAACCAGAAAACACAATGGTCAGCCCTCGTACCAAACGAGCTCGCCCTGACCGCAACGCTAGTAGCAGCTCAAACTGCGCTCAAACTATGGTGACAGGAACCTCAATCGAGTATCATAGAGAGCAGATCAACGGCATGAGAGGAAACGACAGATCCAGAATGGATACATGATCATAAGAAGGAACGACATCAATGAAAGTATGATCATGGAAACAAATAGAATCGAGGATCTCCAATGGATGTATAATCATGGATACGAAGAGAATCACTGGTCTCAAAAATATGTACATCCTAAGGTTTCTTAAATGGAGCATCGTATCGTAAATATGCCGCGGAACATACGTACGGTACGTTACTCTACTCAAGCTACCTACTCCATCAATCAGGGTCAGCCTATGAAATGAAAGTTCGGGTCTAATACCCCCCTCCCCCCCGTTCAAGTCTAAGTCCCATAAGGTCAAGCCTAGGTTCCGAATTACATAACCGCCCTAGACTCCGCATAGTCAAACATAGACTCGAACAAAGGTTAAACCTAGGGCTCTGATACCAATTTTGTCACGACCCAAAATATTAGCTCGTGACCAGCACTTGAATCACGCAACGTCTAAAGGCGTAACATAATTCAAGTAAGTTGAACCCCAGAAATCTAAACCTTTTTAAGAAAATAAAGGAGGTGGAGTTTTTGAAATAAAGGTATAATAAAATCAAGTGTGCTTAATGCAAAGAAAAGAAACAGGAATGATGCAAGTGAAATTACTAGTTTGAAAACATGTTTCGTCTTTTTGTAAAAATTTCGGCAGCACCTCCTTTGTATATTTTGATCCAAAACCACAAATACATAGCAAGAATAATGGCATCCCCAAGCGGGAGCTAGCACTTCGCCAAACGGCGGATCAAAACCATGCAATATAGCATAAATAAATATACGATGCCCAACGGCGAAGTTCACCACAAAAAGACAGTGAAAAGAGCAATATATAATCCCAAAGGGAAAATAAAACCCATCGCTCAAATCTCGCAAATACAAGTCTTACTAAGTCTCATCACTTATATAATTACAACTTTTGATTGATTGATGGAGTTAACTAGATACAATATGAAATATAATACAAGAGTGGGTACGATCCAAATGCCCCACCTACCAATGCAAAACACCCGAATGGAACTGTGTGCCAGCGAAGCCGCTACTGATCCAAGCGGTCAACCTGCACGAACTGTGGCACAACGGGGGTGAGTTGCCAACTCGTGAATAGGAATATATCAACAAGTAGAAATCGAATAAACAACGACTCCTAGGTCAACTATATCATAAGGTAATACTATGATATCTAGGGTGACCGGGTCGTATATGTGCCAACAAGGTAGTCACTATCTGTATGCATGTATATGGATATCGTCTAACCATAATCAAGGTATGCAGATATGTGGATCTCGTCCACCCATAAATAAATATCTCTGAGCATGTGCAAAATCTCCGATAGTAGCATCGGTGTAGGTATGTATGTATGTGGATCTAGTCCACGCGTCAACCACTGACGCAGCAATATCATGCATGTAAATATCATAAAAGAGTGTGCATGAAATTATGAGGATAAATATATATATATCAACAGTGTCCCTCCCGACACATCAAATCATGGAACCTGAGTGCCTAGCATCGACACTAGAAAACATCATGAAAACCGTGCCCAGCATCGGCACGTAAATCCTCATATATCTCAGGCGCCGCATCCTCAGATGGGCCCTCAGGCGCCGCACTCCCTGGTCGGCCCTCATATCCATCTCGGTACTCCGGTCGGTATCCTCCTGATAACCGCCGAGTCTACATACTATCATCGGTAGGTAGTGCTCCCCCTGCCGGGCTCACCATCTAACATATACGAGTCTTCTTGCCCCGGGATACCTTACCGGGTCGACCATGTACCCGCAGACGGTGCCTACCACTCCTCGAATCGGGTTTCACATGCCACTCTCAGAATCGAGAAAAAACATGGTGGATGCACTGAAATATCATATCAAGAGAAACCAGGTTTTTAAAACAACACATAATCTCATTTGAAATATCCACGGTTCTCAAATCCAGGAATCTCATGAAAACAACATATCTCAATGCGTAAAATAATATAGCATGATGTATGCGACATGTAAAAAGAAATGCGAGCATATCCGTGTATCATGCAATGTATAATAGTGATTTGACATATTAAGGGGAAAAGTGCTCTTTTAAAATGATTCCGGTTTTTAAAGTATCGCATGCGGTTCCTAAATTTGCAATAAAACCAGCTATCGATGTAGGTACAATATGTATATGCGCAAGTATAGATGTACCATGTATGTGTGCACAAATATGAATATACAATGTGTATGTGCGCAGGTATGGGCGTATCAATGTATATGTCATGATGCAGCAACCCTACTGTATAGTGACATGGCAATTATCGATGATGAAGTGTGTGAGCCGGCAATATGTGTACGTGTAACATATGCATCATCGATAATGGTGCGGTGTACTATCACAGGTATATGCGATGCAATAATAATATCATGAATGCAGCACAAGGTAAATCATCGGCGAAAAGCTATAAGGTATACATATCTATCATATGTCCGAGTCGGTGAATCTATCAATCAACATCTAGCCTAAAAACACCGCGTACGATATAATCTATCGTACGGCAATCTCTAGTCAAGGGTATGGATCAATCATCAAGTCAACTCATCACGCACGGAATATCATCGTGCGGCGGCATTATACTAAAAGGGATCCTATCATCCTATACGACAAATGAGGGTACGGCCTAATATCACATACGGCCTATCATCCATGATTCACAACATTCGGTACATATATATAACCCTATATCCTATGTCCCAGGTCGCATCTGCAATAATCTCATATCAGGGGACCGGCAGGGTATAAATCATTTCGATCGACTCCCATCCGTATACCATCATATCATATCATCATCTCATCATATCATCAAATTCGTCTTGTATTCTTTCATCGCATTTATGTCTCATATAATGTCGAATTTACATAAATATGCTATCTCTACTAAGTATAAATATCTAATCTTACAACACTCTCAAACCATACAATCAGATTTTTAAGAAAGTGAATCGTAGTTTTGAAAATAGGGGTTACGTTGTTTTAAGGAAAAGATATCATTTTAAAATCCATAACATCCCTCAAGATATACATTTAAAGGATACATACGATTCTTTAGTTTAGAAAAAGGTATGGTTCAGATGACGCGTATACATCGGCTATCTAGTCCTACAGAACCCTAAGCAGTAATATCGCTAAACGTCATCCTAGGGTAGTAGTAGCATATCACACATAACTATCCTCTAGTTTCTAATATGACTACATAGCTATCTATATTCTAACCCTAGTTTCCTATTCTAGGTTTCCTAACCATACTCTATAAATCGGTTTTTCCATCAGATGTTTGCGGGGGTGCTATACGCCATCCACCCGACTTCCCCGGTAGATATAGATCTACTCACCTGGTCTTCACTCGCCGAAATCGATGACACCAGGCTTCTTCGCCTAGGAATTCATGCGAGGGTACCTACAATAATAACCAATCGCAATACGTATTAAAATCGAGGCAGGAAACCGATACAGCGCACAGTGTGCTCATAGGTTAAAACATATGGCCTAAACGTGCAAATCAATCAAATAACCCCTGTTGTCGATGTACAAACGCCCGACAACCAATTACAAATCCGAATATCAAGAAAGTGCATTTTAAAATACGGAAAACATAGCCTAATACACACCAAAATGCTCCCAGATTTTCCCCAGGTGACAATTAGCCAAAACTGCATATAGGAGGGGTCTAATTTAATGCAAAATGAGCCATGGAACAAAAATGAACCCATTCCATTCTACTCTGGCCGCAAATTGCAGCCAGAATGATTAAATCTATGGCGTGGGGTAAGAATTAGGGGCTCGGGTCTCAGTGGTAGCTTCCTAGGTGCCTGCACGACTCCCAGTAATCCTAAAATCACTTCTAGTGTTCCCGGGTTGCTCTAGATTCCAAAATACCTTCACAAATCACACATTTATCCGATGTCGGGTTTCTAAATCCATGTTTTGGGGTTTCTAAGGTCTGGTCTAGGTCACTAAACAACATCTAAGTTTAGTTAACAACTACTAGGCATCACCCAATTCAAACAAACACTCAAACGCTCACTAGTGTTTCCCAATGTCTACTAATCTTCACAAAACGACATCTAAACATGATATCTCACAAAACTAATCTAAAGAGAAGAAATTATACCTCATCTAGTCCACTCTAGGCAGCACTAACTTCCCAACGTCATCAAAATCCCATTTTTCTCGGTCCATCGTGTAGAGGAGGAGATGGGGATAAAGTTTTGTGAAGGGAGTGTAGAGTTTTGGGGCATGGTTGAAGATAGATCTAGGGTTTTAGTGGAGGGTTGTGGCTTGAGGAAGATGAAGGATTTCAAAAAAAAGATAGGGGAAAAAGAATGGGCAGCAGCCCCCCTTCTCTCTCTCACTAATTCACACTCTCTTTCTCTCTCCAAAGCTCACCTAACCTAATCAATATGTCTCCTTGACTTTTCCTTTAATCATTTCTCCTTTCTCTCCACCAATAAACCCAAATATAAATCCCAAATGAAATGAAACATGTAACAAAACGAACATGTCATGGTACACTAATCATGGAAACTGTAAAAACGCGGATTTGTCTTAATCGCGATTAGTAGTGCACTAATAGGATTTTTATCGAAACTGCATATAGTAAATTTTAAAATTGTCAAATCCTTTAAATATATTTTAAATGAATAAATCATTTTAATTTTTATTTATTTCATAATTATTGGTATATATTTATACTTTTTTTCGAAAACCCCAATTTCGCAAATCGGTAGTTTTCGGGAAATATATTATTTTAATATAAAATTCCCAAAAATAATATTCTATATTTTCTGAAATGTTACAATTACTTGGTGTACATGGAAAAGTTGAGACTTTCAAAGCAATGTTTAAGTCCATTCAGATCCTACTTGCCATTGCTACATACCATGACTACGATATCTGGCGGCTGGTTGTCATGGCTGCTTTTCTAAATGATGATTTAGAAGAGTGCGTCTGTAAGTACACAGCCAGAGGGCTTCGTAGACAGTGGGAGCAGCAGAAATGTGTGCAAGTTGTTTTATGGGTTAAATCAGGCATCGCGGAGTTGGAACGTCTGTTTTGATGTGGTAGTCAAAGAGTTTGACTTCATCAAAATGGTAGATGAACCTAGTATATAAAAAAAAGCTAGTAGGGAGTATGGTGGTGATCCTCGTATAGTACGTGGATGTCATACTCTTGATAGGGAAGGAGTTTCCTATGCTACGCTCAGTCAATCTCCTCTTATCACAAGGATTCTCTATATAAGATCAAGTTGATACCTCCTAAATTCTGGGTTTTGGATCTATGAGATAGATCTAATTGGATGTTAGGATTTTCACTATGTGTAGTGAGATGGTATCAATCGATCTTGGGGAGAATCACTGAAAAACTTCCACGGTGATAAGATCGACTGAATGTCAGTCACAGGAATTGTCTTTACCTTCAATGAAGGGACGGTATGTTGGAAGAGTTCCAAGAAAGATACCGTGGCAAACTAGACAATTAAAGGCTAGATACATCATTACCAAGGATTCTACCAAAGAGGCAGTCTTGATATATATAAGTTTATGAGATGAACTTCGTTCCTACCATTGTGTGACAATGGAGTTGTGGCTTAGGCCTAGGAACCCCCATCCCATCAGAGATCCAGACATATTCTTGGGCAGTATAACCTGATCATGGAGATGGTTGATCTCCAGGTAGATCGAGGATAGGAGAGTAGATACAGAGGAAAACAGCGCGGATCCACTCACAAAGGCCTATTTCCCAGTAGAGACTTTTATGGGATGGTTGAGTATGAGATACTTCAACCACAACTGATTGTTAGGTATGAGATACTACAACAGATGGCCCTAGTGCAAGTAGGAGATTGTTATTTGTTGGATATATGTATGCTCTAGAGGCCATTATGAGATAGTGTATATACTGATGTGTATATATATATATATATATATATATTCAGAGGACAGTCTTGCTCGACATGATAGTATGCTATCTGGTTTTACTTTATCATATGTTCACTTGATCATGTTTATATTCATTTAGTGCATGTTGATAAAGCCCTAAGGATATTGGCTTGACTACTGGGATTATGATGCGGATCATACTAGTGGGACATCTGTAGTTTATAAGCATATCCTTGAAATGTTCATAGTTGTGGGTATATCGAGACAGGGCATCGATATTCCAGTTTAGACTAGCGTATACCATTCTTGTTCCATATGATGGGCGATGGATGATCCCATATCCGTCTGGTATGTTGACACCGAAGATAGTATACGAGTGATCAGTGAGACTGGGTACACTGAACGGACTCACCGAGAACTCCTATATGGTATTATATCATACGTCGGATAGCAGTTCTCAGGTGACACTGGTACAGGTTAGTCTGTAGACCCGAGATCGTCATAGAGTCTTGTGTGTCCTCCCACTGTACTTTGATCTCCACCCTACTGCGGCTCTACTGAGTCGTACAAACAGGTGGATTTTGGGTATAGTCTCGAGGCATATGGAGACAGTGAGCAATAGGAGGGGTTTCGTCTCTCCCGGTATTGGGGGTTGATGCTGTGCTGTGCACGATTGGCTATAACGGGAAGTCCCTGGCCAGGGCTACTGAGATATTACTGATAAGTGTTATCAGTAAGTTTCTCGATCTGTTATAGACCATATACCGACATGACTTATTGAGTTACTGGGGTCGACGATTCCATCCTTAGACTCAATATGCAGCATATCTGACGAAGAGACCGGACTGTACGGTAAGTGTTGTCGGATGGATTGACAGGAGTTTTGACATGTTCGCTTGTTCTTATTCTGATCGCTCAATACCCGGGTAGCCGTTACGTTTAGCTGACCGCTTGCTGTTTGTGGGTGATTGATATGATCATCACCTACTGCTGGCGTATTGACGAGTCTTAGAGTCCCACATAGAAGTTTCTCGGCTTAGGCGAAACGAAGTGGTGCGCATATGAGATATGTGCGGAGGCTCGATTAAATACAAGTATGTGATACTATATTTTAATCGGGCATTTAATATTAGTCGGGTCGTATAAGATATGACCGATTTATTAAATCAAGTGTTGATTTAATAATGACTTTTATATTATTTATTTAAATCCTTTTCTTATTATGGATACATGCATGTATATGTACATGATGATATGCATACACACATACATACATGAAATGTATCTTGGTTGATGATACAAAGAGGATGGCAATATAAGAATCATATTGTAGATAAATACATATATGGATATTTTCATTAAAGTTAAAGGTAAAAGAAAAAGATTTATGAGTCATTCCTTCTACACTTTTCTACACTTTTCCATGGTTGAATTTAACTCAACCATGGTTCTTTTTCCTTTTTCCTTTAACCTTATATAAAAATATCTAGATATGATTTAACTATAGTTATGGTTATGATAAGATATATATCTCTCTCTCATTTTATTTTTCATCATTATCATTATTCACTCCAAAAGAAAAAGAGAAAGCCATCTTCTTCCTCCTCATTCTAGCTCTCTTTTAATTGTTAAAATAGAGTTAGACAAATAAAAGAAAAGGTATTAAATAAGAATAACAACAACTTCATCATCATAACCTTTGCTATCTTGTGTAGGGTGTTGTGCTTCAAGATTTTCAAAGATCGAAGGAAGCATCAAGCTTAGGGCAAAGAGCTTCGGGTGGATCATCGTGGACGAGGAGTTGATCAAGCGAACCCTTCCAAAGCAAAGGAGTCTTCCAAAGAGGTCTACAAAGGTTGTAGTCTCATCACTTAGTATAACTTAAGTCTTAATATTTGATACTATTAATAGTTACTTCATAAATTCTAGTTCGATTCATAGTAAAGTTTACTTAGCACCTCAAAATTTTATTGTTATGGAATGTGTGATGCTTCAAAACCCTAATAGAGGTGTTAAGGAAACCCTACAGCGGTATCAGAGCCAAGCTAGAGCTTTGTAGTAACCTAGACGACGTTGAAAACATCGAACGGACGAAAAACGACACCCGGGGGGTGCTCTCTGGAAATTTTTTAAAATCCTGGAATTTTTCAAATTAAAAATATGTAAAAAATTAAGCAGGGAAATATATGGGCCCACCAGAAATACTATGCCCTAAATCGACCGTACGACCGCGGAACCGCGGCTAGAGTGGCCTTGTTGCGGCGGTTCCGCGGCGCCGTAGGTGATTCCTGGGCCGTAGTTTCTTGTGCAGGCCCGTATGTGTTTGCTGTTGTTTATGGAATGTTTCAAAACTGCTCAAGTGTTGAGCTTTCAGAGCAGTCTGTGGTTGTTTAAATTTTTCTATCGAATGTTTTAACTTCGCCTAGTTTAATATTATGTGATACAATAATTGGAATCTACAAATTTGTTTGTTGCGTGTAAATCTAGCAGTTCGGTCTCGGGATAAACGGAAATCTTGTTGAATTATCCGGTTTGGTTTGAAAAGGTGTTTTCTTAAATGAGACCCAAATGTGAGCTTTACATTATTTAGGCATGAAATCTTGTATATGTGATATTCCGGGTTTGTGTTGTCTAAAGGCAGTTAAAGATTCCAATTGTTGTATTTTTTTCATTTTATTTCTCTGTGACCGTAAGTGTAGTATGTATTACCGGTTTTCGTTGCTATACATCAACGACGATCGGTGTATGCATACTTACTTACGTTGATGATATTTGATATTATGTGTCGATGAGATTTGATGTGCAGGATTGTCGCAATGAATAGCCGGGGGGTTTTATGTGAGATGAGAGTTTTCTTTTCATTCATGTAAGATTAAATTGTATGTAATATTCTTTTATTTGGGGCACTTCCGGGTTGAGGTTGTTGTCATCAGTGTTGTATATTATTTACTTTTCCGCATTAGGATAGACCCAAGGAGGAGGACACAAGTGACCGGGTTCTAGGGTTCAGTGGGAGGCCATCTCGAGTAGTCGAGACCGGGTTTCCTAAACTCCAGAATTGGTAGGGTCGCTTGCCGCTCTCGTAGGGGTCTATGGTTGTGGGCTTGGCTATTCATCGCGACCGTGGAATCCGTATTTTTATTGCTGGCTAAATACAAAATACGGACCTCCTAAATATCCTATATGTGCTTCTGCTGCTTTTATTATCTGATATGATCATTTAATAAATATCTGAGACGAATGCAATATTTTATATATATATATGAAATATATTAGACGTTACTTATGTTTTGCACCCGCACTAGCCCCGTCCCGGTATGCCCTGTGTTAAGTAACCTAACGGTGCATATCAGGACACTGTGACGAATGCGAGTGGCATAAGTGTACGTTATATTTTCTTTTCTTTCTGTAATGTCTTAGGATTTAAATGATGGGACTACATTAATGAGATTAATGTAACAGATAAATGAACCTAAAAAGATGTTGTGGAATCAGATTTTAAACATGCTCGGCCTTTTATGAAAAAGCAAGTTTCAAAATGCGGAGCTTAAGCCGATCCTTTTAAACCCATTAGATTCTACAATGATATCAAGTTCAAAGCATCAAAAGTTTTCTTAAAAACTATCCGCAACCCTCCGTCATTTTCGGAAGTAGAGTACTTAGTATTCGTGCTGCGTATTTTGACTTTAGTTAAGGCGCAGTGTACGGTAGCTGAGTGATGTCTTCCTACACTGCATATGATGCAGATTAGTTAAGACATTCATATGATTATGTTGACTTTAGTTAAGGGTCATATGGGTAGGTCTAGTTAATCACGAAATAACGGGAAGAACTTGACTAGTACTTATGATATGTTGACTTTAGTTAAGGTCATAAGTACTAGGGGTAAAAATAATATCGGGAATTTCAAGAGTTGAAAATTACAATGAGATTGTATACCTTCTATATGATAGTAGGATCCCGATCCCACTTCGCGCAAATGTTGCTCCCGGGAGAATTTTGCACTTTACAATTAGCTGACTCGGTAGGTGTCTAGAAAGGTGCCAAACGGGGCTTCGCCTCTGGGAAGACGAGGTTTACTTTAATTAGGTCCGTGCGAAAGCACGGGGAACCTCCCTCAAGTACCGGCACTGGCCTGGATGAGAGGTTAGCGAAGTTGTGGAATGTAATTAATCCCGGCTAGTTTTCTTTCTAAAAGGTTTTAAAGAAAATTTGATAAAAACAGTGGGAGACATCGGTTAGACATGATAATAACCAATCTGATCTTTGCAAGAGCTTTCGCTGAGTGTATTCTTTTATCTCTCTTAATGGCAGATACCCATGACAGGACATAAGCTTTTATTAGATAAAAACAAGCTGAATGGGACCAACTATAAAGACTGGCTGAGGAATTTAAACATAGCCTTGACTTATGATAAAGTATCATATGTCCTTACAGCTCCAGCCTTGCCCCCCCTAGGTCCTAAATCTTCAGTTGCTGATAGGGAAATCCGCAAGACATGAGACGCTGACTGTGCCACGGTAAAATGCCTCGCGCTTGCATCGATGGATAACACACATCAGAAGCAGCACGAGAATATGGACGTAAAAGCCATATTTCTTCATACAAAAGAGTTGTATGGAGAGCAATCTCGCGTATTACGATACGAAGCGTCTAAGAAACTGTTTCAGATACGCATGACCGCTGGCACAGCAGTTGGAGACCATGTTCTGAAAATGATAGCTCTCATAGAAGAGCTTGAGGACCTTGGGTGGACAATGGACAATGAACAGTATACAGATATTATTCTGCAGTCTCTCCCCTCCACCTTTGCTCAGTTCATCGTTAACTTCAACATGCACAACATGGAGAAGGAACTGCCTGAACTCCTTAATATGTTAAGGAGTGCAGAGAGCACACTGAAGTCAGTGAAGACTCCCGTTATGAGTGTTGGGCAATCCTCCTCCTCTTACCCGAAGGATAAAACCAAGGGACAGATGAAGAAGAAACCCACCAAACCTAAGGGTGGAGTCAAAAAGGTGAAGGGAAAAGGCAAGTCCAAGGTTGGGGAATCAGGGAAAGGTGAATGTTTCCATTGCAAGAAGACGAGACACTGGAAGAGGAACTGTATTGAGTACCTAGCACTCAAGAAGAAGCATGGTGATACTTCAGCTTCAGGTGTGTTCGTAATTGAAAACTGTTTTTCTATTAACTCTGCTTCCTGGGTATTGGATACCGGTTCGGGTTCTCATATTTGCAATTCTGTGCAGTCGTTGAGAAATAACAGAGTTTTGAAGAGAGGTGATCATACTCTCCAAGTTGGAAATGGTTCCAATGTAAATGCAGTTTCAGTAGGAGAGTATCACCTAGGTTTGCCTTCGGGTTGTATATTGGTTTTGAACCCGTGTTTTTTTGTACCAAGTATGCTTTGTAATATTATATCCGTTTCCTTGTTAGACAATGAAGGGTATCATTTTTCTGTGCAACACAATGTTATGAACATTAGACTTAATCAAGAGTTGATTGGTTGTTGTACATTAAATAACGGGATACACATCCTTAATCAACACACAGTTTTCAACGTACAACACAAAAATAAAAGAAAATTTTCAGAGATAAATGAAGCTTTTCTTTGGCATTGTAGACTTGGTCATAATAATGAAACAAGACTAAACAAGTTTCATAAAAATGGATATTTAAATTCATTTGAGTATAAATCTTATGCAACTTGCCAGTCTTGTATCAAAGGTAAAATGACCAAAACCCCGTTTACAAGACACGGAGAAAGAGCTACTGAGCTCCTAGGCCTCATACATAGTGATGTATGCAGACCAATGTCTACACATGCAAGAGGCGGTTTTTCATACTTCATAACTTTTACTGATGATTTCTCAAGATTTGGTTATGTGTATTTGATAAAGCATAAATCTGAAGCTTTCGAGAAATTCAAGGAGTATAAACATGAAGTAGAAAACCAAACAGGAAAGAGTATCAAGATACTTCGATCAGATCGAGGTGGAGAGTACTTAAGTACTGAGTTCTTAAACTTCCTAAAAAAGAATGAGATTCTCTCTCAGCTCACTCCACCTTACAAACCACAGCACAAACGGTGTGTCAGAACGTAGGAACCGTACCCTATTAGATATGGTACGATCCATGATGAGTGATTCTGAGTTACCTCTCTCGTTTTGGGGCATGCATTGGAAACAGCAGCTTTTCTGTTCAACAAAGTTCCAACCAAGATCGTGTCTACCACTCCATATAAGATATGGCATGGGAAGAAACCATCTCTTAAAAGAGTTAAGATTTGGGGTTGTCCGGCTTTTGTTAAAAAGCAGAATCCAGACAAACTCGAGACACGATCAGTCAAATGTATATTTGTAGGTTATCCTAAACATTCGTTTGGGTATCTTTTCTACCACAAAGAGGAACAAAAAGTGTTTGTTTCTCAGTATGCCACCTTTTTAGAAGATGAGATTTTTTTCAAATAATACAAATGACAATGTGGTAGATCTAGAAGAGGTTCTAGAGACACAAGTTACAAATGACGACTTGGCTGAACCTGAAGTTATAACAGAATCTAATGAACCTCAGTCACTCCGTAGATCTGGTAGGACTTCTCGCCCACCGGAGAGATACTACGGTTTTCTCATTTATGGTGATAGAGAAGATTGCATCATGGATGATGATGATCCTGCCAATTTTCATCTGGGTATCACGAGTGGTGACTCTGTGAAATGGTTGGATGCCATGAGATCCGAAATGGAGTCCATGTACACCAACAAAGTATGGACTTTGGAAAATGTACCCTCCGGGATAAAACCTGTGGGTTGCAAATGGATCTTTAAAACAAAGATCGGTGTAGATGGACAGGTAGAGACCTATAAGGCAAGGTTGGTAGCGAAAGGTTTTCGTCAAAGACCAGGTTTGGACTATGACGAGACTTTCTCTCCGGTAACCATGCTTAAATCCATTCGAATCCTACTTGCTATTTCCGCTCACTATGACTATGAAATCTGGAAGATGGACGTTAAAACTGCATTCCTAAATGGTGATTTAGATGAATGCGTTTATATGGATCAGCCAGAAGGCTTCATTGACAGTGGGAGCAGCGGTAAAACATGTAAGTTGCTTAAATCCATTTATGGATTAAAGCAGGCATCACGGAGTTTGAACATCTGTTTTGATGACATTATCAAAGAGTTTGATTTTATCAAAAATCCAGATGAACCTTGTGTTTATAAGAAGTCTGTAGGGAGAAATGTCGCATTCCTCGTATTGTACGTGGATGACAAACTTCTGATAGGGAATGACATTCCTATGCTACAGTCGGTCAAATCATTCTTATCACAAAGGTTCTCCATGAAGTACCTGGGTGATGCCACATACATATTGGGAATACGGATCTATAGGGATAGATCGAAACGGTTATTGGGATTGTCCCAAACAAAGTACATTAACACCATCCTAAAGAGGTTTAGTATGGAAGACGCCAAGCGGGATGCCTTACCCGCTTGCCACGGAGTCACTCTCTCAAAGGACGATTGCCCAAAGTCTGATATAGAGAGATCTCGCATGAGCATTATCCCCTATGCTTCGGCAGTAGGATCGATAATGTTTGCGATGTTATGTACACGCCCTGATGTTGCTTATGCACTTAGTGTAGTAAGCAGGTATCAGTCAAACCCAGGGGAGAATCACTGGATTTCTATAAAGAACATTCTTAAGTACTTGCGAAGGACTAAAGAATTGTTCTTGGTGTATGGTGACGGGGATCTCCAAATTGAGGCCTTTACCAATTCGAGCTTCCAAAGTGATAAGGATGACAGCAAGTCTATCTCAGGGTTTGCATTTACCCTCAATGGAGGGACGGTGAGTTGGAAGAGTTCCAAACAGGATACCGTTGCAGACTCAACGATGGAAGCTGAATATATTGCTGCAAATGATGCTGCCAAGGAAGCCGTCTGGATGAGGAAATTCATCGCGGAGCTAGAAGTAGTTCCAACCATTATTGATCCAATTCCTTTGTATTGTGACAATAATGGGGCTATGGCGTTGGCCAAAGAGCCTAGGTCCCATCAGAAGTCCAGACACATCCTGAGGCGATATCATGTGATCCGGGAGATAGTAGATCGCCGCGAGATCGAGATTAAGAGAGTAGACACAAAGAACAACGCTGCGGATCCATTCACCAAAGCCCTCCCTCAGCCGGAGCATGTGCGACTTTTTGAGATGTTGTGTATGAGATACGCCAATAACTGGCCATAGTGCAAGTGGGAGATTGTTGGATATATGTATGCCCTATAGGACATTATGAGATAGTGTATGTACTGATGTGTATATATATATATATATTCAGAGGATAGTCTTGCTCGACATGATAGTATGCTATCTGGTTTTACTTTATCATATGTTCACTTGATCATGTTTATATTCATTTAGTGCATGTTGATAAAGCCCTAAGGATATTGGCTTGACTACTGGGATTATGATGCGGATCATACTAGTGGGACATCTGTAGTTTATAAGCATATCCTTGAAATGTTCCTAGTCGTGGGTATATCGAGATAGGGCATCGATATTCCAGTTTAGACTAGCGTATACCATTCTTGTTCCATATGATGGGCGATGGATGATCCCATATGCGTCTGGTGTGTTGACACCGAAGATAGTATACGGGTGCTCAGTGAGACTGGGTACACTGAACGGACTCACCGAGAACTCCTATATGGTATTATATCATACGTCGGATAGCAGTTCTCAGGTGACACTGGTACAGGTTAGTCTGTAGACACGAGATCGTCATAGAGTCTTGTGTGTCCTCCCACTGTACTTTGATCTCCACCCTACTGCGGCTCTACTGAGTCGTACAAACAGGTGGATTTTGGGTATAGTCTCGAGGCATATGGAGACAGTGAGCGATAGGAGGGGTTTCCTCTCTCCCGGTATTGGGGGTTGATGCTGTGTTGCGCACGATTGGCTATAACGGGAAGTCCCTGGCCAGGGCTACTGAGATATTACTGATAAGTGTTATCAGTAAGTTTCTCGATCTGTTATAGACCATATACCGGCATGACTTATTGAGTTATTGGGGTCGACGATTCCATCCTTAGACTCGATATGTAGCATATCTGACGAAGAGACCGGACTGTACGGTAAGTGTTGCCGGATGGATTGACAGGAGTTTTGACAGGTTCGCTTGTTCTTATTCTGATCGCTCAATACCCGGGTAGCCGTTACGTTTAGCTGACCGCTTGCGGCTTGTGGGTGTTTGGTATGATCATCACGTACTGCTGGCGTATTGACGAGTCTTAGAGTCCCACATAGAAGTTTCTCGGCTTAGGCGAAACGAAGTGGTGCGCATATGAGATATGTGCGGAGGCTCGATTAAATGCAAGTATGTGATACTGTATTTTAATCGGGCATTTAATATTAGTCGGGTCGTATAAGATATGACCGATTTATTAAATCAAGTGTTGATTTAATATTTACTTTTATATTATTTATTTAAATCCTTTTCTTATTATGGATACATGCATGTATATGTACATGATGATGTGCATACACACATACATACCTGAAATGTATCATGGTTGATGATACAAAGAGGATGGCAATATAAGAATCATATTGTAGATAAATACATATATGGATATTTTCATTAAAGTTAAAGGTAAAAGAAAAAGATTTATGAGTCATTTCTTCTACACTTTTCTACAGTTTTCCATGGTTGAATTTAACTCAACCATGGTTCTTTTTCCTTTTGCCTTTAACCTTAAATAAAAATATCTAGATATGATTTAACTATAGTTATGGTTATGGTAAGATATATATCTCTCTCTCGTTTTCTTTTTCATCATTATCATTATTCACTCCAAAAGAAAAAGAGAGAGCTATCTTCTTCCTCCTCATTCTAGCTCTCTTTTAATTGTTAAAATAGAGTTAGACAAATAAAAGAAAAGGTATTAAATAAGAATAACAACCACTTCATCATCCTACACAACCTTTGCTATCTTGTATAGGGTGTTGTGCTTCAAGATTTTCAAAGATCGAAGGAAGCATCAAGCTTAGGGCAAAGAGCTTCGGGTGGATCATCGTGGACGAGGAGTTGATCAAGCGAACCCTTCCAAAGCAAAGGAGTCTTCCAAAGTGGTCTACAAAGGTTGTAGTCTCATCACTTAGTATAACTTTAGTATTAATATTTGATACTATTAATAGTTACTTCATAAATTCTAGTTCGATTCATAGTAAAGTTTACTTAGCACCTCAAAATTTTATTGTTATGGCATGTGTGATGCTTCAAAACCCTAATAGAGGTGTTAAGGAAACCCTACATTAGTGATATGTATGCCCTAGAGGCCATTACTGTACATGCGATGTATATTGTAGTGGATGCTTGGACATGTATATGGAGGACTTTCTTGCTCGATATGATAATATGCTATCTGGTTGCTCTTTATCTTAACATGTACTATGATTGTCTCTATGTTACATGTTGATAAAGCCCTTAAGATGAGTACTTGACTACCAGGATTATGATGCAGATCATACTAGTAGGGACAGTGTAGTCGCTAAGTACATCCTTCAAATGTTCCTAGTCGTAGGTATATCAAGACAGGGCATCGATATACCAGAGTAGACTAGCGTATAGCTTCTCGACCCATGCAGATGGACGATGGATGATCCCATATCCATTAGTGTTTGACATCAGAGATAGAATACGGGTGCTCAGTGGGGACTGGGTACACTGGACGGACTCGCCGAGAACTCCCAGATGGTATTATACCTCACGTCAGATGGCAGTTCTCTGGTGACACTGCTACAGGTTAGTCTGTAGACCCGAGATCGTCATAGAGTCTTGTGTGATTTCCACTGTGCTTTGATTTCCAGCTTATGACATTCATGAGAACGTGCAAAACGGTGGCTTTTGGGTACAACCCCGAATCACATGGAGGCAATGAGCGATAGGAGGGGTTTCGTCTCTCCCGGTATTGGGAGTTGATGTTGCGCTGTGTTTGATTGGCTATAACTGGAAATCCCTGGCCAGGGTTGCTGAGATTTACTGGTAAGTGTTATCAGTAGTTTCTCGAATTGTTATGGACCTCATATCGACACGAATTATCGGTTACTAGGGTCTGATGTTTACCAACCCTAGACTAGATATACGACATATCAGACGATAAGACCGGACTGTACGGGAGTGTTATTGATTGGATTCATAGGAGAATGTACAGGCTTTCTTGTTGATCATCTGATCGCTCAATACCTGGGTGGCTGTTACGTTTAGCTGACCGTTTGCAGCTTGTGGGTGTTTGATATGATCATCACCTACTGTCGGCGTATTGACGATTCTTTAGAGTCCTACACAGAGGTTTCCTAGCTCAGGAAAAATGGAGTATGAGCACATATGTGATATGTGCGGGACCAAGAATAATACGTGTATGTGATACCGTATTCGATTCTCGCGATATGTGATATCGGCCGGGTATATGTGATATAGTCGGGTCATCGGATCAAGTGTTGATTCTATTAACTAATACAGATTATATTAGTTGGTTATTTGATAATAGAAGGATTATCGGATCAAGTGTTGATTCAATAATTTAATGTATAATTATATATTTGATATATTACATTACATTAACTAATATAAGCTCACTTAAAGAATCTTTTTCTCATATGATGATACATTGATATATATGTGATATATGTTAATTGTATTAGTTTCTTTTGTTACAAAATATTGTATATGTGATATATAATATTGTAACATGTTAGGGTTACAAATGCAACTATGGTTTAGAGTTTAAACCATGCTAGGGTTTTAAATTAGGGTTAACATTTTATTATGGATAATTCATTTTCTTTTGGATAAGCTTTGAGGAAGCTTCATGATCCTTTGACTTTGTCCACCCTCTTTGTTTTATCCTTGATATTTGTTAACCTAAGTTTAACCTTAGCCTATGGTTTATTCTCTACATGAGTCAGCCATGACACATATTAAACCATGGTTGCATTTCTAACCTCAACAATAATTCATTCATCACAACTTCATCTTCTTCTTGCACACTCTAAAAGCTTTCTAGCTTTTCATATGTGATGGATGTTTTTGTGAGAAATTGAAAACAAAAGAGAGCAAAATTCCTACTTTATCATCCTCATCTATTCTAGCTACTTAGATTAGGGTGTTTGCTTCACTAATACTTGATTAGTGAAGTGAGAGCTTGGGTTAGTATTTCTTCAAGGTAGATCATCTTAGTTTTTGAAGATTAGAAGTAAGGTTGCATCATTCTCTTCAAGGAGCCTCTCCAGAGCCCGGGTACTTGATGATCGCAGTGAAGGGACCTCTACTCGGAGCTTATGAACCGAAGGAACGGACTAAAAAGTTTTTAATCCCTAAATCTTGTTAAAGTGTTAACATGCTGGATTTTGTTTGATTCTCGAGTTAATGATCTAGGTTTAGGGTTATCTATAATGGCAAATTTTGAAATTGGCATAGGAGATGCCATCCGAAACCTTGCTGCCGTTGTAGGTAACCCAACAATTTGATCCCCGTCACATGGCCTATTTCTATACCGCCTTACCGAATGGCCCCGGCGGAGCTTAAGGATCAGCTGCATGAGTTGCTTGATAGGGGACTAATATGTCCGAGTGTTTCTCCTTAGGGAGCTCCTGTTCTGTTCGTCAAGGAAAAGGACTGCAGTTTAAGGTTATGCATCAATTATCGTCAATTGAACCGAGTTACGGTGCGGAATAGGTATCCTTTACCTCGCATTGACGATTTGTTTAATCAGCTCAAGGGTGCGGAACATTTTTCTAAGATTAATTTGAGATCGGGTTATCACCAGTTGCGGGTCCGAAGAATGCTTTTCGTACGCGCTATGGGCATTATGAGTTTTTGGTGATGTCGTTCCGACTCACCAATGCCCCAGCAGCGTTCATGGATTTGATGAACCGGATATTCAGGCCGTTCCTCGACCAGTTTATTATTGTGTTTATTGATGACATTCTGGTCTATTCCAAGAGTAGAGAGGAGCATGAGCAGCACTTGAGGATTGCTTTGCAGACATTGAGAGAGCACCAGCTGTTTGCTAAATTCTCGGAATGTGCTTTCTTGCTTGATAGTGTTGACTTCCTGGGTCATGTGGTTACGGAAGACGGTATTCGTATGGACCCGAGAAAGATCGAGGCCGTACAGCTTTGGCCCAGACCTGTATCAGTGACAGAGTTCTGTAGCTTTTTGGGCTTAGCCGGTTACTACAACCGTTTCGTGCAGGACTTCTCGAGTATCGCTGCACCGCTTACTAGACTGACCGGGAAGGGGGTTCCTTTTCTTTGGGCTGAGGCATGCGAGCAGAGTTTTCAGCAATTGAAGACTCGGTTGACAACTGCACCGGTTCTATCTTTGCCTTCGGGCGGCTGTCACGACCCGGAATTTAGTTTGTGACCGGTACTTAATGTAAGGTTCTTAAGCACTAGGACAAGGTTCTACAAGGCATCAAACATGCCGTATTTAAATTTTTCAAGTGCCAAACAACCTAAGAAAGGATCTTTACTAGAGAATTAGGGTTATAAACAACAGGTAAACTACTTTACTTCTAAGTGAGAGAGATTACGACCATTGTAGTTCGTTCCTTTGCTTCATAAGCTCCGAGTTGAGGTCCTTTCGCTGCGATCATCAAGTTCCCAGACTCTCGAGAGGCTCCATTAGGTGAATGATGCATGTTGCTTGAAGTCTTCAAAATCCAAGTGTTGGGGTAAAAATTTACACCCCGGTTGACAAAGTCAAAATCAAAGTCAACCCCAAGCCAGGTGGGCCCAAGCCCAAGTCAAGCGGGCCCATGCCCAAGTCGAGCTCGCAGCCAGCCTCCCCATGCTAACAACAAAATCATGTAATAAATAATTTTTATGTAATTGTTTATGCATGAATGTAAACAAAATGGGCATAAAGCCAATACTTTGTAAGCCCATGGCTTATGTGCAAAAATGAAATGGCACATGAGCCATGTAATGGCTAAAATGCCATTTTTGTAAAGCCTAAGGGCTATATGTAAATATGTAAGCCTATATAAGGCAACATGATGATGAATAAAGGATACACTTTTTATTCCCCCCAAAACTAGGGTTCTTTGTGCCTCCTGCTCTTTCTCCAAGGTTCTAAACCTTCTCATTTCTTTTGAATTAAATCAAGAGTTTTACTCTTTCTTTTCCAAAACTAAGTAGTTTTCCACCACAAAACCCACAATGGGGAACTCAGATGTCCCATCAGATCTCAAAAAGGAGTGAAATTTTAAAATCTCATACTTCTTAATCTTCAAAATCCGGCCAAACGACAGGAGGAAGAAGAAAAACCCCCTTCATCAGCTTCAAAACATCCTAGGAGTTTTAACTCCATATATATATATATATATTTATATATATAACAACAAATATTTCCTTTCTGAAGCATAGCTTCTGTTTCTTAGGCTAAAAAGCTCCTTTTCTCGCCGTCGCATAAGCGCAGAGCGCCCGCGTGCCGACACGTGGCGCGCTTGCGCTCTAGCGCTCAGCGCTCGAGCGCAAAGCGCCCACGTGCCGACACGTGGCGCGTTTGCACTACAGCGCCATACGCTCAAGCGCAAAGTGCCCACGTGCCGACACGTGCCGCGCTTGCGCTCGAGCGCAAGTCGCTCTGGTGCCGACACGTGGCGCGCTTGCGCTCGAGCGCAAGTCGCCCCTGTGCCGACACGTGGCGCGCTTGCGCTCAAGCGTAAGCGCTCAGGCATAAGTCGCCCCCGTTCCGACACGTGGCGCACTAGTGCTAGAGCGTCAGGCGCTGAAGCGCAAAGCGCCCACGTATCGACACGTGGCTATCTTGCGCTCAAGCGCCCAGCGCTCAAGCGCAAAGCTCCCACGTATCGACACGTGGCTTACTTGCGCTCAAGCGCCCAGCGCTCAAGCGCAGAGCGCCCACGTGCCGACACGTGGCACTCTAGCGCCTAAGCGCACAGCACCTGGGCACACAGCGCCCAAGGTGCTGCCCCCACGCATCCTTTGGATGCCTTTTCTTCCCTTTTTTCTTCTTATATATATACATATATATATACATATGCATACATATGTACACATACACATACTCCACGACACTGCACCTGTTAGAAAAAAATTCTAACGGGGCGCTGCCCCGCACCCCGCAAGGGGGTTGCTAGCCCCCTTGACCCCCAGCCCGCTATCCGGGTAGCGGGACCCCCGTAAAAACTCTGTGTGGCTCCCGATATATCCAAACCCCCCTTTCAAAACACAACACACGTACACTGCACATTGAGTTCGCATGACCAGTTTAACCCGTCAATCGGAGGTTCCCTCGCTCCAAAGGCGAGGGGTAATTAACGGCAGCTTAGTTCGCGGCTGCCGGAGATTTGGATCCCCACAATCATTAAACCCCGGCCTACCCCAGGAAGGGGGAATCTGTAGTATGCCTAAAAAGCGCGCGCGTATTCCCATCTCAATGGGGTGACGAAAAACACCCTACACCAAGACGATCTACCTTGAGGAAACACAAACCCAAGCTCTCACTTCACTAATGATGTATTTGTGAAGCAAACACCCTAATCTAAGTAGCTAGAATATATGAGGATAATGAAGTAGTAATTTTTCTCTCTTTTGTTTTCTAATTCTCACTTTAATTCATCACCAAAAGAAAAGCTAAAAAGCTTTTGTGAGAAGAAGAAGAAGAATTGTGATGAATGAATTGGTATGAGGTTAGAAATGCAACCATGGGTTAAGCATGGCATGCTTAACCCTTGTAGAGAATAAACCATAGGCTAGGGTTAAGAGGTTTGGTTAACAAATATCTAGATATTATCTAAAGGGTGGACTAAGTCAACAAGGATAAATATCTCAATAATATCCACACAATTTTGAATTTACCCAAAATAAAACATTAACCCTAATCCAAACCCTAACATGGTTTGATATCAAAATCCAAGTGGCATTTGTAACCCTAACATGTTACAATATTATATATCACATATATAATATATAATGTAACAAAAGAAAATAATACAATTAACATATATCAATGTATCATCAAGTGAGAAAAAGAATCATTTAAGAGAGGTTATATTAGTTAATGTAATGTAATATATCGCATATATAATTATACATTAAATTATCGAATCAACACTTGATCCGATAGTCCGGCTATTTTGAAAATAACCGACTAATAAAACATGTATTAGTTCATCGAATCAACACTTGATCTGATGACCCGGCTATATCACATATACCCAGCCGATATCTCATATCGCGAGAACCGAATACGGTATCACATACACATATTATTCTCGGTCCCTCACATATCACGTAGGTGCTCCTACTCCGTTTTGCCTGAGCCAGGAAACCTCTGTGTAGGACTTTAAAAAATCGTCAATACGCCGGCAGTAGGTGATGATCATATCAAACACCCACAAGCTGCAAGCGGTCAGCTAAACGTAACAGCCACCTGGGTATTGAGCGATTAGAAGATCAACAAGAAAGCCTATACATACTACTGTGAATCCAATCAGTAACACTACCTTACAGTCCGGTCTCTTTGTCTGATATGTCGCATATCCAGTCTAAGGGCGGTAAACGTCAGACCCCAGTAACCGATAAGTCGTGTCGATATGAGGCTCATAACGAGTCGAGAAACTACTGATAACACTTACCAGTAGGTCTCCATATCAGCCCTGGCCAGGGACTTCCAGTTATATCCAATCGAACACAACGCAACATCAACCCCTAATTCCGGGAGAGACGAAACCCCTCCTATCGCTCATTGCCTCCATGTGATTCGGGAATGTACCCAAAAGCCACCGTTTTGCACGTTCTTATGGACATGGTAAGGTGGAAATCAAAGCACAGTGGGAATCACACAAGACTCTATGACGATCTCGGGTGTAAAGACTAACATGTACCAGTGTCACCAGAGAACTGCTATCTGACGATGGTATAATACCATCTAGGAGTTCTCGGCGAATCCGTTCAGTGTACCCAGTCTTCACTGAGCACCCGTATACCATCTTTGATGTCAAAAACCGATGGATATGGGATCATCCATCGCCCATCATATGGGTCAAGATGCGTATACGCTAGTCTACTCTGGAGTATCGATGCTCTATCTCGATACTCCTTCGACTAGGAACAGTTATAGGATGTACTCTTAGACTACCCTGGCCCTGTAGGGATCCTATCGATGGCAGCAAGGTTTCAGGAGGCATCGTCCATGCCATTTTCAAAATTTTACCCTTTCAAGGAACTCTAAACTAGAATCGATAACAAGAATACAATACGGAAACTACGGTAAACCATTTACAACTAAGTGAACTAGAAATACAACCTTTGTAGATCGGTCCTTCACTTCATAAGCTCCTTGTAGTAGTCCCTTCGCTGCGTTGATGGAACTCCCGGACCCTTGCATGGCTTCACAAGGAGAATAGAACGTTCTTGCTTGAAGTCTTCAAGGACGAAGATGATCTACGTCGAGGGAATACTAACTCAAGCTACTGCTTCACTAATGAAGGAGTAGTGAAGCAAACTGTCACAACCCGAAAGTACGGAACATGACCGGCACTTAGACTACGAACGTCTCAAGGCGTACGTATGCTAAGTAAGCCGAAACCCAGAAATCCAAACCAAGAGAAGTAGTAGAGAATAGGAAGAACCATATCAAATCAACCTGTATGCAACATAATATACAACGCCTAAAGGCGAGGATCACAACAGAAATGGAATTCAACCAGCAAGAAACTCAAGAAATATAACATGCTACTCTATGGTCGAAAGAATAACATTACTGGTCTCTATCTCAAAAAATACAAGTTTGGTTGATGGAACTTCTAGATACAACTGAAATATAATATACAAGGTATAATGATGGGTAAGATACAATAAACCCACCTACTAGCAAGTCACCCGAAAAGAAACCGTGCCCGCAAAGCCGTAATGAAATCCGTACGGCAACACCTGCAAGAAACTGGGGCACAACGAGGGTGAGTTGCCAACTCGTGAGTAGAAAAAGATCTACGCACAGAAATCGCACAAATAACGCAACCTAGGTCAATGATCATAATATATCCTCAAATATATGAATAACATGTAGCCTATAACAAGGCTAGGGTAAATATCTAATCCGAGTATAATCTCATGTGCCCGTGTCAGTGCCTCAGGTAGCAATATATCATGTGAATGAGGTATGAATGCATGAAAACAGAATACATGTAAATGAAGAAACTGTTTTCATAAATTAGTGAGATTTCCTTTGTATTTTTAAAATGAGGTATCATAAATGAAATCGGCATCAACAGTGTCTAGCATCGACACAAAACATAAATCTCAATGTCTCAAAACCTCAGGCTCCGGCCATCCGGACTGGCCTGTATCATCAAATCTCAGTACCTCAATATCTCGAAATCTCAATGTCTCAATCTCAATATCTAGGGCGCCGTCGGTCCAGACCGGCCCCTACCATCCATCTCAAGACCACGACGGTATCCTCCGGATATCCGACGCGTCGGGTAAAATCACCGGTAGGTAGTCTCCCCCTGCCAGGCTCATCGTCATCACCACGAGCTTCTTGCCCCGGGGTACCTTACCGGGTCCACCATGTACCCGAAACGGTTCATCCAACTCCTCGAATCGGGTCTGCAAATCCATCAGCAAACTCATGGTGGACGACTCATACATCATGGGAAAAACCGCGCTTTTTATTTAAAAAGAGAAAGAAGAAGTTTGTATATGTTTTGCGGTTTTCCCCAAATCCAGAAAATCTCATGGAAATCCAAATCCAAAACCTCAATAGCACGTAAAAAGTGAATATATGCATGAGAATCCATGAATGCGGCATAACAATGAATAACAGTATGCATGAGGTAGCAGGTAATAACTACAATGTCTAAACTAACATATAAGGGAAGTACACTAATATCATGTCTAAACTATTAGCTAACAGGCTATGTCAAGCAATAATATTTTCTAAGGTGTACGTGACATTGCAATTACCGATGAAGATGTGTGTGAGCCGGCAAGTAAGTGTACGTGGTACATACGCATCATCGGTAATGGTGCTGGTGTCCTAACCACAAGATATCAACAGTAGAATATGAAGCATAATATAAGCATGTGATGCGGAGCAAACAACAATAATGAGCGGGAGCTGAATACTAGACGCAACGATAACTAATCTGTTTTAACCTAATATAAGTCCTACAATGGTGCCTTTTGAAATAACACGAATCGTGGGGTTTTGAAAATAGGGGCAACGGTGTTTTTAAGAAAAGATACGTTTTTTGAAATATCCGTAGGATCCCTTAGGCTGTCTTTAAAAATCCGTACGATTTGTAAGCTTTGAAATAGGTAAGAACCGAATCTAATCTAACAACTAACTAAACTAAAGGGCTACGCTACAAGCTAGACTACAGGTAAGGAAACCGCCTAACATCTGAGTCGATACATATACATACCTGTATATATATTAGTCGGTGATCCCGCCTCAATAATATCATATCCGATACCATATCTATAATCAGACATCCCAAGTGAAGAGTGTGGATCAATCATCAAGATATAGCTCGTACGTAAATCCGTCGTACGGCATCCCCAAATCTGGGTACGGGTCAATATCATATTCCTCACACTATTCCTCTGGTATCCTCTTTATCCAAGATCATAGTCTAGGGTACTGACCTATGTCTAGTACAATACTGATATCGCCTAAGTATGCATGCACGTGTGTAAAAACTACGTCAAGGACCCGCTACAATGTCATGTCGTATCTAAGATACGAACCTTGCTATATCACCGATCTCACGGCCTCAAATCAAATCTCATCGACTCAGCTCAATCCCAAGTATCATCCTCAAATCCGTATGTGAACACATAGTCCCATACCCATGTGAACCCATAACTATAAAGAATCCCATGAGCACATATCAATAGGAATGTATGCAAGTATGTATGTGTGTTTGTGTAGTGCAACACTACCCTAGGGTTCGCAACACTAAGGTAATCCAACACACCAATATCCATCCTAAGCAACGTTATTAATCCCAAATAACATATAATAAATTGTTGGTGTGTATACGCATCCGTATACACCACCACGGACTGCGGGGGTGCTATACGCCATCCACCCGACTTCTTCCCGTAGATATAAATCTACTCACCTGGTCCTCGCTAGCCGGTGCCGACGTCGCCACGCGCTTGCTTGTCGTCTCGAAGTCCGCATGGGGTTACCTACATATCATAACGCACCATATCGCATTAAAAATAAATTCGAAATCGAAACGGCATACGAAAATTAAATCGGCACGCGTATCACGCATAGGTCCAAACCTATCGCCTACGCATGCAAGAATAGTCAAACCAACCCTCGATGTCGATGTACAAACGTCAAACCATCGAGAAAAATCCAATCACACTCATTTGCACATTCATGAACACTAATTTTAATATAAACTAGGTTAAAACTCACAAAAACCCCAATTTCACTTAAAAAGTCATTTTTCCGAAAATCTAGCAAGCACAATTCGCCGTTTTTGTACAAAACATGATGTTTAAATGAATGTAGCGGCCAATATACTTATTAAATATCTTAAATAAGTCATAGAAATAATTTCCGGAATTTAATCTCATTAAATTACAAAAACCCTAATATTCTAGTTTACAAAAATATCCTTTTTAACAATTTCAAAGCAAAAATGCACAAACAACAATCTAGCTTAGATTTGCATGATCTAAAGCATTAAACCACACTTAATAAAGTTAATGAAGTCATGAAAAACCTAAACACATTTTTTATCCCAAGTATTTAACCAAATTCAAAAATCTAGTAGGCAAATTAGCACATTAACACAATTTTTTTAAACTAACCATTAGCACTAGCTACTAATCTTGTATTAACATGACAAAAAGCCTAAATATAACACACAATCATACACCAATTTTACAAAAACCCTAACTTGCATTCAAATTCATAACTTGAATTCCAAAACTTGCAATTAAACTCACATATCCAAATTAACACTTAATTAAATTAGCTTAAGAAATTAGTAACCAATTAAGCAACAAAAATGTTTAGAATTATACCCAAAAACATTTGAAGATCCACAAGCATCCATGGCCTCCCAAAATGCTCTCTTTTCACAAAGATCCATGCTATACGGGCTAAGCTAAAATGGGTAGGAGTCGGATTTGGGTTTTGGGATTTTTTTTATGGATTTGAGGCAATTTTTTATGAAGTTTGAAGAGAAAAGAGAAGGGGATTGGGGGGGGGGGCTGCTGCTGCTATAGGAGGGGGGCTGCTGGAATGGAAGTGGGAGAGGAGAGAGAGGGAGGTAGAGAAAGTGGGGGAAGAAGTCAAAGTCAAGGTAAGGTCAAAAGTCCACCTAATTCACCCATTTTCTTTTCTTTTCTTTCATATCTTTTCCTTTGAAAATCAAGTGGGGAAAAATATAGTGGCTGCTAAATTCAGCCATGGGGAGGAGTAAGTGGGGGTGTGTGGGTGTGGGTACGGGTGTGGGGTGATGAAAAATGATAAATACAATACCCCAAACATCCATTTACGCTAAAAAAAAGCATTTTTTCTTCAATAATTTCTAAACCGTTTTGGCAAATGATTTCGTTCCAAAAACCACATGATAAAATTTTATTTAATGTTTTATGATGCACAAAATTTGTTTCAACTCATTCCAATTTGTAATTTTCCCTAATTAAATGTATTAGTGACGGCTTAAAATAATAATAAAATAATATTTTTTCAGAAAATTTGAAATTTCACCAGCGGCTCAATAAACACCAAATAATAGCAATTACATAGCTAGAATATGTATATTTAATTTTTATAATAAGATATTTGTATTTTGGCTTTTTACAGAAAACCCCCTAATTTTACCGATTTTTTGAAATTTCACCGAAACGATTTTCAAAACGTTACAATCTTCCCCCCTTAAAGAAATTCGGTCCCCGAATTTAAATTCAAACTTCCCCAAATACTAAAACATCTAAGAAAAACCATCAAGTCGTCGCGGCTCCGAAATTGTAACTACATAAAACAAATCGTAGCGCAGCGCATGCGCTTGAAAAATGAGCATATAACTCAAATCGAAACTCCGTCAAGCATCCCGCAATCATCGGAGTCATGGAGAAGACATCAATGCCAAATCCAAATCAAAACAAATATGACATAACTCGAAACTATACATGTAAATATCGAATCTATATATGTAAGTATCTGAAGGAAATGTATGCCAAATCTCTTTAAGTCGTTGTGCAACGCGTATAACATTGCACAGTGGCGGACGTCTATCATAAGAAAATAACTATATACATATACCTTTGTTTGAAATGTACGTTCCGCCGTTTTGGAAACAATTTAGAAGGGTCTCCTTGTTTTAAACATTTTGTGTCATATGAGACACGTAGGTAAATACTGAGGCTATAGCTCGCTATTTGGAAATCCCTTCAATAACTATCAATGCATGCAAAATATATTCAGGTACTGTCCTCTGACTAGTCCTGCTCAGTACGAAAACACATAGCAATATCATAAAAACGTACTGCTCTATACGAAATTAATCCCAAAATATGCACATGAATGCTACGTGCGTCTGGTGCGCACGGAAATCAAAATCCATGAATGTGCCATACATGCGCACAGAAACAACATCTAAGTGCATCGGGTGTGCACGAAACATCTGTCGTAGGCAACGTGTGTGCCTGACAGCAAAATCAGGTGCATCTGACATGCACGAAAAATCTCGAATTAGTGCATCTGGTGTGCACCAAATCGCATCTCGTAACAGGCGCCCAACATGCGCTAAAAATCGAAATCTGGTGCATCCATCATGCACAAAATCAACTCAACTGTATGAAACCCATAAAATCATAAACATGAGAAACCAAGGCACGAAAATGATGTCAAGTCCAACAACTGTGCAAAATCGTAAATCCTCAATCATCAAAATCAAATTATGCGAACAAATCACCCAAAACATCGAAATCAAATATGGCGGAATAGTACCGCTCAAGCGCATTCTCTAAGAATCTCGGGCCAACTGTCGCGGTCACTAATAGGACGTCTCGTTGATGATCATGAACTCTGGCCTGCTGGTGTGCGTAACAATGACCACTCCTGGGTCCAAGTCTTCTCTATGAATTGTCAATATCACGATCAATCGACTCATCGGCCCTGTCGGATGTGCTAATAGGGACGATTCCGTTCTGGCACTTCTCTGGTCATCTCTCGGGCAGTCATCGCGACCACTCGTAAAGCAGCATGTCACTATCGTCGGTCTCTGGCTCTCTGAATGTACGTGACACATCTGATCCTGGATGCAAGTATCATTGCAGCAGTGTCTTGGAAGGAATCCTGCTCAAGGTCTCTTCCAAGTCTCATCTCTGCCAAATGTCCAGGAGTCATCGTCCTTACCATGTCTGCTTCTTGCTTCGTAACGGCTGCATACTCAGCGCGACTCTTTTTGGAAGGTATATCCAATAACAATGCCTCGGTATGCGCATCGCATCTCTGATGTCAGCGGAGGGGAACGTCATCATATCCAGAACGTGTACGAACCTCTTACTCCATTTTTCTCTAATGTCGACCGCTTCGGACTCGTCTGGTCGTGGCTGCATGGACTGAGCATCCAACGGCTATCCTCGTATCTGGAGTCTCCCAAGAATTGCATCTCACCATCTAGCATCCGAATTAAGTCGAGCCATCCGATCGAGTCGTCAAAACCTCATAATCCCCCAAGAGCTCAACATCTTAGGTACGGTATAATAGTATCGAGTACATACCACAGCATCGGTGGTCCAGCTGTAGAAGAGCAAACCCAAGCCTCACTAATGGCGCCGCAGAACTGCCGCAAACTCTAAGGTTCAAAGGCTTTCACACGGTCATTAGGTCGAGTTAGGGTTTTATTCTTCTAGAGGGACCATAGAATTACCTGCATGTCTTTCCGAATACTTTAAACTTGGAATAATAGGTTACTGACATTCGATCATCTCTGTCAACTCTCAACGTCTCCGCGTGAAGTCGTCTCTAGCTGGAATCAATCTATCTGATGACCTCGCAACGGGGTAGCGAACAATCTACATATCCTAGTCATTCATCCTCGGTGACTAGTGATCTCCTATAATCTCTTAGTACAACCTCGTACTGCAATAGCTCCAACATCTGGGCAAAATCCCGTCGTTCGCAGCAATAACTGGCTCACTCGTCTGCACGCTGAACAGTGCCTCAATCATCATGAATGAGCAATACATCAACGATCATCAGTATCTGGCTGGCCTCTGTCAGTGGCTCAATCCTCTAGTGCTGATCGGCACATCCAAGTAATCTCATACAGCGATCCATCAAACGCTCCTGGCGCCAAACACAATCAAGAAACATCTCTGCAAACGTGTGTCTCCGGAATAATGCTCTCGTCAGTCCTTGTTCGTAACGAGCTCATGCTGACCGCAACTCTAACCGTAGTTCTCCCTGCCCGTAACCGTAGCAGCAAAACCAACTGGTACCGATGAGGCTAGATCAGGAAGGAATATAATACTGAACAAGGAAATGTACATCCTAAGGCTTCATAAGTGGAGTGGCGTGTCGTAAATATGCCGCGGAACATATCAACGGTACGTCACTCTACTTTAGTCACCTATTCCATCAACCAAGGGTCATCCTATACTCCAAAGATAAAAACCTAACGCTCTGATACCAACTTTGTCACAACCCGAAAGTACGGAACATGACCGGCACTTAGACTACGAACATCTCAAGGCGTACGTATGCTAAGTAAGCCGAAACCCAGAAATCCAAACCAAGAGAAGTAGTAGAGAATAGGAAGAACCATATCAAATCAACCTGTATGCAACATAATATACAACGCCTAAAGGCGAGGATCACAACAGAAATGGAATTCAACCAGCAAGAAACTCAAGAAATATAACATGCTACTCTATGGTCGAAAGAATAACATTACTGGTCTCTATCTCAAAAAATACAAGTTTGGTTGATGGAACTTCTAGATACAACTGAAATATAATATACAAGGTATAATGATGGGTAAGATACAATAAACCCACCTACTAGCAAGTCACCCGAAAAGAAACCGTGCCCGCAAAGCCGTAATGAAATCCGTACGGCAACACCTGCAAGAAACTGGGGCACAACGAGGGTGAGTTGCCAACTCGTGAGTAGAAAAAGATCTACGCACAGAAATCGCACAAATAACGCAACCTAGGTCAATGATCATAATATATCCTCAAATATATGAATAACATGTAGCCTATAACAAGGCTAGGGTAAATATCTAATCCGAGTGTAATCTCATGTGCCCGTGTCAGTGCCTCAGGTAGCAATATATCATGTGAATGAGGTATGAATGCATGAAAACAGAATACATGTAAATGAAGAAACTGTTTTCATAAATTAGTGAGATTTCCTTTGTATTTTTAAAATAAGGTATCATAAATGAAATCGGCATCAACAGTGTCTAGCATCGACACAAAACATAAATCTCAATGTCTCAAAACCTCAGGCTCCGGCCATCCGGACTGGCCTGTATCATCAAATCTCAGTACCTCAATATCTCGAAATCTCAATGTCTCAATCTCAATATCTAGGGCGCCGTCGGTCCAGACCGGCCTCTACCATCCATCTCAAGACCACGACGGTATCCTCCGGATATCCGACGCGTCGGGTAAAATCACCGGTAGGTAGTCTCCCCCTGCCAGGCTCATCGTCATCACCACGAGCTTCTTGCCCCGGGGTACCTTACCGGGTCCACCATGTACCCGAAACGGTTCATCCAACTCCTCGAGTCGGGTCTCCAAATCCATCAGCAAACTCATGGTGGACGACTCATACATCATGGGAAAAACCGCGCTTTTTATTTAAAAAGAGAAAGAAGAAGTTTGTATATGTTTTGCGGTTTTCCCCAAATCCAGAAAATCTCATGGAAATCCAAATCCAAAACCTCAATAGCACGTAAAAAGTGAATATATGCATGAGAATCCATGAATGCGGCATAACAATGAATAACAGTATGCATGAGGTAGCAGGTAATAACTACAATGTCTAAACTAACATATAAGGCAAGTACACTAATATCATGTCTAAACTATTAGCTAACAGGCTATGTCAAGCAATAATATTTTCTAAGGTGTACGTGACATTGCAATTACCGATGAAGATGTGTGTGAGCCGGCAAGTAAGTGTACGTGGTACATACGCATCATCGGTAATGGTGCTGGTGTCCTAACCACAAGATATCAACAGTAGAATATGAAGCATAATATAAGCATGTGATGCGGAGCAAACAACAATAATGAGCGGGAGCTGAATACTAGACGCAACGATAACTAATCTGTTTTAACCTAATATAAGTCCTACAATGGTGCCTTTTGAAATAACACGAATCGTGGGGTTTTGAAAATAGGGGCTACGGTGTTTTTAAGAAAAGATACGTTTTTTGAAATATCCGTAGGATCCCTTAGGCTGTCTTTAAAAATACGTACGATTTGTAAGCTTTGAAATAGGTAGGAACCGAATCTAATCTAACAACTAACTAAACTAAAGGGCTACGCTACAAGCTAGACTACAGGTAAGGAAACCGCCTAACATCTGAGTCGATACATATACATACCTGTATATATATTAGTCGGTGATCCCGCCTCAATAATATCATATCCGATACCATATCTATAATCAGACATCCCAAGTCAAGAGTGTGGATCAATCATCAAGATATAGCTCGTACGTAAATCCGTCGTATGGCATCCCCAAATCTGTGTACGGGTCAATATCATATTCCTCACACTATTCCTCTGGTATCCTCTTTATCCAAGATCATAGTCTAGGGTACTGACCTATGTCTAGTACAATAATGATATCGCCTAAGTATGCATGCACGTGTGTAAAAACTACGTCAAGGACCCGCTACAACGTCATGTCGTATCTAAGATACGAACCCTGCTATATCACCGATCTCACGGCCTCAAATCAAATCTCATCGACTCAGCTCAATCCCAAGTATCATCCTCAAATACGTATGTGAACACATAGTCCCATACCCATGTGAACCCATAACTATAAAGAATCCCATGAGCACATATCAATAGGAATTTATGCAAGTATGTATGTGTGTATGTGTAGTGCAACACTACCCTAGGGTTCGCAACACTAAGGTAATCCAACACACCAATATCTATCCTAAGCAACGTTATTAATCCCAAATAACATATAATAAATTGTTGGTGTGTATACGCATCCGTATACACCACCACGGACTGCGGGGGTGCTATACGCCATCCACCCGACTTCTCCCCGTAGATATAAATCTACTCATCTGGTCCTCGCTAGCCGGTGCCGACGTCGCCACGCGCTTGCTTGTCGTCTCGAAGTCCGCATAGGGTTACCTACATATCATAACGCACCATATCGCATTAAAAATAAATTCGAAATCGAAACGGCATACGAAAATTAAATCGGCACGCGTATCACGCATAGGTCCAAACCTATCGCCTACGCATGCAAGAATAGTCAAACCAACCCTCGATGTCGATGTACAAACGTCAAACCATCGAGAAAAATCCAATCACACTCATTTGCACATTCATGAACACTAATTTTAATATAAACTAGGTTAAAACTCACAAAAACCCCAATTTCACTTAAAAAGTCATTTTTCCGAAAATCTAGCAAGCACAATTCGCCGTTTTTGTACAAAACATGATGTTTAAATGAATGTAGCGGCCAATATACTTATTAAATATCTTAAATAAGTCATAGAAATAATTTCCGGAATTTAATCTCATTAAATTCCAAAAACCCTAATATTCTAGTTTACAAAAATACCCTTTTTAACAATTTCAAAGCAAAAATGCACAAACAACAATCTAGCTTAGATTTGCATGATCTAAAGCATTAAACCACAGTTAATAAAGTTAATGAAGTCATTAAAAACCTAAACACATTTTTTATCCCAAGTATTTAACCAAATTCAAAAATCTAGTAGGCAAATTAGCACATTAACACAATTTTTTTAAACTAACCATTAGCACTTGCTACTAATCTTGTATTAACATGACAAAAAGCCTAAATATAACACACAATCATACACCAATTTTACAAAACCCTAACTTGCATTCAAATTCAAAACTTGAATTCCAAAACTTGCAATTAAACTCACATATCCAAATTAACACTTAATTAAATTAGCTTAAGAAATTAGTAACCAATTAAGCAACAAAAATGTTTAGAATTATACCCAAAAATATTTGAAGATCCACAAGCATCCATGGCCTCCCAAAATGCTCTCTTTTCACAAAGATCCATGCTATACGGGCTAAGCTAAAATGGGTAGGAGTCGGATTTGGGTTTTGGGATTTTTTTGATGGATTTGAGGCAATTTTTTTATGAAGTTTGAAGTGAAAAGAGAAGGGGATTGGGGGGGGCCTGCTGCTGCTGTAGGAGGGGGGGGCTGCTGGAATGGAAGTGGGAGAGGAGAGAGAGGGAGGTAGAGAAAGTGGGGGAAGAAGTCAAAGTCAAGGTAAGGTCAAAAGTCCACCTAATTCACCCATTTTCTTTTCTTTTCTTTCATATCTTTTCCTTTGAAAATCAAGTGGGGAAAAATATAGTGGCTGCTGAATTCAGCCATGGGGAGGAGTAAGTGGGGGTGTGCGGGTGTGGGTACGGGTGTGGGGTGATGAAAAATGATAAATACAATACCCCAAGCATCCATTTACGCTAAAAAAAAGCATTTTTTCTTCAATAATTTCTAAACCGTTTTGGCAAATGATTTCGTTCCAAAAACCACATGATAAAATTTTATTTAATGTTTTATGATGCACAAAATTTGTTTCAACTCATTCCAATTTGTAATTTTCCCTAATTAAATGTATTAGTAACGGCTTAAAATAATAATAAAATAATATTTTTTCAGAAAATTTGAAATTTGACCAGCGGTTCAATAAACACCAAATAATAGCAATTACATAGCTAGAATATGTATATTTAATTTTTATAATAAGATATTTGTATTTTGGCATTTTACAGAAAACCCTCTTATTTTACCGATTTTTCGAAATTTCACCGAAACGATTTTCAAAACGTTACCCAAACACCCAATACTAAAGTGCTAATATAGTAGAGTATGATGAAATAGGAAGTGGGTTCACTTTAGAATTCTTTTTCTCACAATACTTTCTCACCTTTTTCAAACCCTAGAAAGCTTTTTCTTTTGGAGGAAGAAGATGAAGAAATGAGAAGAGAATGAAAATGATCAAGTGAGAGAGTGAACCATGGTGAGTGAGTATCATATACTAACTCATGTAGAGACATAACCATGGATAATTAAAATGGTTAGGTTCATAAATATCTAACGTAAAACAAAGTGAGTGGACATTGTCAAAGCACCCACAAGCTTCTACAAGCTTCATGCTTTTAACAAATAATCCACTAATTTTGTAATTACTGTAAACATTAATAACCCACCATTATAAAATAGAATGGTGTATGTCTCATGCACCCTTGTATGTTCTATCAACAACCATGATACAAAAACAAAACACAAATTAATATATATCACATATATATTAAGTGTGCACATGTGAGAAAATAAATGCCTAAGTGAGCAATTGTTAGTTAATGTAGATTAGTATATCAAATATACAATTATTAAATCAACACTTGATTTAATAATCCGGCTATATCACATATAACCGACTAACACTAAATGTACCATCTTATCGAATCAACACTTGATTCGATAACCTGGCTATATCATATATAACCGACCAATACCAAAGTCTCGAGAATAGAATACGGTATCACATACATGCATTATTCTCGGTCCCGCACATATCACATATGTGCTCCTATTTCGTTTTGCCTGAGCCAGTAAAACCTCTATGTAGGACTCTAAAGACTCGTCAATACACTGACAGTAGGTGATGATCATATCAAGCACCCACAAGCCGTCAGCAGTACTAGCTGGACGTAATGGCTACCCGAGTATTGAGCGATCAAAAGATCAGCAAGAAAGACCGCTCCAACACCTGCAAAAGCCTGACGGTAACACTTGCCGTACAGTCCGGTCTCCTCGTCTGATATGTCGCATATCAAGTTTAGGGGTGTAAACGTCAGATCCCAATAACCGATAAGTCATGCCGATGTGAGGCTTATAACGGGTTGAGAAACTGCTGGTAACACTTACCAGTAAATCTCTAAATCAGCCCTGGCCAGGAACTTCCCTGTTATGGCCAATCGAGCACAGCGCAACATCAACCCCCAATACTGGGAGAGACGAAACCCCTCCTATCGCTCATTGCCTCCATGTGACTCGGGACTGTACCCAAAAACCACCGTTTTGCATGCCCTATTGGACGTGGTAAGGTGGAAATCAAAGCACAGTGTGAATCACACAAGACACTATGACGATCTCGGGTCTACAGACTAACCTGTACAAGTGTCACCAGAGAACTGCCATCTGACGAAAGGTATAATACCATCTGGAAGTTCTCGGCGAGTCCGTCCAGTGTACCCAGTCTCTTTTGAGCACCCGTATACCATCTCTGATGTCAAACACCAATGGATATGGGATCATCCATCGCCCATCTCATGGGTCGAGAAGCGTATACGCTAGTCTACTCTGGTATATCGATGCCCTCTCTCGATACACCCACGACTAGGAACGTAAAAGGATGAACTTATGGACTACCATGGCCCCACTAGTATGATCTGCATCATAGTCCTGATAGTCATGTACACATCCTAAAGGATTTACCAACATGTAACCATAAGACAATATCAAGAGACAGGTATACATGTTAAGATAAAGAGCAACCAAATAGCATACTATCATATCGAGCAAGAAAGTCCTCTCTATATATGTCCAAGCATCCAATATAATATACATTATATGTACAATACTGGCCTCTCAGGCATACATACAACTAGCAATATCCCACTTGCACTAGGGCCAGCTGTTGTAGTAACCCATACCAAGCATCCCGAAGAGTCTCTTGAACTGTACCTGGGGAATGGCCTTCATGAGTGGATCCGCTGTGTTGTTCTTCGTGTCAACCCTCCTGACCTCGATCTCCTGGCGATCAACTATCTCCCGGATCAGGTGATACCGCCTCAGAATATGCCTGGATCGTTGATGGGACCTGGGTTCCTTGGCCAAAGCCACCACTCCATTGTTATCACAATACAAAGGTATTGGATCCTTAATGGATGGAACCACTCTAAGTTCAGTTATGAACTTCTTGATCCAGACAGCCTCTTTGGCAGCAACGTTGGCAGCGATGTATTCAGCCTCCATTTTCGAGTCTGCCATGGTTTCCTGCTTGGAACTCTTCCAGCACACCGCCCCTCCGTAGAGGGTAAAGACAAATCCCGATTGCGGCTTAGAGTCATCCTTATCACTCTGGAAGCTCGAATCGGTAGAGGACTCCATTTGGAGTTCTCCGTTACCATACACCAAGAGCATCTCTTTAGTCCTTCATAAGTTCTTGAGAATTCTCTTCACAGCTGTTCAGTGAATCTCTCCAGGATCTGCTTGATACCTACTCACTACACTTAGTGAGTGTGCTACATCGGGTCTGGTACATAGCATCGCATACATGATAGAGCCTACTGCCGAAGCATAGGGTATCCCTTGCATTTGAGCTCTCTCCAAATCAGTCTTGGGAGACATCTCTTTGGAGAGAGTGAGCCCAGAGATCGTGGGTAAAAACCCACGCTTGGATTCTTCCATACTAAACCGCTTTAGTATGGTGTCAATGTACCTGGATTGGGACAATTCCAGTATCCGTTTAGATCTATCTTTATAGATCTTAATCCCCAAGTTGTACGAGGCATCCTCTAGATCTTTCATTGAGAATCTTTGTGAGAAGAAGATCTTGACCGATTGCAGCATAGGAATGTCATTTCCTATCAAAAGTATGTCGTCCACGTACAATACGAGGAAGACAACCTTACTCTCTGCCACCTTCTTGTATATACAAGGTTCGTCTACGTTTTTGACGAAATCAAACTCTTTGATAACGACATCAAAGCAGATGTTCCAACTCCACGATGCTTGCTTTAATCTATAAATGGATTTAAGCAGCTTGCACACCTTCCCGCTGCTCCCACTAGCTACGAAGCCCTCTGGCTGAGTCATGTACACGCTCTCTACTAAATCACCATTTAGAAAGGCAGTCTTAACTTTCATTTGCCAGATTTCGTAGTCATGATATGTAGCGATGGGAAGCATGATCCAGATGGATTTAAGCATAGCCACTGGAGAAAAGGTTTCGTCATAATCCACACCTGGTCGTTGACGAAAAACCTTTGCAACAAGTTTAGCTTTGAAAGTCTCCACGTTCCCATCTACACCAAGTTTTTTCTTGAAGATCCACTTTCTCCCAATGGGTTTTACCCCTTCAGGAGCATCTTCCAAATTCCATACTTTGTTGGTGTACATGGATTCCATCTTGGACCGCATTGCATCCCGCCATTTCACTGAATTACCATTCGTGATTGCCTGATCGAAGATAGTTGGGTCATTATCCTCCATGATGCAATCCTCGCTCCCACCATCCATGAGAAAACCGTAGTATCTCTCAGGTGGGTGAGAAACCCTACTAGATCGGCGGAGTGGCTGGGGTTCATCGGGAACTACCGAATCCTCCGGTTCCACCAAATCTTCTGTCGTAGTCTGTATTGCTGGAACCTCTTCCAGTTCTACCTCCTTGCCATTAATCTCTTTTTCAAGAAATTCCTTTTCTAAAAAGGTGGCATGTCGAGAAACAAACACCTTTTGTTCCTCGGTGTGGTAGAAGATATACCCGCGCGAATGTTTAGGATATCTAATAAACTTGCACGGAATGGACCTTGCCCCGAGTTTTTCCAGATTTTGTGTTTTCACATATACCGGACAACCCCATATCTTAACATAATTAAGATATGGTATCTTTCCTTTCCATATCTCATATGGAGTGGTTGGCACAGATTTGGTGGGTACCTTATTCAATAGGTCTGCAGCTGTTTCCAGTGCATATCCCCAAAAGGAAATAGGCAACTCAGTAGTGGCCATCATAGAGCTCACCATATCTAATAGGGTGCGGTTCCTCCGTTCCGATACACCGTTGTGTTGTGGTGTATATGGAGGAGTCAGCTGAGAGTGAATCCAATTCTCTTTTAGGAAGTCCAGGAATTCATTGCTCAAGTATTCACCTCATCGATCAGATCGAAGGATTTTAATAATTTTTCCGGTTTGGTTCTCGACTTCTTGTTTATATTCTCTAAATTTCTCAAAAGCCTCTGATTTGTGTTTCATCAGGAACACATATCCGAATCTAGAGAGATCGTCAGTGAATGTAATGAAGTACGAAGAACCATTCCTGGTATGTGTAGACATTGGACTGCATACATCACTATGTACCGGTCCCAAGAGTTCCGTAACTCTTTCTCCGTATCCCGTAAATGGAGTTTTGGTCATATTTCCTTTGAGACATGACTGGCAAGTGTCATAAGATGAAAATTCGAAAGGAATCAAATATCCATTCTTATGCAACTTAGATAGCCGTGTCGCATTGATATGACCAAGTCTACAATGCCACAATAAGGATTCGTTCATTTCTGAACTCTTCCTCTTGTGTGTGTTTGTTATGCTCAGAACGGTTAATTAATTTAGAACATAAATGCCATTGCACAACGTGCCTGATCCAACCAACTTTTGGTTCAGAAAAATGTTCATAACATTATCCTGTAATACAAAATTATATCCCTCTTTACTTAATAAAGAAACCGATATAATGTTGCATATCAGGTTCGGCATGTAATAGCAATCATTCAGAATCAATGTATTACCAGTTGGTAATACAAGGTGATATTCCTCGACGGCTTTAGCTGCAACAATTGCACCATTTTCAACCCTTATATCTTTATCACCTTCTCCAAGTTCTCTACCTCTTCTCAGCCCATGTAACTGATTACATATATAGGATCCTGACCCGGTATGTAATCCCAGGACGTAGAGCAAATGGAGAAACTGTTCTTTGTAACGAACACACCCGAAGAAAATGCATCATCATGTACTTTCTTCATTTGGGTGGCATAGGAATCCTGGTATTCCCCTATATCTTGTTCAGTCTTATAACTCTTATAAGAATGAATGGAACCAACGTTCCCCAGCACAGTATAACATGCGGGTTTGGTCAATACATCCATATTATTATCTTGATTAAGGCATGATATGGTCGCTACCTGGAGAGAGAGAGAAGAAAACATTTTAGCGTATGCTTTTGCAAGATCAGATTGGTTATTATTTTATCTAATCAGGATGGCTCCCACTGTTTTTATCAAATCATCCTTCAAACCCTAAAAGGAATGACTAGCCGGGATTAATTACACCCTATAATTTCGCCAATCATTCAGCCAGGCCAGTGTCCGTACTTTGAGGGAGGTTCCCCGTGCTTTCACACAGACCTAATTAAAATAAACCTCGTTTTCTCATAGGCATAACCCCGTTGACAGCTTTCTAGACACCTATTTGATCGTCTAATTGTCCTGTGTAAAACTCTCCCATGAGTAACAATTACTCGCTATGGGTATCGGGATCCAACTATCTCATAGAAGGTATGCAATCTCATTGCAAATTTCAACACTTGAAATTCCCGATAATATTTTGCCCCTAGCGTCCCATGACCTTGACGCAGGCCAACAAACCATAGTGCGCTAGTCAAGTTCAACCCGTCATTTCTTGATTGAATTAAACCCACCGGCACGACCCTTAACGCAGGCCAACAAAGTCGCACGACTACCCTAATCCAATCTGCATCATATGCGTATGCAGATAAATACTAGTTAGCTACCGCACACTACGCCTTGACGCAGGCCAACAAACGTAGCACGAATACTAATAGGACTTTTCTGAAATGACGGAGGGCTACGACAGGTTTTTCTGAAAACCTATTGCGTAATGAACTTGATATCGTTGTAGAAACAAGTGAATTTTGAAAAGGAGTGTTTTTTGAGACTTTCATTAGTTTTGCTAAAGAAGTCATTCCCGGTGAAGGGATCTCGGCTCTTTCCTCATCGAATAAGGCGCGGGATATATCATATATATCACTATGCAAAGAAAAACTCCAAATGCAATCGAAAGACAAACTGGGTGTTGTAGCATCTGCCAGTTTTGCTAAAGAGGTCATTCCCGGTGAAGGGATCTCGGCTCTTTCCTCATCGAATAAGGTGCGGGATATATCATATATATCACTATGCAAAGAAAAAACTGTAGCTACCCTTCTTTTTGAAAATTTGATTCTACAACATCTTTTAGGTTTCTTTTCTTTTATTAATCACATTAATGAAGTCCCATCATTTAAGTCATCTAAACATCACAGATAAATACGACATACACTTATGCCATCCGCATTCGCCTCGATGTCCCGTCATGCACCGTTAGGTTAGGTAACTAACGGCAGAGCGGGGCAGGGCTAGCACGGGTGTAAAACATAAGTAACATCTATATAATATATCATATATACTATATACAATATCCATCTCAACATATCAAATGATCACATCACAGATATCGCAGCAGAAGAAACATATGAAATAATGGATATACTAGGAAGTCCGTGTTTTATTTTGAGCCTCTATAAAACACGAATTCCACAGTCGCGATGAATAGCCAAACCCACACCCCAAGACTCCTACGAGAGCGCGAAGCAACTCTACCAATTCTAGATTTAGAAGACCCGGACTCGACTCCTTGGTTGGTCTCCAACTGGACTCTAGAACCCGGTTACTTGTGCTCTCCTCCTTGGGTCTATCCTAGTGCGGAAAAGTAATTTAATATACATCAATGGTGACATCAACCTCAACCCGGAAGTTCCCCAACAAAAGAATATTACATACATTTAATTTTACATGAATGAAAATGAAAACTCTCATCTCAGATAAAACCCCCGGCTATTCGAAATGCGACGATCCAATATAACATATCCTGCATCACAGGACATCGCATGTCATGACACCACAGAGAAAAGCCTAGACGATGTTAAACATTCCAATCGAATCAACGAACACCCAAGATTACCCAAAAAGCTCAACACTTGAGCGTAGTTTAAAGTTATTCAGCATACGCCACAGTACCAATGGACCAGCCGTAGAAGGGCAAACCGAAACCTCATTTGTGGCGCCACTAACTACGGTAAACCCTAATGTTTAGTCGCAGTTCTATGGTCACATCTCGAGTTAAGGTTTCATTCTTCTAGAGGGTCCATCGAATAACTTGCATGATCTTTGAAAACTTATTAACTACGGGAAAAATCCAACACTTGGAAAATTTCCCGGCAAGGGTTAAAGTGTGTAATTGACATCCGATTGAACTTTTTAACGTCTAAAGTAACCCAAAAACAATTAAAATTATTACTACGAAACACTCCGTGTTGCCTTTACATTGAGTTAATCATCACATGAAAAAGTAACAAAAATAAACAACACCTGAGACCCCAAATCCCAGAGCACAGAGCATGTAAAAAATTTGGCACCCAGAGCACTTGCCCAGGCCGACCACCTCGGTTTTGTAGCCCATGTGCTCGGTCCAAATCCGAGCACTGGGTCCCAAATTTCTTACATGCTCCTATATCTTCCCGTAGATGATTCTGTACTTGTTTGAAAAAATTTTGGAGCTCCTTTTAAAAACGACAGAAACATGGATTTGGGATTCCAAGTTTCGGAGTTCGTTTCGTATTCGTAACCTAATATTATCCGTATAATTTTCTAGAAAGGCTCTGATACCACTGTAGGGTTCCTATCGACGGCAGCAAGGTTTCGGAAGGCATCGTCCATGCCATTTTCAAATTTTTCCGTTTCAAGGAACTCTAAACTAGAATCGTTAACTAGAATATAATACGGAAACTACGGTAAACCATTTACAACTAAGTGAACTAGAAATACAATCTTTGTAGATCGGTCCTTCACTTCATAAGCTCCTTGCAATAGTTCCTTCGCTGCGTTGATGGAACTCCCGGACCCTTGCATGGCTTCACAAGGCGAATAGAATGTTCTTGCTTGAAGTCTTCGAGGCCGAAGATGATCTACGTCGAGGGAATACTAACTCAAGCTACTGCTTCACTGATAAAGGATTAGTGAAGCAAACACCAAATACTAAAGTGCTAATCTAGTAGAGGATGATGAAATAGGAAGTGGGTTCACTTTAGAATTCTTTTTCTCACAATACTTTCTCACTTTTTTCAAACCCTAGAAAGCTTTTTCTCTTGGAGGAAGAAGATGAAGAAATGAGAAGAGAATGAAAATGATCAAGTGAGAGAGTGAACCATGGTGAGTGAGTATCATATACTAACTCATGTAGAGACATAACCATGGCTAATTAAAATGGTTAGGTTAACAAATATCTAATGTAAAACAAAGTGAGTGGACATTGTCAAAGCACCCACAAGCTTCTACAAGCTTCATGCTTTTAACAAATAATCCACTAAATTTGTAATTACTGTAAACAATAATAACCCACCATTATAAATAGAATGGTGTATGTCTCATGCACCCATGTATGTTGTAACAACAACCATGATATAAAAACAAAACACAAATTAATATATATCACATATATATTAAGTGTGCACATGTGAGAAAATAAATACCTAAGTGAGCAAATGTTATTTAATGTAGATTAGTATATCAAATATACAATTATACATTAAATTATTAAATCAACACTTGATTTAATAATTCGGCTATATCACATATAACCGACTAACACTAAATGTACCATCTTATCGAATAAACACTTGATTTGATAACCCGGCTATATCACATATATCCGACCGATACAAAAGTCGCGAGAATAGAATACGGTATCACATACACGCATTATTCTCTGTCCCGCACATATCACATATGTGCTCCTATTTCGTTTTGCCTGAGCCAGTAAAACCTCTATGTAGGACTCTAAAGACTCGTTAATACGCCGGCAGTAGGTGATGATCATATCAAGCACCCACAATCCGTTAGCTGTACTAGCTGGACGTAACGGCTACCCGGGTATTGAGCGATCAAAAGAACAGCAAGCAAGCCCGCTCCAACTCCTGCAAAAGCCTAACGGTAACACTTGCCGTACCGTCCGGACTCCTCGTCTGATATGTCGCAAATCAAGTCCAGGGGTGATAAACGTCAGATCCCAATAACTGATAAGTCATGCCGATGTGAGGCTCATAACGGGTCGAGAAACTACTGGTAACACTTACCAGTAAATCACTAAATCAGCCCTGGCCAGGGACTTCCCTGTTATGGCCAATCGAGCACATCGCAACTTCAACCCCCAATACCGGGAGAGACGAAACCCCTCCTATCGCTCATTGCCTCCATGTGACTCGGGACTGTACCCAAAAACCACTGTTTTGCACGCCCTCTTGGACGTGGTAATGTTGAAATCAAAGTACAGTGGGAATCACACAAGACTCTATTACGATCTCGGGTCTACAGACTAACCTGTACAAGTGTCACATGAGAACTTCCATCTGACGTGAGGTATAATACCTTCTGGGAGTTCTTGGCGAGTCCGTCCAGTGTACCCAGTATTTATTGAGCACTCGTATACCATCTCTGATGTCAAACACCAATGGATATGGGAACATCCATCGCCCATCTCATTGGTCGAGAAGCGTATACGCTAGCCTACTCTGGTATATCGATGCCCTGTCTCGATACACCCACGACTAGGAACGTTAAAAGATGAACTTATGGACTACCAAAGCCCCACTAGTATGATCTGCAACATTGTCCTGGTAGTCAAGTACACATCTTAAGGGCTTTACCAACATGTAACCATAAGACAGAATAAAGAGACAAGTATACATGGTAAGATAAAGAGCAACCAGATAGCATACTATCATATCGAGCAAGAAATTCCCCTATATATATGTCCAAGCATCCAATATAATATACATCATATGTACAATACTGGCCTCTTGGGCATACATACAGCTAACAGGCCCCACAAGTATGATCTGCATCATAGTCCCAGTAGTCGAGTATGTTAGGTTTACCTAGCACCCTATGTAGAGTTTGGAAGCATCACATGTCACAAAGATCAAATTTTTATGGTGCTAAGTAAGCATATAAAGGATTTATCCTAGAAAATTAGGGTTTCTGAACATTAAAGGCAACAAAGACTAGGGTTCGAGAGTACAACCTTTGTAGCTCCCTTCGCTAGACTCTTTGGCCTCTTGAGTGTTGGAGGAAGGTTCTCTTGAAATCTCCTAGTGTCCACAACGATCCACCCGAAGCTCCTCCGTCCAAGCTATCGACTTCACTTTCTAAGAGAAGAAATGAAGATAACACTCTAAACAAGTGGGCTAAACTTGTGTAGAATGATGTTGTGGTGGCTTTTCTCACTTCAAAAACCTAACTTGATGAGTATATTGCTCACTACAAAACTCTAGAGAGCAAATGGCGAAGGAGGAAGAAGATGATGGCTTTCTTTTAACAAGAGTAAAAAGATAACTCATGAAAGGAAAAAAGAAAATATATGTATATATATATTTTTTCCTTCTCATCTCAAACCATGGTTAAATGTTTAAGATATTATTTAAATTGAGTTAAAACACAAAGAGAAGGTTAACTCATGGTTAGGAGTAGGTGAGCATGGTTAGGTTTCAGAAGAGTGTAGAAACTAAGCAAGAATTATCCTTTTCTTTATATCTTTTGTTTTAACAAAAAATTAAATAATAATCCATATATTTAACCATGGTGTGAGTCTTATATTGTCATCATAATCAATGTGTAATCAACCATGAAGGATGATGTATGTATGTATGTATGCACATCCATATGTGCATGAATCTAAAAAGAAAGAAAGCATGCATGCATGCATACATCCATCATGTACAAGAAAAGATTTCAAGTGAGAAAACTAATGGTTAAATGATAAATCAACACTTGTTTTATCAATCCGGCCATATCACATATGACCCCACCAAAAACAAGCCGCCCGATCAATATACGGTATCCTATACACACATTTTAATCGGGTCCATGCGCATATCGCTTACGCGCACCACAACGTTTCGTCTGGACTAGGTAACTCCTTTGTGGGACTCTAAGACTCGTCAATACGCCGGCAATGGGTGATGATCATATTAAGCACCCCTAAGCCGCAAGCGATCAGCTACACGTAATGGCCACCCGGGTATTGAGCGATCAGAAGAAAACAAGCGAACCTGCTACAACTCCCGTCGAGCCAACCGGCAACACTACCGTACAGTCCGGTCTCTTCGTCAGATATGCTGAATATCGAGCCTAGGGAAGGTCACGTCGACCCCAATAACTCAATAAGTCGTGCCGGTGAATGGTCTATAACAGAGCGAGAAACTACTGATAACACTTATCAGCAAATCTCAGCAGCCTTGGCCAGGGACTTACTGATATAACCAGTCGAGCACAGCACAGCATCAACTCCTAATACCGGGAGAGACGAAACCCTCCTATCGCTCATCGCCTTCGTGTGTCTCGGGACTGTACCCAACGGCCACCTGTTTGCACGACTCAGTGGAGCCGTGGTAGGGTGGTAATCAAAGTACAGTGGGAGAGCACAAAGACTCTATGACGATCTCGGGTCTACAGACTAACCTGTACTAGTGTGATCTGAGAACTGCTATCCGACGATAGATATAATTCCATATAGGAGTTCTCGGTGAGTCCGTCCAGTGTACCCAGTCACCACTGAGCACCCGTATATGATCTTGATGTCAAACATCGATGAATGTGGGAACATCCATCGCCCATCACATGGGTCTAGTATCATATACGCTAGTCTACTCTGGTATATCGATGCCCCGTCTCGATACACCTCCGACTAGGGACATTCCAGGATATGCTTATAAACTACAGATGTCCCACTAGTATGATCTCTATCATAATCACTGTAGTCAAGCTAATATCCTTAGGGCTTTATCAACATGTATGAATGAGTAAAAGCATGATCAAATCAACATGTGAGATAAAGAAGAACCAGATAGCATACTATCATGTCGAGCAAGAATGTACACTGAATATATATATATATACATGTATAAATACATCCACTATCACATAATGGCCTCTAGGGCATACAAATATCCAACAATCGCCCACTTGCACTAAGGCCAGTTATTGGAGTATCTCATACCCAACATCTCAAAAAGTCGCTCATGCTGCGGCTGAGGGAGGGCCTTGGTGAGTGGATCCGCGGCGTTATTCTTTGTGTCTGCTCTCTTAATCTCGATCTCGCGGCGATCTACAATCTCCCGGATCAAATGAAAGCGCCTCAGGATGTGTCTGGACCGCTGATGCGATCTGGGGCTCCTTGGCTAACGCCATAGCCCCATTATTATCACAATACAAGGGTATTGGATCAATAATGGTTGGAACTACTCCTAGCTCCAAGACGAACTTCTTCATCCAGACGGCTTCCTTGGCGGCAACATTTGCAGCAATGGACTCAGCCTCAATCATAGAGTCTGCAACGGTATCCTGTTTGGAACTCTTCCAACTTACCGCCCATCCATTGAGGGTAAATACAAACCCTGAGATAGATTTGCTGTCGTCCTTATCGCTCTGGAAGCTCGAATCGGTAAAGGCCTCCATTTGGAGATTTGTATTACCATACACCAAGAAGAATTCTTTAGTCCTTCGCAAGTACTTAAGAATGTTCTTCACAGCTCTCCAGTGGTTCTCCCCTGGGTTGGATTGATACCTGCTTACTACACTAAGTGCATAAGCTACATCTGGGCGTGTACATAACATCGCATACATTATAGATCCTACTGTCGAAGCATAGGGTATAATGCTCATGCGAGCTCTCTCTTCATCGGTCTTTGGACAAGAATCCTTGGAGAGAGTGACCCCATGGCAAGCGGGTAAGGCACCCCGCTTGGAGTCTTCCATAATAAACATTTTTTGAATGGTGTTGATGTACCTGGATTGGGACAATCCCAATAACTTTTTGGATCTATCCCTATAGATCCTTTATGCCCAGGATGTATGTGGCATCACCCAGGTCCTTCATGGAGAACATTAGTGATAGAAAGATTTGACCGACTGTAGGATATGAATATCATTTCCTATCAGAAGAATGTCATCCACGTACAATACGAGGAATGTGACAGCTCTTCCTACAGCCTTCTTATAAACACAAGGTTCATCTGGATTTTTGATGAAATTCAAACTCTTTGATAACATCATCGAAACAGATGTTCCAACTCCGAGATGCCTGCTTCAACCCATATATGGGATTTAAGCAATCTACATGCTTTCCCGCTTCTCCCACTGTCGATGAAGCCATCTGGCTGATCCATATAAATGCATTCTTCTAAATCTCCATTTAGAAATGTTGTTTTAACTTCCATCTGCCAGATTTCATAGTCGTAGTGAGCAGCAATAGCAAGTAGGATCCGAATGGATTTAAGTATGGCTACGGACGAAAAAGTTTCGTCATAGTCCAAACCTGGTCTTTGACGAAATCCTTTCGCCACAAGTCTTGCCTTATAGGTCTCTACCTGCCCATCTACACCAATCTTTCTTTTAAAGATCCATTTGCATCCCACAGGTTTTACCCCAGGGGGTACAATGTCCAAAGTCCATACTTTGTTGGTGTACATAGACTCCATTTCGGATCTCATGGCATCCAGCCACTTCACAGAGTCTCCACTCGTGATAGCTTGCTGAAAACTGGTAGGATCATCATCATCCATGATGCAGTCTTCTCCGTCACCATCAATGAGGAAACCGTAGTACCTCTCCGGTGGGCGAGAAGTCCTACCAGACCTTCGGAGTGGCCGAGGTTCCTCAGTTTCTATTGCAACAGCCGGTTCAACCAAATCGTCATTTGTAGTTTGTGTCTCTAGAACCTCTTCTAGATCCACCACTTTGCCATCATCTTTATCTGTGAAAAACTCTTTTTCCAAGAATGTGGCATACTGAGAAACAAACACCTTTTGTTCCTCTTTGTGGTAGAATAGATATCCATAAGAATTCTTTGGATACCCCACAAAATTACACATGACTGACCGTGTCTCGAGTTTGTCCGGATTCTGGTTTTTTAACATAGGCCGGGCAACCCCAAATCTTAATTCTCTTAAGAGATGGTCTCTTTCCATGCCATATCTCATATGGCGTGGTAGACACGGTTTTGGTTGGAACCCTGTTCAGTAGAAACGCTGCAGTCTCCAATGCATGACCCCAAAATGAGACGGGTAACTCAGCATCACTCATCATGGATCAGACCATATCTAATAGGGTCCTATTCCGTCGTTCAGACACACCGTTGTGCTGTGGTGTGTAAGGAGGAGTGAGCTGAGAGAGAATCCCATTCTCTTTTAGGAAGTTTGCAAATTCTGTACTAAGGTATTCCCCACCTCGATCTGATCGAAGCATTTTGATACTCAAGCCGGTTTGTTTTTCTACTTCTTGTTTATATTCAATGAATTTCTCGAAAGCTTCGGACTTGTGCTTTAATAAAAATATATGACCGAATCTTGAGAAATCGTCAGTGAAAGTAATGAAGTAAGAAAAACCGCCTCTAGCCTGTGTAGACATTGGCCCGCATACATCACTATGTATGAGGCCTAGGAGCTCAGTAGCTCTTTCTCCGTGTCCGGTAAACGGAGTTTTGGTCATTTTACCCTTGATACAAGACTGGCAAGTTGCATAAGATTTATATTCAAAAGAGTTTAAATATCCATCTTTGTGTAACTTGTTTAGTCCTGTTTCGTTAATATGACCAAGTCTACAGTGCCAAAGAAAAGCTTCATTTAATTCTGAAAGTTTTCTTTTCTTAGTGTGTTGTATACTGAAAACTGTGTATTGATTTAGGACGTATATCCCGTTATTAAGTGTACCATACCCAAGCAACATTTGATTCAGGTGAATGTTCATAACATTGTTCTGCAATATAAAGTTATATCCTTCATTGTCTAACAAAGAAACTGATATTATATTACATAGCATACTTGGTACAAAATAACATGGATTCAAAACCAAAATACATCCAGATGGCAACCCCAAGTGATACTCTCCCACTGCGACTGTATGTACATTGGAACCATTTCCAACGCGGAGAGTATGGTCACCTGTCTTCAAAACTTTGCTATTTCTCAGCCCCTGCATAGAATTGCAAATGTGAGAACTTGAACCGGTATCTAATACCCAGGAAGCAGAGTTTATTGAAAAACAGTTTTCTGTCACAAACACACCTGAAGCGGAAGCATCCCCATGCTTCTTCTTGAGGTTCAAGTACTCCGTACAGTTGCGCTTCCAATGTCCTGTCTTGTGGCAATGAAAACATTCACCTTTTCCCGAGTCTCCAGCTTTGGACTTTTCCTTTCCCTTCACCTTTTTAACTCCACCCTTAGGATTGGTGGGTTTCTTCTTTTTCTTTCCCTTGGCCTTAGCCTTTGGGCTAGAAGAACAAGATTGCCCAATAGTCATAACTGGAGTTTTCATTGATTTCATAGTGCTCTCTGCACTCCTTAACATATTAAGGAGTTCAGGTAGCTCCTTCTCCATGCCGTGCATGTTGAAGTTAACTATTAACTGAGGAAAGGTGGAGGGAAGGGAATGCAGAATAATATCTGTATATTGTTCTTTGTCTATTTTCCATCCTAGGTCCTCAAGCTCTTCTATAAGAGCTATCATCTTCAGAACATGGTCTCCTACTGGTGTGCCAGGGGCCATTCGCATCTAAAACAATTTCTTTGACGCTTCGTATCGTAATACACGGGATTGCTCTCCATACAACTCCTTTGTATGGAGGAATATGGTTTGAATGTCCATATTCTCGTGCTGCTTTTGATGTGTATTGTCCATCGATGCAAGTGCGAGGCATTTGGCCGTGGCAGAGTCAGCGTCCCATGTCTTGCGGTCTTCAATGTCCGCAACAGAGGATTTTGGACCTGGGGTGGGAGGAGCTGAAGCCGTGAGGACATATGATACTTTATCATAAGTCAAGGCTATTTTCAGATTCCTCAGCCAGTCTTTATAATTGGTCCTATTAAGTTTGTTTTTATCTAGTAGAAGCTTGAGTCCAGTCATTGGTATCTGCCATTAAGAGAGAGAAAAGAATACACTCAGCGAAAGCTCTTGCATAGATCAGATTGGTTATTATCTTGTCTAATCGATGTCTCCCACTGCTTTAATCAAGTTTTTCTTTCAAACCTTAAAAAGAAAACTAGCTAGGATTAATTACAGTCTACAACTTCGCTAACCGTTGAGCCAGGCCAGTGTCGGTACTTGAGGGAGGTTCCCCGTGCCTTCGCACGGACCTAATTAAAGTAAATCTCGTTTTCCCAGAGGCGTAGCCCCGTTAACACCTTTCTAGACACCTAATGAGTTAGCTAATTGTAAACTGCAAAACTCTCCTAGGAGCAACTATTGCCCACAGTGGGATCGGGATCCAACCATCATATGGAAGGTATGCAATATCATTGCAAATCTCAACACTTGAAATTCCCGATGTGATTTTTACCCCTAGTACTTATGACCTTAACTATGGTCAACAAATCATAAGTACCAGTCAAGTTCTACCCGTCATTTCTTGATCAATTAGACCCACCATATGACCCTTAACTAAGGTCAACAAAGTCGCATGAATGTCCTAATTAATCTGCATCATATGCTGTGTAGGAAGACATCACTTAGCTACCGTACACTACGCCTTAACTAAAGTCAACAAACGTAGCACGAATACTAAGTACTCTACTTCCTAAAATGACGGATGGTTGCGGATGATTTTTAAGAAAATCTTTAACTCTTGGAACTTGATATCGTTGTAGAATCAAACGGTTTTTCAAAAGGAGTGGCTTGTGCTCCGCATTTTTGAAATATAGCTTTTTCATAAAGAGCCGAGTGGTTTTCAAATCTGATTCTACAACATCTTTTTAGGTTTATTTTCTTTACATTAATCATATTAATGTAATCCCATCATTTAAGTCCTCAAGCCAATCACAGAAAAGAAACGAAAATAACACGTACGTTTATGCCATCCGCATTCGCCGTAGTGTTCCGTTATGCACCGTTAGGTTACTTAACTAAAGACATACCGGGATGGGACTAGCGCGGGTGTAAAACATAAGAAACGTCTACTATATATCATATATATAATATGTCATTCGTCTCAGATATCTCAGAACACAGGCAGCCGAAACATATATATAATGTGGGATATACTAGGACGTCTGTATTTAGTATTTAGCCAACAATAGAAAATACGGATTCCACAGTCGCGATGAATAGCCAAGCCCACACCCCTAGACCCCTACGAGAGCGGCAAGCGACCCTACCTATCCTGGAGTTTAGGAGACCCGGTCTCGACTCCTCGAGATGGCCTTCCACTGAACCCCAGAACCCGGTCACTTGTGCTCCCCTCCTTGGGTCTATCCTAATGCGGAAAAGTAAATAATATACAACACTGGTGACACAACCTCAACCCGGAAGTGCCCCAAAATAAAAGAAAATTACATTACATTTGAATTTACATGAATGAAAATATAAAACTCTCATCTCACATAAAACCCCCGGCTATTCGATCGCGACAATCCTGCACATCATATCTCAGCAACACATAATATCATATATCATCAACGTAAGTAAGTATGCGTACCCCGATTGTCGTTGATATATAGCAACGAAACCGGCGATATCGAACATGCTACACTTACGGTCACAGAAAAGAAAGTGTAAAACTACAATATTTGGAATCCACATTCTCTTTAGACATCATAAATGCGAAATATCACATACTTCGTATTTCATGCCTAAACTATATGAATTCCACATATTGTATCACATTCCAGATAAATAGACAGTATTAAAGTTTTCGAACGAACGATCAAATACCCAAGATTCCCTAAAGCTCAACACTTGAGCGGAGTTCAAAAACCCGGAGTGTGACACAGTAGTGGCGGTCCAGCCGTAGAAAGGTCAAGCCAACGCCTCACATGTGGCACGCCGTACTGCCCCAAACCCTAAGGTTCAAAGGGCAGTTCAAGACGGTCACATAATCGAGTTAAGGTTTGTTGTCTTCTAGAGGGTCCACCACAAAAAAACTTGCACGTATCTCCAAAATATTTAAACCCCGTGAATAGTGAGCAAATGATACTCGTTCGAACACTTCAATACTTTCTAATTTACCAGGAAAAGCAACGAAATAAAAATTCCGATCGAATCGTCGAGTCCAAAACCATCTCCAGAATATACAGTACTAGATTCAGATTAAACATACCTAAAACAATATACAAGAAGTTATAAGAATTACTGTGCAAATAGGAAGCAATGAAGTCTCTATACGGCCGCGGAGCCGCGGCCTAAGCAAGGATTTGCTGCGGTTCCGCGGCGGTTTGTATGGATCATGGCTTCGTATTTCACAGTGTTTCTTAGTTTTTCCTGCTGTATTTTTTAAGTGTTTTTAATTCTGAAAAATGACAGATTTAAAAAAATGTCCAGAGAAGGTCTCGAAACGTCGTATTTTGGTTCGATCGGAGTTTTGCTTCGTAAAAGTGTCGCCTAATGTTCTAGATCGGCTTTGATACCAATGTTAGGTTTACCTAGCACCCTATGTAGAGTTTGGAAGCATCACATGTCACAAAGATCAAATTTTTATGGTGCTAAGTAAGCATACAAAGGATCTATCCTAGAAAATTAGGGTTTCTAAACATTAAAGGCAACAAAGACTAGGGTTTCGAGAGTACAACCTTTGTAGCTCCCTTCGCTAGACTCTTTGGCCTCTTGAGTGTTGGAGGAAGGTTCTCTTGTAGTCTCCTAGTGTCCACAACGATCCACCCGAAGCTCCTTCGTCCAAGCTATCGACTTCACTTTCCAAGAGAAGAAATGAAGATAACACTCTAAACAAGTGGGCTAAACTTGTGTAGAATGATGTTGTGGTGGCTTTTCTCACTTCAAAATCCTAACTTGATGAGTATATTGCTCACTACAAAAGTCTAGAGAGCAAATGGTGAAGGAGGAAGAAGATGATGACTTTCTTTTAACAAGAGTAAAAAGATAACTCATGAAAGGAAAAAAGAAAATATATGTATATATATATTTCTTCCTTCTCATCTCAATGGTTAAATGTTTAAGATATTATTTAATTTGAGTTAAAACACAAAGAGAAGGTTAACTCATGGTTAGGAGTAGGTGAGCATGGTTAGGTTTAAGAAGAGTGTAGAAACTAAGCATGAATTATCCTTTTCTTTATATCTTTTGTTTTAACAAAAAATTAAATAATAATCCATATATTTAACCATGGTGTGAGTCTTATATTGCCATCATATTCAATGTGTAATCAACCATGAAGGATGATGTATGTATGTATGTATGTATGTATGCACATCCTATGTTCATGAATCTAAAAAGAAAGAAAGCATACATGCATGCATACATCCATCATGTACAAGAAAAGATTTCAAGTGAGAAAACTAATGGTTAAATGATAAATCAACACTTGATTTATCAAACCGGCCATATCACATATGACCCCACCAAAAACAAGTCTCCCGATCAATATACGGTATCCTATACACGCATTTTAATCGGGTCCATGCGCATATCGCATATGCGCACCACAACGTTTCGCCTGGACTAGGTAACTCCTTTGTGGGACTCTAAGACTCGTCAATATGTCGACAGTTGGTGATGATCATATCAAGCACCCCCAAGCCACAAGCGGTCAGCTAAACGTAAGGGCCACCCGGATATTGAGCGATCAGAAGAAAACAAGCGAACCTGCTACAACTCCCGTCGAGCCAACCGGCAACACTACCGTACAGTCCGGTCTCTTCGTCAGATATGCTGCATATCGAGCCTAGGGATGGTCACGTCGACCCCAATAACTCAATAAGTCGTGCCGGTGAATGGTCTATAACACTTATCAGCAAATCTCAGCAGCCCTGGCCAGGGACTTACTGATATAACCTGTCGACCACAGCACAATATCAACTCCCAATACCGGGAGAGACGAAACCCCTCCTATCGCTCATCGCCTTCGTGTGTCTCGGGACTGTACCCAACGGCCACCTGTTTGCACGACTCAGTGGGGCCGTGGTAGGGTGGTAATCAAAGTACAGTGGGAGAGCACACAAGACTTTATGACGATCTCGGGTCTACAGACTAACTTGTACCAGTGTCACCTGAGAACTGCTATCCGACGATAGATATAATTCCATATAGGAGTTCTCGGTGAGTCCGTCCAGTGTACCCAGTCACCACTGAGCACCCGTATATGATCTAGATGTCAAACATTGATAAATGTGGGAAAATCCATCGTCCATCACATGGGTCTAGTATCATATACGCTAGTCTACTCTGGTATATCGATGCCCCGTCTCGATACACCTCCGACTAGGGACATTCCAGGATATGCTTATAAACTACAGATGTCCCACTAGTATGATCTCTATCATAATCACTGTAGTCAAGCCAATATCCTCAGGGCTTTATCAACATGTATGAATGAGTAAAAGCATGATCAAATCAACATGTGAGATAAAGAAGAACCAGATAGCATACTATCGTGTCAAGCAAGAATGTACACTGAATATATATATATATATATATATATATATACATGTATAAATACATCCACTATCACATAATGGCCTCTAGGGCATACATATATCCAACAGAGTACATATCCTAAGGGCTTTATCAACATGTGAGAGAAAGACAGTAAACCAGTACAAGTCAACATATTAAGACAAAGTAAAACCAGATAGCATACTATCATGTCGAGCAAGAAAGTCCTTTCTATATATATCCAAGCATCCACTATAATATACATCATATATACAACAATGGCCTCTAGGGCATTTACATAACTAACAATCTCCCACTTGCACTAAGGCTTGCTGTTGTAGTATCTCATACCCAACATCCCGAAGAGTCTCTCAAATTGTATCTAGGGTATGGCCTTTGTGAGTGGATCCACAGTATTGTCCTTCGTGTCCACTCTCCTGACCTCGATCTCTCGGCGATCAACTATCTCCCGGATCAAGTGATACCGCCTCAGAATATGCCTGGATCTCTGATGGGACCTGGGTTCCTTGGCCAAAGCAACAACACCATTGTTATCACAATACAAAGGTATTGGATGCTCAATGTATGGAACCACACCAAGTTCAGTGATGAACTTCTTCATCCAGACAGCCTCTTTGGCAGCATCGTTGGCAGCGATGTATTCGGCCTCCATCGTCGAGTCTTCCACGGTTTCTTGCTTGGAACTCTTCCAACAAACCGCCCCTCCATTTAGGGTAAAGACAAATCCCGAGTGCGGCTTAGAGTCGTCCTTATCTCTTTGGAAGCACGAATCGGTAAAGGGCTCAACCTAGAGTTCACCGTTACCATACACGAAGAACATCTCCTTAGTCCTTCTCAAGTACTTTAGAATGTTCTTCACAGCTGTCCAGTGACTCTCTCCTGGATCTGCTTGATACTTACTCACTACACTTAGTGAGTATGCTATATCGGGTTTTGTATATAGCATCGCGTATATGACTGAGCCTACTGCCGAAGCATAGGGTATCCCTTGCATGCGAGCACTCTCCTAATAAGTCTTGGGAGGCATCTCTTTGGAGAGAGTGAGTCCAGAGATCATGGGTAAATTCCCACGCTTGGATTCTTCCATAATAAACCTCTTTAGTATGGTGTCATTGCACCTGGATTGGACAATCCCAGTATCCGTTTAGATCTATCTCTATAGATCCTAATCCCCAAAATGCAAGAGGCATCACCTGGATCTTTCATTGAGAATCTTTGTGATAAGAAGAGATTGACTGAGTGCGGCATAGGAACATCATTTCCTATCAAGAGTATGTCATCCACGTACAATACGAGGAAGACAATCTTACTCTCTTCCACCTTCTTGTAAATACAAGGTTCATCTACGTTCTTGATGAAGTCAAACTCTTTGAATATAACATCAAAACAGATGTTCCAACTCCGTGATGCCTGCTTTAAACCGTAGATAGATTTAAGAAGCTTGCACACCTTTCCGCTGCTCCCACTGTCTACGAAGCCCTCTAGCTGAGTCATGTATACACACTACTCTAAATCACCGTTTAGAAAGGAGGTCTTAACATCCATTTGCCAGATTTCGTAGTCATGGTATGCAGCAATGGCAAGTGTAACGTTTTAGAAATCGTTATGCGAATTTTCCGTTAAAAGGTAAAATAGGCGGTGTTTTTCCGTAAAAACCGTGAAGTGATCATTTTCAGTTTAGACTTAATTGCACCTAGTTTAACTAAGAAATTGCTAGTTTGCGGTTTTTAGTTGTCACTTTAATATTTTTCCTTAATTAAAATTTTATTATAAGCTTTTAATTATGCACTTAATTAGTGGTAATTACAAATTTGATTGGGTTAATTATGCTAAGGTGAATCTATGCTAATTTAATCATAAGATTAAGCTTTAAACCTTCTCTCCAAAATATCTAGATATTTGTTGAATTAAAAGAAATTTTTAAAGAAAATGATTAAGAGGTGGCATGGATGGGAGAGGCTTTAAATGAGCATTTATTTGTGTTTTAGACTAGAAATTTCCACACAATTTCCTAACCTCCTCATTTATCTACCCTTGGCCGAGCCCCCCCTGCTGCCTCTCTTTCCCTTTGCCCTATTTTCACTCCTTCAAACTCAAATAAATCATCTAAAATCATCAAATAATCCCACAAACTCACAAACAAATCCCTACCCATTATTCTTCAACCCTAAACAAGCTTGGATCTTCATGAAAGCTATCATTTTGGAGGCTAATTGGAGTTTAGTTGCTAGTTTGTGAATCTAGTGGAGGTATAAAATCCTAACCCTAAACTTTAATTGTTGTTTAAATCAATAAGCTAGATTATTACATATCTAATATGGCTTTAAATTGCATGTTTAGAAATTCTTGAAAGATTTGTGAAGATCAAGTTAGGATTTGATTGGTTGAAATGATTAATGGAGAAGTGTAGACTTGGAAAAAACTTAAACTAGTGGGAGAATGTTATTTGTTATTTTCCTAATTGTCTAATTAAGCTTAATAGAAAATTAACTTTTACTAAATCTTATTTGGGTGAGATTAAAATTGTAGTAAAGGTTTGCACTTAATTAAACTACTTTGCGATGATTGTGATCGCTTGAATTGTTTAAACTTCTAGACTTGAGCTAAAATGATGAAAAGTCGCTTACAAGGTTTTCGGTTAAATTAGGCGTGGGTTTCAATTGATGTTGCGATGATATATATATTATCTTCCACGCTATATATTGTGTTGTGAATGCACGATCGGTACGATCGTGGTGTAGGCTTGGTGGTTGCGTAGTTTAGCGATCCTAGCTAGGGTTGTGCCGATGTCGTACGTGTTTTGTGCACTAGGTGCACAGTGTATTTATCTTGTGGACGTTATCCTTGCATTTCGTTATCTTTGTGTCGGCGCAGGATATTTAGCATTATATGTTGTGTTTGTGAAATTTTAGGATCGCAAGCGGGGACTTCGGACGCTGCAAAGAAAGGGATGCAGGTGGTCGGATTTTCCTAGCTCGAGATCATCGGTGAGTAGATTTAACATCTACGGAGAAATCGCCCGTATGGCGTTATGCGTCAGGGATGGATATGATATTAGAGCTGCATGTTTATACGCATATGAGTTGATTGCGCATAAGCATCATTGCATATTATTACCTGTCGTACCATAACCTGGCTGGCGGGCTAGTACCTACCGGTGATAATATTTGGATACGGCGGTTATCATGGGGATACCGACCGGAGTTATGTACGGAAATGACATCAGGGCCAGTCGTGGTGACGGCGCCTGACAAATGAGTATTTACGTGTCGATGCTGGACACTAGTTTTCATGATGTTTCGAGTGTCGTGTTGGGCACCCAGGTTCCATGATTGTGATGTGTCGTTGAGGGACACATACATATATATGTATATATACAGGCATATGTTTTCATGATATTTTGGGTGTCGGTGTTGGACACTCAGGTTCCATGAGATTTACAGATTTGAGGGTCGATCAGAGTGACGGCGCCTGAGGTATTGGGATTTGGGGTGTCGTTAATAGACACCAGTATTTTCCATAATGATGATTCAGTGATGATGTTATGTTGTATCCCATACCGGCATTTATTTGATATGCATTTTTATTCATGTAGATGTAGTGCCCTGATGGTGTACCTTGATCATGATTGTTGCATATCTATATTGCCATACATATGCTATCAGATTACCTGTGATAGATTATCGATGTTCGTGCATACTTGCGATTCAGTATGATGTTATTTACTATTCACGAGTTGGCAACTCACCCCCGTTGTGCCACAGTGTTTTGCAGGACTTACCCTCAGAGTAGTCGCAGCAGGACTTCTTTTTATCTCTACTTTTGCGGATACCGTTATGGTTGGCTGTGAGGCCTTTTGCTATAAGTGGGTTTGCGGTTATCCGATGATGTTCATTATGTTATTTTTTGTATCTAGTACTCTCCATCTACTATTTCATGTATTTGATTTAGAGACGAGTTGTGAGAATCAGTGTTGTATTATTTTTGTGACTCTGTGTGCCGTGCTCATTGGAGCAGGCCTTGTTATAAAGTTTTACCTCCTTATGCTGTTTTCATTATATTTCTTCGCTACGGCGTCGTATATATGCCTGTGGTGGTTGTTTCCGCCGTTGGGCATGATTCGCACCTATTTGGGATGCTTTATTTATATTCTATGTTGTACCCGTTTTCGGGGCTAGGTTTTACAAAGGAGGTGTTGTCGAAATTTTTAAGAAAGTAAAACTTAAGTTTAAAGGTTTTTACTTAAGATTTTCGAAGGTTTTTAATTATGTTTCTCCACTTATCCATTTTTGGGTGGTTTAGATATCTGGGTTTCGGCATACTTAAATTGCATACGCCAATTGACGTTACGTGGTTTAAGTGCCGGTCACGTGCCTAAATTTGGGTCGTGACAAAGTTGGTATCAGAGCGCTAGGTTTTACCTTTCGGAGTGTAGCATGACCTTGGTATGATGGAGTAAGTAGCTTAAGCAGAGTGATGTAGCGTGTGTATGTTCCGTGGCATACTTACGACACGGTAATCCGCCTAAGTAACCTTAGGACTTATTGCTTGAAAATTCCTTCTGTGATTATATGCATCCTTGTGATTCGATTTTTGTGTCCTTATCGAATCCTGTTTCCATTTCCAGCCTTTATGCCGCCGAAGATTACGAGGGCGCAGAGAGCGGCCGCGAGGGCCGAGGTCAGAGTTGACTCGTCTGAGACGAGGACTGACCGGGGCGGTACGCCCATTGTACAGGAGCAGATTGATCCACCTTCGACAGACTATATTTCTATGCTAGGGGCCGGTATGCAGGATTTGCGCCAGATGATGGGGTCGTTAGTTGAGGCCATTCGAGCGCAGAGACAGGAGGTTGTTCCACCTATTGCGGGGACCGTGATGGTGCCTACTGTTTCGGCAGTCGCAGCTACAGCTACGGAGGTTATCACCGTATCACTGTCAGAGTTCATCAGGATGAGGCCTCCGGTTTTCACCGGCACTGATGCAGCTGAGGATCCAGAGTCGTTTATCGACCGGATGGCCGGGATATGTCGTTCACTTAGATGCCCCGACTCGAGATGGGTAGAGTTTGCGAGTTTTCGTCTGGAGGGTCTGGCCCAAAAGTGGTGCGAGTCTTTAGAGAAGGGCAGAGCCGCAGGTCTTTCTCCTATGACCTGGGCTGAGTTCGTAACAGTGTTTCTTGCGCGTTTTCTTCCGCATAGCGTCAGGGATGCTCGAGCGCGCAGATTCGAGTCGTTACGCCAGACTCCGGGTATGACGGTGACTGTGTACAATGTGCAGTTTACCGAGCTGTCTGTGTATGCTCCGTATTTGGTAGCTACTGAGGAGATGCGGGTAAAGAGGTTTGTTCGAGGCCTACTTACCCAGTTGTTCCTCGCTATTAGCATTCAGCATTGTGACACGTATGCAGTAGCGGTGGACGCAGCCCTATTGGTTGAGGAGCGTCTTTCTGAGTCGTCGGTTGTTCCGGAAACGAAGAGGGCTCATTCTGGTATATCATCCCGGAGATAGATGTTTAGACGCCGTGACAGCGTTCGTTCAGGCACGGGGAGTAGCAGAGAGGTAGGACGAGGCCGGTTGTTTAGCACTTATCCCCAGGAGGGTTAGCAGTCGACGCGTAGGTGCTTTGGGTGTGGCAGTCTGTATCACCTCGTTAAGGATTGTACCACGATACACCAGAGATAGGCATCCATACCACATGTTACCTTACCGCCTTCTCCACCTCAGAGAGCGTTGCCTCTTGCGCCAGTTGTTGCTCCACGTCAAACTTATACTCAGAGAGGTCGTGGTCATGGTGGGTTTGTTCAAAGAGGACGGGGTGGCAGAGGCAGAGGACAGCCAGTTGCCGGTAGAGAGCAGGCTCAAGTGTTTGCCTTGACTCATCAGGACACGCAGGCGTCCAATGCAGTGGTTTCAGGTACTCTTTCTGTATGTTCTTTTAATGCACACATTTTATTTTATCCAGGATCTGCGCATTCGTATGTTTCTACACACTTCGTGCCGAGGTTGGGCCGAGAGTCGTGTTTGCTAGATCAGCCGCTTGACGTGACTACTCCTGTTGGCGAGTCATTTGTTGCGCGACACGTGTTTCGGTCGTATGATGTTCGTATAGGAGATAGAGATTTGTCCGTTGACTTGATCCTTCTTGAGATATTGGACTTCGACATTCTCCTGGGCATGGACTGATTAGCTACTTGCTATGCGTTCGTGCACTTCCGCGAGAAGACGGTTAGGTTTTGTTTTCCCGGCGAGTCAGTTCTTTTTGTGCAGGGGGACTGTAGTGCCGCCCCTCACAGTTTGATTTCAACCCTTTGCGTTAGTCGGCTTTTGAGGAGGGGATGTCGGGGATTCTTGGCTTTCATTCATGATACTGGAGCCACAGTAGAGTCGTTGGACCGAGTTCATATCGTGCGAGAGTTTTCCGATGTTTTTCCTGATGAGTTACTAGGTTTGCCACCAGAGCACGATATTGTGTTTCGCATTGATTGATTCCCGGCACGGGACCTATTTCTATACCGCTTTACCGGATGGCCCCGGCGGAGCTTAGAGAGCATAAAGATCAATTGCAAGAGTTTCTTGATAGGGGACTTGTGCGTCCGAGCGTTTCTCCTTGGGGAGCTCCTGTTCTGTTCGTCAAGAAGAAGGACGGCAGTTTGAGGTTGTGTATGGATTATCGTCAATTGAACCGAGTTACGGTGCGGAATATGTATCCTTTACCTCGCATTGACGATTTGTTTGATTAGCTCCAGGGTGCGAAACATTTTTCTAAGATTGATTTACGATCGGGTTATCATCAGTTGCGGTTCGGAATGATGACATTCCGAAGACTGCTATTCGTACGCGCTACGGGCATTATGAGTTTTTGCTGATGTCCTTCGGACTCACCAATGGGCCAGCAGCGTTCATGGATCTGATGAACCGAATTTTTAGGCTGTTCCTCGATCTGTTTATTATTGTGTTTATTGATTACATTCTGGTCTACTCTAGGAGTCGAGAGGAGCATGAGCAACACTTGAGGATTGCTTTGAAGACATTAAGAGAGCACCAGCTGTATGTTAAATTCTCAAAGTGCGCATTTTGGCTTGATAGAGTTGACTTCCTGGGTCATGTGGTGACGGGAGACTGTATTCTTGTGGACCCGAGGGAGATCGAGGCTGTAAAGTTTTGGCCCAGACCTGTATCTGTGACTGAGGTCCGCAGCTTTTTGGGCTTAGCTGGTTCTTATCGCCGTTTCGTGCAGGATTTTTCGAGTATCGCTGCACCGCTGACCGGACTGACCCAGAAGGGGGTTCCTTTTCTTTTCGCTGATGCGTGCAAGAAGAGTTTTCAGCAGTTGAAGACTCGGTTTACGACTGCACCAGTTCTGTCATTGCCTTCTAGATCGGGCGGCTATGTTGTTTACTGTGATACTTCTCGAGTGGGGCTCGGTTGTGTATTGATGCAGCATGATAGAGTTATCGCTTACGCTTCTCGGCAGCTGAAGAGGCACGAGCAGAATTACCCCACTCACGATCTTAAGATGGCCGCGGTGGTCTTTGCGCTGATGATTTGGAGACACTACTTGTGCGGGGAGTCGTGTCAGATTTTCATGGATCACAAGAGCTTGAAGTACATCTTCCAGCAGCGGGATCTGAATCTGAGACGGCCCCGTTGGATGGAGCTTGTGAAGGATTATGATTGTGAGATCTTTTATCACCCGGGCAAGGCGAATGTGGTAGCTTATGCTTTGAGTCATAGGCCCGGGGGTAGCTTGTCCCAGTTGAGCGCAGTTCGGCGACATTCTTCTGCAAATTGGCAGACCTTGTGCGATGGTAGAGTACAGTTTGAGTTCACTTCCACTAGGGGACAGCTTGCTCACGTCCGCACCCGTCCACTTCTACTTGATCGTATCCGTGAGGCGCAGCGCAGTGATGCCCGTTTGTCTGAGATTCTTGAGCTTGTTCTGCAGGGTACAGATTCAGAGTTCTTGATTGATAACCAGGGTGTGCTACATTGCGGGATTCGCTTGTGTGTACCGGATATTGATGGGTTGAGACGCAAGATCCTAGAGTAGGCACATCAGTCATCGTTTAGCGTTCATCCAGGTTCCACCAAGATGTACCGTGACTTGTGAGACATTTACTGGTGGGAAGGGATGAAGCGTGATGTTTCAGACTTCGTTTCGAGGTGCTTGACTTGTCAGCAAGTCAAGGCTGAGCATCAGAGACCGGCGGGAGAGTTGCAGCCTTTACCCATTCCGGAGTGGATATGGGAGCATATTTCCATGGACTTCGTGGTAGGTCTACCCAGGACCAGTCGGGGGTATGACTCTATTTGGGTGATTGTTGACCGGTTGACGAAAGCGGTTCATTTCCTTCCAGTGAAGACCACTTTCGGTTATGCTCAATATGCTTAGTTGTACATAGATGAGATTATGCGTTTGCACGGCGTTCCCACGTGCATCGTATCCGACAGGGGCACCCAGTTTACTAGCCGTCTTTGGCAGAAGCTTCAAGAAGCTTTGGTTACCCGCTAGAATTTTAGCACCGCTTTTCATCCGCAGACTGATGGTCAGTCAGAGCGGACTATACAGACTCTGGAGGATATGCTTCATGCGTGCATGCTTGATTTTGGTGGCAGTTGGGATCGTCACTTGCCGTTGATTGAATTCTCCTACAATAACAGTTATCAGGAGACTATTCAGATGGCACCTTTTGAGGCTTTGTATGGTAGAAAGTGTCGATCGCCAGTCTGTTGGACCGAACTCTGTGAGAGTAGGGTTTTGGGACCCCAGCTAGTTCAGGTGACTACGGAGAAAATCCAGCTGATTCAGGAGAGGATGAGAGAAGCCCAGTGCAGAAAGGAGTCTTATGCCGACCGTCGTCGTAGCAGACTTGAATTCGCAGTGGGGGATCATGTATTCCTGCGGATTTCTCCGATGAAGGGGGTGATGAGATTTGGGAAGAAGGGGAAGCTCAGTCCCAGATTTGTGCGTCCTTTCGAGATACTTAAGCGAGTTGGTACCGTTGCCTATCGTTTGGCACTTCCGCCCAGTTTTCCGGATGTTCACCCTGTATTCCATGTGTCGATGCTTCGCAGAAACCTTCATGATCCTTCTAACATGATTCAGCACCAGACCGTTCAGCTTGAGCGCGATCTTTAGTTCACCGAGCAGCCGGTAGTTATATTGGATCGGCAGGTGAAGAAACTTCGGTTAAAGGTCTTGCCATCTGTGAAGGTTCTTTGGCGTGGCCCTACTACTGAATAGATAACTTGGGAGGCCGAGAGCGAGATGCGGAAGAAATTCCCTCATCTCTTCGAAGGTACGTGTAGTTAAATTATTTTTTTTTATTCGGGGTCCGAATTTCTTTAAGGGGGAAGATTGTAACGATTTAGAAATCGTTATACGGATTTTCCGTTAAAAGGTAAAATAGGCGGTGTTTTTCGGTAAAAACCCTGAAGTGATCATTTTTCAGTTTAGAATAAACTGCACCTTGTTTAACTAGGAAATTGCTAGTTTGCTGTTTTTAGTTGTCACTTGAAAATTTTAGTTCACTTTAATATTTTTTCTTAATTAAAATATTATTATAAACTTTTAAGTATGCACTTAATTAGTGGTAATTACAAATTTGATTCGGTTAATTATGCTAAGGTGAATCTATGCTAATTTAATCACAAGATTAAGCTTTAAATCTTCTCTCCAAAATATCTAGATATTTGTTGAATTAAAAGAAAAATTTTAAAGAAAATGATTAAGAGGTGGCATAGATGGGAGAGGCTTTACATGAGCATTTATTTGTGTTTTAGACTAGAAATTTCCACACAATTTCCTAACCTCCTCATTTATCTACCCTTGGCCGAGGCCCCCCCTGCTGCCCTCTCTTTCCCTTTGGCCCATTTTCACTCCTTCAAGCTCAAATAAATCATCTAAAATCATCAAATTATCCCAAAAACTCATAAAAAAATCCCTACCCATTATTCTTCAATCCTAAACAAGCTTGAATCTTCATGAAAGCTATCATTTTGGAGGCTAATTTGGAGTTTAGTTGCTAGTTTGTGAATCTAGTGCAGGTATAAATTTCTAACCCTAAATTTTAATTGTTGTTTAAATCATTAATCTAGCTTATTAGATATTTAATATAGCTTTAAATTGCATGTTTAGAAATTCATGAAAAAGTTGTGAAGATCAAGTTAGGATTTGATTGGTTGAAATGGTTAATGGAGAAGTGTAGACTTGGAAAAAACTTAACCTAGTGGGAGAATGTTATTTGTTATTTTCCTAATTGTCTAATTAAGTTTAATAGAAAACTAACTTTTAATAAATCTTATATGGGTGAGATTAAAATTGTAATAAAGGTTTGCGTGACCTAGTTAAGCTACTTTGCGATGATTGTGATCGCTAGAATTGTTTAAATTTCTAAACTTGAGCTAAAATGATGAAATGTCGCTTACTAGGTTTTCGGTTAAATTAGGCGTGGGTTTCAATTGACGTTGCGATGATATATATATATTACCTTCCACGCTATATATTGTGTTGTGAATGCGCGATCGGTACGATCGGGGTGTAGTCTTAGTGGTTGCGTAGTTTAGCGGTCCTAGCTAGGGTTGTGCCGATGTCGTACGTGTTTTGTGCACTAGGTGCACAGTGTGTTTATCTTGTGGACGTTATCCTTACGTTTCGTTATCTTTGTGTCGGCGCAGGATATTTAGCATTATGTGTTGTGTTTGTGAAATTTTAGGATTGCAAGCGTGGACTTCGGACGCTGCGAAGAAAGGGATGCAGGTGGTTGGATTTTCTTATCTCGAGATCATCGGTGAGTAGATTTAACATCTACGAGGAAATCGCCCGTATGGCGTTATGCGTCAGGGCTGGACATGATATTAGAGCTGCATATTTATACGCATATGAGTTGATTGCGCATGAGCATCATTGCATATTATTACCTGTTGTGCCTTGACTTGGTACCTATTGGACACTGCACTATTACTGACGATTCATATTGCACGAGCACTAAATTGTATGCTGCACTCACACCGTCGGTAATTGCCATGACACGCACTACATATATACATATGTAATATTTTATCGGTTATTGTCATTGAGACAGTTATTCTTATTCCCTTGCGTATATGAAATGTAGTATACAGGCTATACCTACATGCTTACACATATACCTTGCTATAGCTACATATACATCTTGCATACATACATATATGTACACCCACATACTTTGCTATAGCTACATGTACATCATGCATACATACTTACATGTACACCCACATACTTTGTTATAGCTACATATACCCCTAAGTGGTATTGTATTGTTATTTGACATTAAGACATTGGTTATTGTGTTATTGCGCTTATGAAATGCATCATACATACCTGCTTATATGTAGATACACATATCTTGCTATAGTCACATATACACCTCATATGATGCTGCACTTGATTTCGGAGGAATTGAGAACCACATGATATATTTTAAAACTGGATTCATTCTAAAGAGCAGTTTTTCCTTAATATGCTCATATTGCTGTTTTATGTTGCATACATCAGTTTTCATAGATTTACGCATTGAGATATGGATTTCATGTGATTTATGGATTTGAGAACCGTGGGGGTATTTCAAGAAAATTATGTATTGTTTGAGAAACCGGTTTCTCTTGATATGATATTTCAGTGCGTCCACCATGAGTTTTCTCGGTTCTGAGACTTGTGCTAGATACCCGATTCGAGGAGAGGATAGGCACCGTCTGCGGGTACATGGTGGACCAGGTATGGTTCCCTGGGGTAAGAGATGATTTTCGTGGTATAGACGATGAGCCTGGCTGGCGGGCTAGTACCTAGCGGTGATAGTATTTGGAATCGGCGGTTATCATAGGGATACCGACCGGAGTTATGTACGGACATGACATCAGGGCCAGACGTGGTGACGGTGCCTGACAAATGAGTATTTATGTGTCGATGCTGGACACTAGTTTTCATGATGTTTCGAGTGTCGATGTTGGACACTCAGGTTCCATGATTTTGATGTGTCGTTGAGGGACGCACACATATATATGTATATATACAGGAATATGTTTTCATGATATTTCGGGTGTCGGTGTTGGACACTTAGGTTCAATGAGATTTACAGATTTGAGGGCCGATCAGAGTGACGGCGCCTAAGGTATTGGGATTTTGGGTGTCGTTGATAGACACCAGTATTTTCCATGATGATGATTCGTTGATGATGTTATGTTGTATCCCATACCAACATTTATTTGATATGCATTTTTATTCATGTAAATGTAGTACCCTGATGGTGTACCTTGATCAAGATTGTTGCATATCTATATTGCCATACTTATGCTATCAGATTACGTGTGATAGATTATCGTTGTTCATGCATACTTGCGATTAAGTATAATGTTATTTATTATTCACGAGTTGGCAACTCACCCCCATTGTTGTAACATTTCAGAAAAATAAAATATTATTTTTGGGAATTTTTACAATTAAATAATAAATATATTAAATATTTTAATATTGCGGTATAATTAAATACCGATAAATTGGGAAAAATTTGGAAAATTATAGAAATTACTAGAAAAAGGGTGTTTTATGTGTTTTATGCAAATTATGAAATTTTATGATTCATTATACACTATTTTAATGCAAATCGCGATTAAATATCGCTAATCGCGCATTAAGCTTGTTTATGTGCACATGAAATGCACCGTGTCGTATTTTACACTTGTGTTACATTTTATAACCATGGTTTCATTTGGGATTTATGTGTTTGATTTTAAAAATGAGATGGAAAAGAAAAGAACAGAAAAGAAAGGAATAGAATATTGAGGGATGGGCAAGAGAGAGAAGAGAAGAGAGAGGGTGAGGGGTCAATCCTTCCTTCATCATTCCTTCGTCATTTTCCTCCCCTCATTCCCTCATGGTTGCTGCCTCATCTCCCTCTCCCCTCTACCTCCTCACAACTCCATGAAAAACAACTCAAAACCTCATCCCCACTTCATAAAAAATGTGCACAAGCTCACAAGCTACACTTTAGACCAAGAAAGCAAGGATTTTGGACACTTGGGGCAACTCAAGAATTTTCTTGAGTTGCCAAATGAGGTATTCTCTTAACCATTAGCATAGTATTTCCATTACTTTTACATCCATGGTTGATTAGAACCGATTTAGTGTCGTTTAGTGAGGTTTTGAAATTTCTAGAAAGGATTAGGGTTTGATTTGAATCCAAAGGTGAAATTGAGGCTTAATAGTGACCTTAAACCCCTGTAGGGATTGTAAAATGGATTGAAACGAGAGAATATAACCCCAAACCCAAACTTAGAAACCCTGACATCGGCAGATTTTATGGAAATTGTGATGTATTTTGGTATCTGCTATCACCCGGGACACCTGAAAAATATTTAGCAAATACAGAGACACAAGCAAGCAACCTAGAACCTATAACCAAAACCCTGGACCCTAACCCCACTGCTAGGCCGCAGATTTAATGTTCCTGGCCGTAATTTGTGGCCAGGGTAGGGTCATTTTGGAATGTGTTTGTTCTGTGGCTCTTTTATCAGTAAAATAGACCCTCCTTATATGCAAAATTGGCTAATTTGGCCTAGGGTAAAATCTGGCACCATTTTTTTGAGTTGCTGTATTGTTTCGCGATTTCGTATTAATTTAGGATTTGGTATATGTTTTTGTGTTTCGTCGTCTGGTGTTTGTACCTCAGCGACGGGGGTTGTTTGATGGTTTTGCAGGCGTAGGCTATAGGTTCTAACCTATAAACGATTCGCATGCCGTTTTGGCCTTCATGTTAGATTCTTGTTATTATATGACGCATTGGAAATTGTAGGTACCCTCAAATGGACTTCGAGACGACGAGGATGAGCATGGCATCATTGACTCCAGCAAGCGAAGATCAAGGTGAGTTTATACACATCTACGGGGGAAGTCGGGTGGATGGCGTATAGCACCCCCGCAGTTCGTAGTGTAGCTTATGTTATGTTATACATTTACATATGTGTTGTGAGTTTGGATGATTAAAAAGTAGGATCTTAGAATATCATGGGATAAATGTTGGTGTTTTTGGAAGATAGTGCCGTGGTTGATTTCTTAGTCGCGAACCATAGAATAGGTTTGCACACATGCACACACACCCCTTGCATGCATTATTATTATTACTTGTGCGTATTTGGGGATACGTATACACACACACACACACACTTAGGTATGGGACTAAGTATATATATATACACACACACACACACGTATACCTATACATGGATAATGAGAATAGTGGATGATATTTGGAGATGAGTCGATGAGATTGGGCATGATGCCACGAGATCGGTGGTTTGTTTAGATTCGTATTATGAGATACGACAAGAGATTTTAGCGGGCCTTTAGGCGTGTGTTTTCATACACGCATATATATACAGATGGTATCAGTTTGTACTAGATTTAGATCAGTACCCCCAGTTCATAAGATATGATGATAATGGATACCAGATGAATAATGAGATAAATGTGATATTTGACCCGTACCTAGATTTGGGATGCCGTACGATGGATTTACCGTACGAGCTTTATATTGATGATAGATCCGCACTCTTGACTCGAGAATGTCATAATATATATTGTATCGTATGTGATACTATTGAGGCGGGATTATCGACTATTATATTTATTTATTTATATGTATCGACTTAGATTTAGGTGGTTTCCTTACCTTTCGATTAGTCCTGTAGTTTACTTATTGATGTTAGACAAGACCCGAGTCATACCTATTTCAAAACAAACGAATCGTGGGTATTTTAGAAACAAGCCAAGGGATTCTACGGATATTTTCAAAAGACGCATCTTTTCTTTAAAACATCGTAGCTCTTATTTTTCTAAACACCACGATTCGTGTTATTTCAAATGGCAAAACTGTATGACATATATATACTGATGTAGATTCTTCACTGTTGTGTTTATTATTCATTTTCCGCATATTCTTTCTATTCGCATCGCATTGCATGTTTAAATGTGTTTATTGTTATATTAAACCCATGCTGTCAGGACCTCAACACCATTATCGATGATGCGTATGTTCCACGTACACCTGCTTGCCGGCTCACATACTTCATCATCGATAATTGCCATGTCACTACAAATTAGGATTGTTGCATCAAGATATGACTCCTTGTATGACATACTTGCGTACTTGCATATTGTACACTCATACTTGTGTATATACCCACTTTTACATACATAGATCATGCTGGCTTTGATTTTGGAGAATTAGGGACCGCATGTTATATTTAAAAACTGGAATCATTTTAAAAGAGCGGTTTTCCCTAAATATGTCATATTACTGTTCCATGTTGCATGATATACGGATATGCTTACATTTCTATCATATGTCACATATGACATGCTTTATGATTTTACGCATTGAGATATGCTGTTTTAATGAGATTTCTGGATTTGAGGGCCGTGGCTATTTCAAAAGAAAGTAAGTACTGTTTTAAAAACACGGTTTCTCTTGATAAGATATTTCAGTGCGTCCACCATGCGTTTTCTCGGTTCTGAGACGTGTGACATATGAAACCCGATTCGAGGAGCCGGATGAGGCCGATTGCGGATACATGGTGGACCCGGTATGGTACCCCGGGGCAAGAACGGATCTGTCGTGCAGTAGGCGATGAGCCTGACAGAGGGACCACTACCTACCGGTGATAGTATTTGGGCTCAGCGGATATCCGGAGGATACCGACCAGAGTCGAGAGATGATATGGGCCGATCCGAACAGACGGAGCCCGATATATGAGAATTTACGTGCCGATGATGGGCACGGGTTTCATGATGTTTTCGAGTGTCGATGCTAGACACTCAGTTTCCATGATTTTGATGTGTCACGAGGGACACACGTTGATTTATATACTCATGTTTTCATGCATATGCTTTTATGACTTTTACATGCATGATGTTGTTATGTCATTGGTTGACAAGTGGACGAGATCCATATGCATACAAGCATTGATTAAATAGTTGGATGATATCCATATACTTATAGATATCATGATATAGTTGACACTGACTTCATGATGATTACATTGATCATACCTCATGTTTATGATATGTTGTTACCTGAGGCATTGACACGAGCACTTGGTATTACACTTGGTGTAGATGTTTACCCTTGCCACCTTTTCATGCTTCAGACTTTATCATATTGAGGATATATACTACTGATCGTTTTGACCTAGGATAGAGTCATACATACGATTTCTGCTCTGTGATGTTTTCTACTCACGAGTTGGCAACTCACCCCCGTTGTGCCACAGTTCTTGCAGGTTTTGCCGTACAGGTTTCATCACGGCTTTGCTGGCACACTCCTTCCATTCCGGGTTATTTGCTTTAGTAGGTGGGTTCACTTGCATCGTGACCACCATTGTATTTTTTTTTATTCAGTTGTATCTAGTAAACTCCATCAATCAGACTTGTATTTTTTTCAGACTTAGAAACTAGTTGTATATTTTTTCGACCTTAGAGTCGCGCGTTGTATTAGTATGGTTTTCATGATGATTTTGAGTTTCCTTTTGAGTTTTGATCCTCGCCCTTCGGAATTGTATATTATATTGCTTGTGTGGTTGTGACCGTCGATTGACGAAGAGCTCTCTCTCTCTTAGGAATGCCATTATTCATATTATGCATGTTGTACCCCTTTTGGGGCCAGTATTTATAAAGGAAACTCTGCCGAAATTTTCAAAAAAGACTTGAGATTTTAAAATGCATATTCGGCTTGTGTTATTTAAAAACCCCTTGTTTTAAAAAATGTTCTCTTCACTTCTTCCTATAAATGATTTAGATTTCTGGGATTTTTGGCTTAGTTGAATTAGATGGGGTCCTATAGACTTCATATGATTCAAGTGTCAGTCACGTGACATTTCGGTTCGTGACAATTTTGCCACAGTGTTTTGGTGGACATACCCTCAGAGTAGTCACGGCAGGACTTCTTTTTATACTTTTGCGGTTACCGCTACGGTTGGCTGTGAGGCCTTTTGCTATAGGTGGGTTTGTGGTTATCCGATGATGTTCATTATGTTTCTTTTGTATCTAGTACTCTCCATCTACCACTTCATGTATTTGACTTAGAGAGTAGTGAGGATCGGTGTTGTATTATTTTTGTGACTCTGTGTGCCGTGCTCGTAGGAGCCGGCCTTGTTATAAAGTTTTACCTCCTTATGCTGTTTTCATTATATTTCTTCGCTACGGCGTCATATATATGCTTGTGGTGGTTGTTTCCGCCGTTGGGCATGATTTTCTCTCGTTTAGGATGCTTTATTTATATTCTATGTTTTACCCGTTTCGGGGCTAGTTTTTACAAAGGAGGTGCTGCCGAAATTTATAAGAAAGTAAAACTTAAGTTTAAAGATTTTTAGTTGAGATTTCTGAAGGTTTTTAACTATGTTTTCTCCGCTTATCCATTTTTGGGTGGTTTAGATTTCTGAGTTTCAGCTTACTTAAATTGCGTACGCCTGTTGACGTTACGTGGTTTAAGTGTCGGTCACGTGCCTAAATTTGGTTCGTGACAGCAAGTAAAATCCAGATGGACTTAAGCATAGCTACTGGAGAAAAGGTTTCGTCATAATCCACAACAGGTCTTTGACGAAAACCATTTGCAATAAGTCTAGCTTTGAATGTCTTAACTTTTCCATCTACACCAAGTTTCTTCTTAAAGATCCATTTGCTCCCAATGAGTTTTACCCATTCAGGAGAAACTTCCAAAGTCCATACTTTGTTGGTGAACATGGATTCCATCTCAGATCGCATTGCATCCAGCCATTTCACAGAGTCCCCACTCATGTTGGCCTGCTCGAGGCTAGGCGGGTCATCATCTTCCACGATGGAATCCTCGCTCCCACCATCGATGAGAAAACCGTAGTATCTCTCAGGTGGATGAGGAAACCCTACTAGATTGGTAGGGAGGTGGGGGTTCGTTGGGAACTATCGAATCCTCTGGTTCCACTAAATCTTCAGTTGTTGTTTGTGCTGCTGGAACTTCTTACCTCTTCGCCACTAATTTCCTTTGTAAGAAATTCCTTTTCTAAAAAGGTGTTATGTTGAGCAACAAACACCTTTTGTTCCTCATTGTGGTAGAAAAAATATCCATATGAATTCTTTGGATATCCCACAAACTTGTAGAGAACTGATCGTGCCTCGAGTTTGTCCAGATTTTGTCTTTTGATATAGGCCGAAAACCCCATATCTTAACTCGTTTAAGATATGGTCTCTTCTCACTCTATATCTCATATGGTGTGGTAGGTACAGATTTAGATGGAACTTGATTCAATAGGTATGATGTTGTCTCAAGCGCATAACCCTAAAAGGAAATAGGCAACTCAACAGTGCTCACTATAGAGAGCACTATATCTAATAGGGTGTGATTCCTCCGTTCCGAGACACCATTGTGCTGTGGTGTATACGGATGAGTAAGCTGAGAGAGAATCACATTCTCTTTTAGATAGTCCAGGAACTCATTGCTCAAGTATTCTCCTCCTCGATCAGATCGAAGGATCTTAATACTTTTACTCGTTTGGTTCTCGACTTCGTGCTTATATTCTCTGAATTTCTCAAAAGCTTCAGACTTGTGTTTCAACAGTAACACATGTCTGTATCTTAAGAGATCGTTAGTGAATATAATGAAGTATGAGGCACCATTCCTGGCATGTGTAGACATGGGACCGCATACATCACTATGTATCAGTCCCAAGAGTTCTGTAACTCTTTCTCCATGTCCACTAAACGGAGTTTTGGTCATCTTGCCTTTGAGACATGACTGGCAAGTGTCATAAGATGAAAATTCGAACGGATTCAAATATCCATCCTTATGCAACTTAGCTAGTCGTGTTGCATTGATATGACCTAGTCTACATTGCCATAAGAATGATTCGTTCATTTCTGAACTCTTCCTCTTGTGTGTGTTTTGTACATTAAGATGCGTGGTTTGATCTAGAACGTATATGCCATTATTTAACGAGCCTGATCCAACCAACTTTTGATTCAGGAATATGTTCATAACATTATCATGTACTACAAAATCATATCCTTCTTTGCTCAATAAAGAAACTGATATAATATTGCATATCAGGGTCGGAATGTAATAGCATTCGTTCAGAATCATTGTATTACCATTTGGTAGCACAAGGTGATATTCGCCAACTGCTTTGGCTGCAACATTTGCACCATTCCCTACTCTTACGGAATAATCATCCTCTCCCAGTACTCTACCTTTCTTTAGCTCTTGTAACATATTATATATGTGGGATCCCGATCCGGTATCTAATACCCAAACAGTTCTCGATAACTAACGCACCCGAAGAAGATGCATCGATATGCTTATTCTTCGTTTGGGCAGCGTGAGAATCCAGATATTATGTTATTCCCCCCTCTGTCTTATAACAATTATAAGAAAAAATGGGACCAACGTTCCCCTGTTCAGTATAATAAGCGGGTTCGGTCAATACATTCATATTATTATCTTGATTAAGGTCTGACATGGTCGCTACCTGGAGAAAGATAGAGAAGAAAACATTTTAGCGTATGCTCTTGCGAGATTAGATTGGTTATTATCTTATCTAATCAAGATGGCTCCCACTGTTTTCATCAAATCTTCCTTCAAACCTAAAAAGGTAAGGCTAGCCGGGATTAATTACACCTTACAAGTTCGCCAATCTTTCATCCAGGTCAGTGTTGGTACTTTGAGGGAGGTTCCCCGTGATTTCGCATGGATCTAATTAAAATAAACCTCGTTTCCCCATAGGCATAACCCCGTTAACACATTTCTAGACACCTACTTAATTGGCTAATTGTCATGTGTAAAAAGTCTCCCAGGAGTAACTGTTACTCGCAGTGGGCATCAGGATCCAACTATCTTGTAGAAGGTATGCAATCTCATTGCAAATTTCAACACTTGAAATTCCCGATAAAGTTTTGCCCCTAGCGATCTATGACCTTGACAAGGTCAACAAATCATAAATCGCAAGTCAAGTTCAACCCATCATTTCCTGATTGAATTAAACCCACCCGCACGACCCTTGATAAGGTCAACAAGGCCGTACGAATACCCTAATCCAATCGCATCATATGCTAGCAGATAAGCAGTAAATAGCTACCGCACACTACGCCTTGACAAGGTCAACAAACGCAACACGAATACTAAATACTGCTTATCTGAAACGACGGAGGGCTACGACATGTTTTTATGAAAACCTTTTGCGTAATGAACTTGATATCGATGTAGAATCGAGTGATTTTGGAAAAGAGTGTTTTTTAGGCTTTTACTAGTTTCACTAAAGAGGTCACTCCCGATGAAGGGATCTTGGCTCTTTCCTCATCGAATAAGGTGCAGGATATTTCTCAAATACCACTATGCAAAGCAGGAACTATAGAAGCAATCAAAAACATAACCGAGTGAGTTGTATGTAACATTTTGGAAAATTATAAATATTAATTTATAATTTTAAATATAAAAATAATGAGTTTATAAAAGTGATATCACATACAACTTTTGGTATCAGAATTTTATCCGTAAAAATGTAGTCATTTCAATAAATATAAATAAACGTATGTGATGTCATAAAAATGATGTTTTAATTATTTTAACATGACATTGTAATTGTCATTAAGCTAATGAAAATTCAGTGATAGATTTATCATTTCATATCTTTTATGTCATATGGATTTGGATTTATAATATGAAGGATTTTCTTTATTGTACTATTTCTTTTAATCATGGATGTCATATGATATTCTATGTTAACCTTCACATAACACCTCATCTTCACCCTTGCTAATAACCCTACACCTCCTCTTTCATAGCTTTACACCTCCTTCTTCAAGTTTAACACCTCCACCTTGTATGAATGCATCATGCTTCATTATAGTGACACATCCTCCTTCCTCCATGCCACCTCCACCTCTCAACCTCCATATCATTCTTTCTCTACACATATCATTTCTTCTTATCTCAACTGAACACATTAGTTTTCAACTCCAAGCAAAATAATTCGTAAGTGTTCATACCAAAAGAGAGAGCAATGACTTCCTTCATCAAGTGTGTACTTCTTCAAGCTTGAGATACTATAAGACCTAAATGCTCCCACACACAATTCATGAGCTGGTGTTCCATTATACACAATCTCCATATGTATATCTTCCTCTCTCTTCAATTAATCAGTTCTGTCCGATATCAGTTTTGTGTGCAGTATTACAAAAACAGTTTGTTTTGTGATATTTAGCTCCTGTAATTAAATCTTGAACCAATAGGTATAACCACTGGAAAAACTAGCAAGACCGAAACTATACTGAGACCACTAGAAAACTTTACACAAAACCCGAGACCCCAACCCCATGTTTTGGCCGGCGACAATACCTTAAAATACGAGCTCGCCGGACTTTTGGTGGAGTTTGATATTGGTTTTTGTTCTACAGGGTTATATTGGTATTTTATAAGTTTTTGTATTGTTTGTTTTGTATAATTATTTACACAGTAAAATCTGGGAATGATTAGTAAAGGTTTTATCAAATTTTCAGATATTACGATACGGGTTTTCGTATTTTTACTGCAACTGAAACGTTAACGTTCGTACATTAAGTTCAGAGGCAATTGATCATTTTTGAGGTAAGTAATCTGTAGGTTCTAACCTACGGGTTCTTAGATCGATGTTTTGGTTTTCAATATGATATATTTACATCGATGTTATTTTAAATACGATTATAGGTACGACTTTGAGGATTTCCGAGACGTAGTTGGCAGATATAGCAGCGCGGATTTCAGCAAGCTTATTAAGTTGGTGAGTAAATTTATATCTACGGGGGAAGTCGGGTGGATGGCGTATAGCACCACCGCAACCTTATAAATAAAATAGTATGATATCTAGTTAGATGTGAATGTTATTGATATAGTATCATACATAGTATGTCTTTCATTTGCATATAGTTTCATACATAGTTTTAATGACATACATACGTGACGTTAGATCTGTATCACATGGATATAGTTTGATGGATTTGTACGAGGGATCATGCCGTATTTAAGATGATACAGATATAGTGATACGATGAGGTATTATATGAGAAATTATTTGTATTGGAAATGATGAGATTCGTATGCCGAATAATGGCCATGTTTTCCTTTAGACTCATAGAGATTGATTATATTCCGTTTTAGGATATAATACTTATGCGAGCTATATTCTTTTAAAAACTACGATTAGTTTCTCTTTTATATGATAAAAACAAGGATGCGGTGCCAATTTCCAAAACGAATATCTATTTTTACCTAAGGCAGCTTCCTTATCTCAAAACCAACGTTTCGTTCCCTTTTCAAAGGTAATGGTATAGCTCATAGCAAGTAATTATAGTTATCAGTTGCGCTTAGATTTACTTTACATGTTCGCGTTATATTTATCAATGTTATACGTTTCCGTGATACGAACACTCTGATAGAGTACTGCACAACTACCAATGAGTACTATGCTGCATAAGCACGTATACCTATGTTACGCTACACCTCATTGGTACTGCCATGTCACTGTAGGAGCGTTATGATATATTGCATATGTAGATGTCGATATGAGTAGGCTATTACACCTGTAGAACACTTGCACAAATACTAATGATTGCCATGCTGCATGAGCACAGACGCGTATGTTACACCACACATCATTAGTAGTGCCATGACACAGTAGGATTGATATCATTATGCATATATGATCTAATTTCGTAGTCCTTCTTTATTACCTGTTGTGTATTGTAAATATTAGTACTATAGATGTTGTATTTGATTCTTATGGATTTCTGGATATTTTACTCCTGATGATATATATCGGTGGTATGGGACACTGTTATATATGTTTATATATAATATATCATCAGAATGATCTATGCAAGTATTCTCATTCTTTACTTGATATTTTTGTATATGCTGAGTTGGCGTCCACCATGAGCTTTATGTTTTCTGAGTATTTGTTTCGAACCGAGTGGGGGAGCTATACGGTTTCGGACTTGTTACTTATCCAGACTGAGTGGGGGAGCTATACAGTCGGATACATGGTGGACCCGGGTCGAGACCGAGGGGAAGGATAGCCGCATTGAGGCGGGGGAGCCTAGCGAGAATACTCGATACCGAAGAAAGAGATGAGCACAGTAGATATATCGAGGATACTGATCGGGGTTCGATTGGACACGGCTGATATCCAGAGAATACTGACCGGGGCCAGGGATATCGGGTGGCGATCATCTGTTGAGATGGTATCAACGGTATCTGTATTTACGTGTCGGTGATGGACACGAGAGATTTGAGGATTTACGTGTCGGTGCATATATATTGATATGTTGCTATCGTGAGGTACACAGTTATATGCTAGTTATTGTATCCGACCAGGACTGATCCGGCGGACAGTACCCGCATACCTTCTTACGAGTAGTTGCATACAAAAAGCAATTCAAAAATCGAGCTATAGCCGCATTATTTTGACGTGTCTGATATGACACTGAAATCTTTTAATTTGTAAACCTCTTCACACTATTCATTAAAATAACATGACGTATATCTTAAATAAAATATCTATTATATTTCATACTATCACGTCTGCTTTATGCCGGGACATGTCTATTCCGCGGCCATTTTAAAGAAGAGGTTTATATATATATTTTCGGTTACATTGGGCTTATAGCCAGATATAGGTTATTTGCATTGGATATATTCTACTTGGGATTGCATGATCGTTAGTGTTGCATTATTATACATATGCATATCATATAGTATATTAGTACAGATTATGATAGTACTATATTTATGACCTAGGTATCGTCGTGCATTTCGATATCTACCTTTAGATGTACTTCTATTCACTGAGTTGGCAACTCATACCCGTGGAGCCACAGTTTCTTCCAGGTTTTACCACTTGGATTACCAGCGGTTTGGGCACATTCTTCTCGGTGATTGTTGGGTAAGTGGGTTACTATTGTATCATACTCACACTTGATTATTCATATATTTTTGTATCTAGTGAAAATTCCATCAACTTAGAAAGGGTATATTGTGGACTTAGAAGCGATACCTAGAGCTTGTGTGTTGTGGTGTCGCACTCATTGGAGTCGACCATGTTAGATTGTTGATTTTGTTTCACTTTTCTTTTCTTCGCCATTATGCATCGTATATCTTTTGCTTGGTTTCTCCACTGTTTGGGCATGGCAGCTAGCTCCCGTTGGGATGCTATTTATATTATTATGTTGTATCGGGTTATACAAAAATGCAAAGGAGGTGCTGTCAAATTTCAAAATGTCATAGATGTTTTTCAAACATACTTAGTCAAACTCAAATGCTATTTTAAACTGATTCCATCTTATGACTATTTTAAACTTCACCTCCAATATTTTCTAAAGGGTTTAGATTCCGGGTTTCGGCTTACTTGAACCGCGTTGACGTCTTTAGATGTCACATGATTTGAGTTCCGGTCACGTGCCACATTCGGGTAGTGACATTGTAGCATCTGCTAGTTTCGCTATAGAGGTCACTCCCGGTGAAGGGATCTCGGCTCTTTCCTTATCGAATAAGGTGTTGGATATTCTACAAAGAATACCGCTATGCAAAGCAATACTAGAGCTACCCTTTTTTTATAAATTTGATTGTACAACATCTTTTAGGTTTCTTTTCTTTCATTAATCTCATTAATGAATCCCATCATTTATGCTTCCCTAAGCATCACAGAAGAAACGAAAATACAACGTATGCTTATTCCATCTCCATTCGCCACAGTGTCCCGTTATGCACCGTTAGGCTACTTAACTAACGGCATAGCGGGACGGGACTAGCGCGGGTGCAAAACATAAGCAACGTTTATTATATATTATATATACAATAATAAAGCATTCGTCTCACGCATATAAAATGATCACATCACAGTATATCAGCAGCAGAAGATAACGTATGAAACATTGGATATACTAGGAAGTCCGTGTTTTATTTTGAGCCTGTATAAAACACGGATTCCACGGTCGCAATGAATATCCAAACCCACAACCCTAGACCCCTATGAGAGCAACAAGCAACCCTACCAATTCTAGGGTTAAGAGACCTAGTCTCGACTCCTCGCGATGGCCTCCTACTAGACCCTAGAACCCAGTTACTTATGCTCCCTTTCTTGGGTCTATCCTAATGCGAAAAAGTAATAATATACAATGGTGACATCATCCTCAACCCGGAAGTGCCCCAATAAAAGAATATTACATACAATGAATTTTACATGAATGAAAATAAAAACCCTCATCTCACATAAAACCCCCGGCTATTCAAAACACGACGATCCAATATACCATATCACAGCAACACATAACATCACATGTCATCAACGTATGTAAATATGCATATCCCAATTGTCGTTGATGTATAGCAACGAAACTGGCGATACACCACATATTACACTTACGGTCGCGGAAAAGAAAAATGAAAAACTACAACAATTGGAATCGTAACTGCCCTTAGACAACATAAACCCGAGATATCACATATCCAAGATTTCATGCCTAACAATGTAAAGCTCGCATTTAGGTCTCACCCATGAAAAACTTTTTCAAAATGAGTCGGATAATTCAACAAGATTTCTGATTACACCCGAGACCGAAATGTTAGATTTACACGCAACAAACAAATTTATAGATTACAATTATTGTATCACATTACAGAAAGCTAGACGACGTTAAACAATTCGATCGAAACAACGAATTCCCAAAATTCCCAGAAAGCTTAACACTTGAGCACTGTTAAAATTAACCAGAGACATCCCACAGCTCCTAAGGACGTACAGCTGAAGGGCCCGACCCAAGCCTCTTAAGTGGCGCCGCAGATCCGCCGCCAAAACCTTATTTTAGCTGCGGATCCGCGGTCACTTAGACGAGTTAGGGTTTTGTTCTTCAGGCGTGTCCATATAATTCCCTGCATGTTTTCCTGAATATTTTTAACATGGAAAAATCCAGCTTTTTGAAAAAATTCCAGAGAGGGGTATAATTTGGGTTTTCGGGGTTCGATCGGACTTTTAACTTCACCTACGCAACGCCTAATGCTCTAGCTAGGCTCTGATACCACTGTAAAGTTCTTAGGCACTAGGACAAGGTTCTACAAGGCATCAAACATGCTGTATTTAAATTTTTCAAGAGCCAAACAACCTAAGTAAGGATCTTTACAAGAGAATTAAGGTTATAAACAACAAGTAAACTACTTTACTTCTAAGTGAGAGGGATTACGACCTTTGTAGTCTGTTCCTTCGCTTCATAAGCTCCGAGTTGAGGTCCTTTTGCTGCGATCATCAAGTTCCCAGACTCTCGAGAGGCTCAATAAGATGAATGATGCATGTTGCTTGAAGTCTTTGAAATCCTGAAAGGTTCCTAGGCACTCTAGTAAGGTCTCACAAGGCATCGAACATGCCAATTAAAAATTTTTGTGCCGAGAAACCCTAGACTACGGATCTTAGACTAGATGTTTAGGCGAAATGAAAAAGCTAGTTAACAAATTAACTAAAGGTCGGAAGCTACAACCTTTGTAGATCCGGATTTCCACCTCCTTAGCTCCACGTGGTCATGCCCTCGCTGTCCATCATGAATCCTCGACTCATTCGTCGGCTTCATCGGAATAATGTGCGGAATAGGTCGTCGGCTTTGTGTCAAAGACGATCTACGTCGAGGTTGCACTAGTTCAAGCTCCGACTTCACAAAGTTGTGAAACTTGTGAAGAGAACACCAAAAACAACTTGGCAAGAGGTAGAGGGTGAAGAAATAGGAGATGGGTTCACTTTAGATTTAGATTTCTCTCATTAAAACTCAAGTTGCCATTGGAGTAGCAAGCTTGAAGAAGAAGAAGAAGATGAAGATGATGAGCTAGTATTATGATAAGTGATTTAAAATGAAAAGAAAAATCTATACTTATCATAATTCCAACTAAGGTTAAGTGTAGAGAATCAACCATGGTTGTTTGGAGAGTTAGGGTTAAGCTAGTGGACAAGAATGGTTGCATAAAGTCAAGGCTACAAGAAGCTTCAACATAAAACAAGAAATGCCACCATTCTCCACTTAAGCTTTATCCAAATAAATGAATAAACAAATAAATGAATAAATAAATAAATATGCAAAACCCTAATTATCATAATAACCATGGTTTAATTCTATTCACTTAACCACATGATCAAGTATCATCAAACATGATACAAAAAGTGCACAAAAGTATACCACATATACAATATGCAATCCAAGTGAGAAAAATCCGTTTGAAGTGAACCAATACTAGTTAATGCAAAGTAATATATCAAATATATAATTATACATTAAATCATTAAATCAACATTTGATTCAATGATCCGGTCATGTCGCACATAACCGACTATTATTCAATGTATCGATTTATCGAATCAATGATTCGATAACTAGGTCATATCGAATATAACCAATCGAAACATTTATCGCGAGAATGAAATGCGGTATCACATACACGCATTATTCTCGGTCCTGCACATATCTCATATGCGCTCCTATTTCGTTTCGCTTGAGCTAGGAAACCTCTATGTAGGACTCTAAAGACTCGTCAATACGCCGGTAGCAGATGATGATCATATCAAGCACCCACAAGCCGCAAGCGGTCTGCTAAACGTAACGGCCACCCGGGTATTGAGCGATCAGAAGATCGACGAGCTAGCCCGCTCACACTCCTGCGAATCCGACCAGTAACACTTACCATACAGTCCGGTCTCTTCGTCTGATATGTCGCATATCAAGTCTAGGGGTGGTAAACATCAGACCCCAATAACCCGATAAGTCGTGCCGATGTGAGGCTCATAACGGGTCGAGAAACTACTGGTAACACTTATCAGCAAATCTCTGATCAGCCCTGGCCAGGGACTTCCCTGCTACGGCCAATCGAGCACTGCGCAATATCAACCCCCAATACCGGGAGAGACGAAACCCCTCCTATCGCTCATTGCCTCCATGTGACTCGGGACTGTGCCCAAAGACCACCGTTTTGCACGCCCTTATGGACGTGGTAAGGTGGAGATCAAAGCACAGTGGGAATCACACAAGACTCTATGACGATCTCGGGTCTACAGACTATCCTGTACAAGTGTCACCTGAGAACTGCCATCTGACGTGAGGTATAATACCATCTGGGAGTTCTCGGCGAGTCCGTCCAGTGTATCCAGTCTCCACTGAGCACCCGTACACCATCTCTGATGTCAAACACCAATGGATATGGGATCATCCATCGCCCATCACATGGGTCGAGAAGCGTATACGCTAGTCTACACTGGTATATCGATGCCCCGTCTCGATACACCCACGACTAGGGACCTTGAAGGATGTACTTATGGACTACCATGTCCCCACTAGTATGATCTGCATCATCGTCCAGGTAGTCAAGTACACATCCTAAGGGCTTTACCAACATGTAACTATAAGACAGTATAAATAGACTAGTGTACATGTTAAGATAAAGAGTAACCAGAAAGCATACTATCATATCGAGCAAGAAAGTCATCTCTATATATGTCTAAGTATCCAATATAATATACAACATCTGTACAATACTGGCCTCTAGGGCATACATACAACTAACAATCTCCCACTTGCACTAGGGCCAGCTGCTGTAGTATCGCATACCGAGCATCCCGAAGAGTCTCTCAAACTGTGTCTGGGGAATGGCCTTCGTGAGTGGATCCGCCGTGTTATTCTTCGTGTCAACTCTCCTGACCTCGATCTCCCGGCGATCAACTATCTCCTGGATCAGGTGATACCGCCTCAGAATATGCCTGGATCGCTGATGGGACCTGGGTTCCTTGGCTAAAGCCACCGCTCCATTGTTATCGCAATACAAAGGTATTTGATGCTCAATGGATGGAACCACTCCAAGTTCAGAAATGAACTTCTTGATCCAGACAGCTTCTTTAGCAGCATCGTTGGCAGCGATGTATTCAGCCTCCATCGTCGAGTCTGCCACGGTTTCCTGCTTGGAACTCTTCCAGCTAACCGCCCCTCCGTAAAGGGTAAAGACAAAGCCCGACTGCGACTTAGAGTCGTCCTTATCACTCTGGAAGCTCGAATCAATAAAGGACTCCACTTGGAGTTCTCCGTTACCATACACCAAGAACATATCTCTAGTCCTTCGCAAGTACTTGAGAATGCTCTTCACAGCTGTCCAGTGACTCTCTCCAGGATCAGCTTGATACCTGCTCACTATACTTAGTGAGTATGCTACATCGGGTCTGGTACATAGCATCGCATATATGATAGAGCCTACTGCCGAAGCATAGGGTATCCCTTGCATGCGAGCTCTCTCCAAATCAGTCTTGGGAGACATCTCTTTGGAGAGAGTGACTCCAGAGATCGTGGGTAAGTTCCCATGCTTGGACTCTTCCATACTAAACCTCTTTAGTATGGTGTTAATGTACCTGGATTGGGACAATCCCAAAATCCGTTTGGATCTATCTCTATAGATCCTAATTCCCAATATGCAGGAGGCATCACCAAGATCTTTCATTGAGAATCATTGTGATAAGAAGAGCTTGACCGATTGCAGCATAGGAATATCATTTCCTATCAAGAGTATGTTGTCCACGTACAATACGAGGAAGACAACCTTACTCTCTGCCACCTTCTTGTAGATACAAGGTTCATCTGGATTTTTGACGAAATCAAACTCTTTGATAACGACGTCAAAGCAGATGTTCCAACTCCGCAATGCTTGCTTTAATCCATAAATGGATTTAAGCAGCTTGCACACCTTCCCGCTGCTCCCACTGTCTACGAAGCCCTCTGGCTGAGTCATGTACACGCACTCTTCTAAATCACCGTTTAGAAAGGCGGTCTTAACATCCATTTGCCAGATTTCGTAATCATGATATGCAGCGATGGCAAGCATGATCCGGATGGATTTAAGCATAGCCACTGGAGAAAAGGTCTTGTCATAGTCCACACCTGGTCTTTGACGAAAACCCTTTGCTACAAGTCTAGCTTTGAAAGTCTCCACTTTCCCATCTACACCAAGTTTCTTCTTGAAGATCCACTTGCTCCCAATGGGTTTTACCCCTTCAGGAGCAACTTCCAAAGTCCATACTTTGTTGGTGTACATGGAATCCATCTCAGACCGCATAGCATCCAGCCATTTCACTAAGTCCCCACTCGTGATGGCCTGCACGAAGCTAGTTGGGTCATCATCCTCCATGATGCAATCCTCGCTCCCACCATCAATGAGAAAACCGTAGTATCTCTCAGGTGGACGAGAAACCCTACCAGACCGGCGGAGAGGCTGGGGTTCATCGGGAACTACAGAATCCTCTGGTTCCACCAGATCTTCTGTTGCAGCTTCTGCAGCTAGAACCTCTTCTAGTTCTACCTCATGACCACTAATCTCTTTTTCAAGAAATTCCTTTTCTAAAAAGGTGGCATGCCGAGAAACAAACACTCTTTGTTCCTCAGGGTGGTAGAAGATATACCCTTGAGAATTCTTGGGATATCCTACAAATTTGCATAGAACAGACCGTGCCTCGAGTTTGTCCGGATTTTGTCGTTTGACATAGGCTGGACAACCCCATATCTTAACATAGTTAAGACTTGGTCTCTTCCCTTTCCATATCTCATATGGAGTGGTAGGCACAGATTTGGTGGGGACCATATTCAATAGATGTATGGCTGTCTCAAGCGCATACCCCCAGAAGGAAATAGGTAACTCAGCTGTGCTCATCATAGAGCGCACCATATCTAATAAGGTGCGGTTCCTCAGTTCTGATACACCGTTGTGCTGTGGTGTATATGGAGAAGTCAGTTGAGAGAGAATCCCATTCTCTTTTAGGAAGTCCAGGAATTCATTGCTCAAGTATTCACCTCCTCGATCAGATCGAAGGATTTTAATACTTTTTCCGGTTTGGTTTTCGACTTCTTGTTTATATTCTCTAAATTTCTCAAAAGCTTCAGACTTGTGTCTTATCAAGTACACATGTCCGTATCTTGAGAGATCGTCAGTGAATGTAATGAAGTACGAAGAACCATCCCTGGCATGTGTAGACATGGGACCACATACATCACTATGTATTAGTCCCAAGAGTTCGGTAACTCTTTCTCCGTGTTCCGTAAACGGAGTTTTGGTCATCTTGCCTTTGAGACATGACTGGCAAGTGTCATAAGATGAAAATTCGAAAGGTTTCAAATATCCATCCTTATGCAACTTAGCCAGTCGTGTCACATTGATGTGACCCAGTCTTCAATGCCACAAGTAAGATTCGTTCAGTTCTGAACTCTTCCTCTTGTGTATGTTTGTTATGCTCAGAACTGTTGATTGATTTAGAACATAAATGCCATTGCATAACGTGCCTGATCCAACCAACTTTTGGTCACGGAAAATGTTCATAACATTGTCCTGTAATACAAAATTATATCCTTCTTTGCTTAATAAAGAAACCGATATAATGTTGCATATCAGGTTCGGCATGTAATAGCATTCGTTCAGAACCAATGTATTACCAGTTGGTAATACAAGGTGATATTCCCCGACAGTCTTAGCTGCAACAATTGCACCATTTCCAACTCTAATGTCTTTATCACCTCCTCCAAGTTCTCTACCTTTCCTAAGCCCATGTAACTGATTACATATATGGGATCCTGACCCGGTATCTAATACCCAGGACGTAGAGCAAATAGAGAAACAGTTCTCAGTAACGAACACACCCGAAGAAAATGCATCAACATGTACTTTCTTCATTCGGGTGGCATGGGAATCCTGGTATTCCCCTATATCCTGTTCATTCCTATAACTCTTATAAGAATGAACGGAACCAACGTTCCCCAGCACAGTATAACATGCGGGTTCGGTCAATACATCCATATTATTATCTTGATTAAGGCATGAACTGGTCGCTACCTGGAGAGAGAGAGAAGAAAACACTTTAGCGTATGCTCGTGCAAGATCAGATTGGTTATTATCTTATCTAATCAGGATGGCTCCCACTGCTTTTTATCAAATCTTCCTCCAAACCCTAAAAGGAAAGACTAGCCGGGATTAATTACACACTACAAGTTCGCCAATCTTTCAGCCAGGCCAGTGTCGGTACTTTGAGGGAGGTCCCCCGTGCTTTCGCACGAACCTAATTAATGTAAACCTCGTTTTCCCAGAGGCGTAACCTCGTTAACACCTTTCTAGACACCTACTTGATCAGCTAATTGCAATGTGTAAAACTCTCCCAGGAGTAACTCTTACTCGCAGCGGGTATCGGGATCCAACTATCTCATAGAAGGTATGCAATCTCATTGCAAATTTCAACACTTGAAATTCCCGATAATGGTTTTGCCCCTAGCGTGCTATGATCTTGACGAAAGCCAACAAATCACAGCCCGCTAGTCAAGTTCAACCCGTACATTTCTTGACTGAATCAAACCCACCCGCACGACCCTTGACGAAAGCCAACAAAGCCGTACGACTACCCTAATCCAGTCGCATCATATGCAGCAGATAAACAGCACATAGCTACCGCACACTACACCTTGACGAAAGCCAACAAATGTAGCACGAATACTATATGTAACCTATCTGAAATGATGGAGGGCTACGCAGGTTTTTCTGAAAACCTATTGCGTAATGAACTTGATATCGTTGTAGAATCAAATGAAGTTTTGAAATGGAGTGATTTTGAGGCTTTTCTAGTTTTGCTAAAGGAGTCACTCCCGGCGAAGGGATCTCGGTCCTTTCCTCGTCGAATGAGGTGCGGGATATATCATATATATCGCTGTGCAAAGCAAAAACCCAAAAGCAGTCAAAAGCAAACCGAGTCTGTAGCATCTGCCAGTTATCGCTAAAGGAGTCACTCCCGGTGAAGGGATCTCGGTCCTTTCCTCATCGAATAAGGTGCAGGGTATATCATATATACCGCTGTGCAAAGCAAGAACTGTAGCTACTAGTTTTATTTTAAAATTCGATTCTACAACATCTTAGGTTTCTTATCATTCATTAATCACATTAATGAAGTCCCATCATTTAAATACCTAAACATCACAGATAGATATGACGTACACTTATGCCATCCGCATTCGCCTCGATGTCCCCTCGTGCACCGTTAGGTTAGGTAACTAACAACAGAGCAGGGCAGGGCTAGCGCGGGTGTAAACATAAGTAACGTCTATATAATATATCATATATACTATATCCATCACAGAGTCACGACTCAGATATCGCAGCAGAATAAACATATGAAATATTGGAAATACTAGGACGTCCGTGTTTTCAATACGAGCCAGTATAAAACACGGATTCCACGGTCGTGATGAATAGCCAATCCCACACCCCTAGACCTCTACGAGAGCGGCAAGCAACCCTGCCAATTCTAGGGTTAGGAGACCCGGACTCGACTCCTCGAGTTGGTCTCCCACTGGACCCCAGAACCCGGTTACTTGTGCTCCCCTCCTTGGGTCTATCCTAATGCAGAAAAGTAAATAATATACAAAGGGTGACAACTTCCGCTACCTGGAAGTGCCCCAAATAAAAGAATATTACATACAAGTTTTTATATGAATGAAAATGAAAAACACTCATCTCACATAAAAACCCCCGGCTATTCAAACACGACGATCCAATATAACATATCCAGCAACACATAACATCACATGTCATCAACGTAAGTAAGTATGCATACCCCAATTGTCTTTGACATATAGCAATGAAACCGGCGATATGAACATACTACACTTACGGTCACAGAAAAGAAAGTGTAAAACTACAACAATTGGAATCCGCAACTTCTTTAGACATCGCATGCCTAATTAAATGAAATACTTAGACATCACATGCCTAACAGATATAAATCCCGCATTTTAGTCTCATTATCGAAAACTCTTTTCAATATCATATGGGACTAAACTGCTAAATTTATAACATTCATTCAGTTATCACATAACTGTTTGTGAATTCCAATTATTGTATCACATTCCAGACAAACAGAAAATGTTAAACTTTCCGATCGAACAGTCGAATACCCAAGTTTTCCCGTTACAGTCCAACACATGAAATAAGTCTAACAACATTCAGTTCATGCCTCAATACCGACGGTCCAGCCGTAGAAGGGTCAAGCCAACGCCTCATATGTGGCACGCCGTACTGCCCCAAACCCGAAGGTTCAAAGGGCAGTTCAAGACGGTCACATAATCGAGTTAAGGTTTGTTGTCTTCTAGAGGGTCCATCGCGTTACTTGCACTACTTAGAACGTCGTTAAACTACGGAAAAATCCAACACTTGGAAATTTCCCGACAGGGGAAAATTTGGGTATTTATATCCGATCGAACTTTTTAACATATTCTAAAATTTATCCGGAAAACCAAATAGACAAAATTTGATAACCCGATCGAAACACCGAATCCCCAAAACAACTGCTGAAAATTCAACTCTTGAATAAATATTAAAAAATTCCAGAAAATCCAGCACCAGAAATAATGAATTACAGTACAAACAGTGAATGATGATGTCAACAAACTGCCGCGGAACCGCCGCAGAAGCAGGGCTTCTGCCGCGGTTCCACCGCCGTTTAATTGAATCAGGGGCCTGAGTTTTTACCGTAATCCTTAGAATTGCTTACTGAATTTCCTGGACATTTTTAATACACAAAAATCCACATTTTTAAAATCGGGACAGAGAGCATTTTTGTGATCGGGATTCGGGTTCGTTCGGACTTCAAATTCTGTCTGGACTTCGCCTAAGGCTCTAGCTAGGCTCTGATACCAGTGAAAGGTTCCTAGGCACTATAGTAAGGTCTCACAAGGTATCGAACATGCCAATTAAAAATTTTTGTGCCGAGAAACCCTAGACTACGGATCTTAGACTAGATGTTTAGGCGAAATGAAAAAGCTAGTTAACAAATTAACTAAAGGTCGGAAGCTACAACCTTTGTAGATCCGGATTTCCACCTCCTTAGCTCCACGTGGTCATGCCCTCGCTGTCCATCATGAATCCTCGACTCATTCGTCGGCTTCATCGGAATAATGTGCGGAATAGGTCGTCGGCTTTGTGTCAAAGACGATCTATGTCGAGGTTGCACTAGTTCAAGCTCCGACTTCACAAAGTTGTGAAACTTGTGAAGAGAACACCCAAAACAACTTTGGAAGAGGTAGAGGGTGAAGAAATAGGAGATGGGTTCACTTTAGATTTAGATTTCTCTCACTAAAACTCTGTAGGGTTCCTAGGCACTCTAGTGAGGTCTCACAAGGCATCGATCATGCCAATTTCAAAAATTCTAGTGCCGAGAGACCCTAATGTACGGATCGTTGGCTAGATTTCTAGGCGAAAATAAGAACTAGTTAACACTTAACTAATAGATACGAAAATACAACCTTTGTAGATCCGTTTGTCCACCTCCATAGCTCCATGAAGAAGTCATCTCCGCTGTACAAATCCGAAATCCGGGCTCTTGTGTCGGCTTCAATGGAGAAGAAGCGGGCTAGGTCGTCGACGACGTGCCGAAGATGATCTACGTCGAGGCATCGCTAAATCAAGCTCCGACTTCACCAAGTCAAGAAACTTGTGAAGTAAACACACTCTACTACTTGGCAAGAGGTAGAGGATGAAGAAATAGGATGTGGGTAGACTTTAGAATTGGATTTCTCACTCTTTATCATCAATCACCATTAATGAAGAAAGCTTTTTCTTCCTTGCTCATAAAGAAGAAGAAGAAAGAAAATATATGATAAGTTTATTAAAAACCATAGAAAAATCAAAACTTATCATAATGTTAACTAGAGTCAAGTGTAGAGAATGAATCATAGTTAGTGGGAATGGTTAGGGTTAAGGATGAGATAAGAATGGTTGACTTGATGAAAGTTTCATGAAGCTTCAACTAAACTCCAAAATAAGCCACCATTCTTTTCTCCTCTTTTCCAAAATGAATAAACAAATAAATAAATGAATAAATAAAGGAAATGAAACCCTAACCATTCTTTTAACCATGGTTTAAATTCTTTGCACTTAACCAAGTAAACATGTATCATCAAACATGATACAATCAAATGCACAAAATCATATCGCATATGTAATGCGCACACCCGAGTGAGAAAATCCATTTAAAGTGAACCGATACTAGTTAATGCAAAGTAATATATCAAATATATAATTATGCATTAAATAATTAAATCAACACTTGATTCAATGACCCGGTCATGTCGCACACAACCGACTAGTATAAAATGTATCGGCTTATCAAATCAACCTTTGATTCGATAACTAAGGTATATCGCATATAACCTAATCGATACATTCATCGCGAGAATGGAATACGGTATCACATACACGCATTATTCTCGGTCCCGCACATATCTCATATGCGCTCCTATTTCGTTTTGCTTGAGCCAGGAAACCTCTGTGTAGGACTCTAAAGACTCGTCAATACGCCGGCAGCAGATGATGATCATATCAAACACCCACAAGCTGCAAGCGGTCTGCTAAACGTAACGGCCACCCGGGTATTGAGCGATCTGAAGATCGACGAGCAAGCCCGCTCACACTCCAGTGAATCCGACCAGTAACACTACCGTACAGTCCGGTCTGATCGTCTGATATGTCGCATATCTTGCCTAGGGGTGGTAAACGTCAGACCCCAATAGCTCGATAAGTCGTGTCGATATGAGGTCTATAACTGTTCGAGAAACTACTGGTAACACTTACCAGTATATCTCAGCAACCCTGGCCAGGGATTTCCTGTTATAGCCAAACGAACACAGCGCAACATCAACTCCCTATACCGGGAGAGACGAATCCCCTCCTATCGCTCATTGTCTCCATGTGACTCGGGACTGTACCCAAAAACCACCGTTTTGCACGCCCTCTTGGACGTGGTAAGATGGAAATCAGAGTACAGTGGGAACCACACAAGACTCTATGACGATCTCGGGTCAACAGACTACTCTGTACCAGTGTCACCAGACAACTGCCATCTGACGTGAGGTATAATACCATCTGGGAGTTCTCGGCGAGTCCGTCCAGTGTACCCAGTCTCTACTGAGCACCCGTATATCATCTCCGATGTCAAACACCAATGGATATGGGATCATCCATCGCCCATCTGTATGGGTCGAGAAGGCACACGCTAGTCTACTCTGGTATATCGATGCCCCATCTCGATACACCCACGACTAGGGACTTTCAAGGATGTACTTATGGACTACCATGTCCCCACTAGTATGATCCGCATCATAGTCCAGGTAGTCAAGTACACATCCTAAGGGCTTTACCAACATGTAACAGAGAGACAATCAGTGTACACGTTAAGGTAAAGAGTAACCAGATAGCATACTATCATGTCGAGCAAGAAAGTTCTCCCTATATATGTCCCAGCATCCACTACAATATACATCCAATGTACAGTAATGGCCTCTAGGGCATACATATAACTAACAATCTCCCACTTGCACTAGGGCCATCTGTAGTAGTGGCTGCAGTATCTCATACTCAACCATCCCATAAAAGTCTCTCTCTGGGTATAGGCCTTCGTGAGTGGATCCGCTGCGTTATCCTCTAAGTCTGCTCTCCTTGCCTCGATCACCTTGGAGATCAACCATCTCCATGATCAGGTGATACTGCCTTAGAATAAGTCTGGATCACTGATAGGACCGGCATTCCTTGGCATAAGCCACAACTCCATTGTCTCACAATGGTAGGAACATAGTTCATCTCATGAACCATTATACATCCAAACAGCCTCTTTGGTAGCATCTTAAGTAGCGATGTATCCTGCCTTTATCGTCTAGTTTGTCACAGTATCTAGCTTGGAACTTTTCCAACATACCGTCCCTTTACTGAGGGTAAAGACAATGCCTGCGACTGACATTCAGTCGTCTTTATCACCCTGGAACACTTCCAGTGATTCTCCCCAAGATCGATTGATACCATCTCACTACAGCTAGTGAGGTACCTAACATCCATTTAGATCTATCTCATAGATCCAAAATCCAGGATTTAGTAGGTATCACTTTGATCCTATATGGAGAATCCTAGTGATAAGCGGAGATTGATGGAGCGTAGCATAGGAATCTCCTTCCCTATCAAGAGTATGTCATCCACGTACTCTACGAGGATCATTACCATACTCCCTACTACCTTTTTGTATATACAAGGTTCATCTACTATTTTGATGATGTCAACTTCTTTGACTAACGCATCAAAATAGACGTTCCAACTCCGCGATGCCTGCTTTATCTTATAAAACATCTTGCACACGTTTCCGCTGCTCCCACTGTCTACGAGGCCCTCTGGCTGTGTACTTATAGACTCACGCTTCTAAAACATCATTTAGAAAAGCAGTCATGACACCCAACCACCAGATATCGTAGTCATGGTATGTAGCCGTGGCAAGTAGGATCTGGATGGACTTAAGCATAGATCCTTAGAAAAGGTTTCAACATAATCCTTACCTGATCAATGATGCAAACCTTTAACAAGTCTAGCTTTGAAAGTCTCAACCTTTCCATGTACACCAAGTAATCTTCTCAAGATATACTTGCTCCTGATGGGGATTTAACCCTTCAGATTTAGCAACCAAAGTCCATACTTTGTTGGTGTATAAGGATTCCATCTCAGATCGCTAAGCATCCAGCCATTCTTACAGAGTCCCTACTCTTGATGGCCAGCTCGAAACTAGTTGGGTCATCATCTCATGATGCAATCTTCGCTCCCACTGTCATAGAGAAACCAAAGTATCTCTCAGGTGGGTGAGGAACCCTACTAGATCGGCGGAGAGGCTGAGGTTCGTTGGTATCTACTGAATCCTCTGGTTGTACCAAATCATCTGCTGTAGTTTGTAAAGTTGGAACACTTCCAGTTCTACATAACTAACTTTTCCTCGATCTTGTCCGGATTGTGCTTTTAGACATAGGCCGGTCAACCCCAAATCTTAACTAACTTAAGATATGGGCTCTTCCCCTTCCATATCACATATGAAGTGGTAGGCACTGATTTGATTCGAACCCTATTCAATAGGTATGCAACTTCTCAAGTGCATAACCCCCTAAGGAAAAAGGTAACTCAGTATTACTCATCATAGAGCACACCATATCAAATAGGGTGTATCTGCTCCGCCCCGATATACCATCGTGCTATGGTGTATACGGAGGAGTAATGCTGAGAGAGAATCTCATTCTCCTTTAGAATAGTCCAGGAATTCCATGCACAAGTATTCTCCTCCTTGATCTCATCATAGGACATTATACTTATACCCGTATTTTGGTTCTCTACTTCTAACTTATATTCTGTGAATATCTCAAAAGGTTCGGACTTGTGTTTCAACAGGAACATATGTCTGAATCTAAAGAGATCATCAGAGAACGTAATGAAGTATAAAGAACCAATCCTGGCTTGTGTAGACAGGGGACCTACATACATCATCATGTATCATCCCAAGAGTTCACTAACTCTTTCTCTGTTTCCAATAAACAGAGCTGGTGTCATCTTATCTTTGTGACATGACTGGCGAGTTTCACAAGATGTAAATTCAAACTAATTTAAATATGCATCATTGTGTAACTCTAGCTAGTCGGGTCGCATCGATATGACCCAGTCTACAATACCTTAAGAAGAATCCGTTCATATCTGAACTTTTCTTCTTGTGTGTGTTCCCTATACTTAGAACTGTAGTTTGATTTAGAACAATAATGCTTTTAGATAACGTGCCTGAACCGATCAACTTTTGATATAGGAAATGTTCAAAACATTATCCAACAATACAAAATTATATCCTTTCTTTACTAATAAAGAAACTGATATGATTTTGTATATCAGGTTCGGTATCTAATAACATTCGTTCAGAATCAATGTATCGGTAATACAGGGTGACAGTGACCGACAGACTTGGCTGCAACTCTTGCCCCGTTTTCTGCCTAATGAAACTTATCACCCGTTCTCAGTTTTTCTACCTTTTTGTAGCCCTATGTAACATCTTACATATCTGGGATCCTGATCCGGTATCATATACCAAGGATTCAGAGGATACTGAGAAACAGTTCTGTATAATGAACACACCCGAAGATGATGCATCAGCATGCACTCTCTTCGTTTGGGCGGCACGGGAAATCTGGTATTCCCCAATTTCCTGCTCTGTCTTATAACAATTATAAGTTGGAGCGGGACCAACGTTCCCCAGCTCAGTATAATAAGCGGGTTCGGTCAATAATCTGTATTATTATCTTGATTAAGGCGTGATATGGTCGCTACCAGGAGAGAGAGAGAAGAAAACACTCAGCGTGCGCTCTTGCAAGAATAGATTGGTTATTATTTTATCTAATCAGGATGGCTCCCACTGCTTTTTATCAAATCTTCCTCCAAACCCTAAAAGGAAAGACTAGCCGGGATTAATTACACACTACAAGTTCGCCAATCTTTCAGCTAGGCCAGTGTCGGTACTTTGAGGGAGGTCCCCCGTGCTTTCGCACGAACCTAATTAATGTAAACCTCGTTTTCCCAGAGGCGTAACCTCGTTAACACCTTTCTAGACACCTACTTGATCGGCTAATTGTAATGTATAAAACTCTCCCAGGAGTAACTCTTACTCGCAGCGGGTATCGGGATCCAACTATCTCATAGAAGGTATGCAATCTCATTGCAAATTTCAACACTTGAAATTCCCGATAATATTTTGCCCCTAGCACCCTATGACCTTGACGGAGGCCAACAAACCATAGGCTACTAGTCAAGTTCAACCCGCCATTTCTTGATCGAATCAAACCCACCCGCACGACCCTTGACGGAGGCCAACAAGGTCGCACGACTACCCTAACTCAATCTGCATCATATGCATAAGCAGATAAATACTGGTTAGCTACCGCACACTGCGCCTTGACGGAGGCCAACAAACGCAGCACGAATACTAAACAGCAGTTATCTGAAATGACGGAGGGCTACGACAGGTTTTTATGAAAACCTATTGCATAATGAACTTGATATCGTTGTAGGATCGAATGAATTTTGAAATGGAGTGTTTTTGAGGCTTTTCTAGTTTTGCTAAAGGAGTCACTCCCGGTGAAGGGATCGTCGGTCCTTTCCTCGTTGAATGAGGTGCGGGATATATCATATATATCACTGTGCAAAGCAAAAACTCTTAAAAGCAATCAAAAGACAAACCGAGGGTGTAGCATCTGCCAGTTATTGCTAAAGGAGTCACTCCCGGTGAAGGGATCTCGGTCCTTTCCTTATCGAATAAGGTGCAGGATATATCGTATATACCGCTGTGCAAAGCAAGAACTGTAGCTACCTGTTTTATTTTGAAATTTGATTCTACAACATCTTAGGTTTCTTTTATTTCATTAATCACATTAATGAAGTCCCATCATTTAATTACCTAAACATCACAGATAAATACGACGTACACTTATGCCATCCGCATTCGCCTCGATGTCCCCTCGTGCACCGTTAGGTTAGGTAACTAACGACAGAGCGGGGCAGGGCTAGCGCGGGTGTAAAACATAAGTAACGGCTATATAATATATCATATATATACTATATACTGTATCTATCACAGAACATCACATGATCACATCACAGATATCACAGCAGAAGAATCATATGAAATATTGGATATACTAGGACGTCCGTGTTTTCAATACGAGCCAGTATAAAACACGGATTCCACGGTCGTGATGAATAGCCAAACCCACACCCCTAGACCTCTACGAGAGCGGCAAGCAACCCTACCAATTCTGGAGTTAGGAGACCCGGACCCGACTCCTCGAGTTGGTCTCCCACTGGACTCCAGAACCCGGTTACTTATGCTCCCCTCCTTGGGTCTATCCTAGTGCGGAAAAGTAAATAATATACAAACGGTGACAACTTCCGCAACCTGGAAGCGCCCCAATAAAAGAATATTACATACAAGTTTTTACATGAATGAAAATGAAAAACACTCATCTCACATAAAAACCCCCGGCTATTCAAACACGACGATCCAATAAAACATATCCAGCAATACATAACATCACATGTCATCAACGTAAGTAAATATGCGCATCCCAATTGTCGTTGACATATAGCAACAAAACCGGCGATATCACATATTACACTTACGGTCACAAAAAAGAAAGTGTAAAACTACAACAGTTGGAATCCGCAACCACCTCAGACATCGCATGTCTGACCAAATGAATTACTTAGACATCGCATGCCTAACAATTATAAACCCCGCATTTTAGTCTCATTATCGAAAACACTTTTCAATATCAAGTCGGGCAATTCAACAAGATTCCCGACATCCTGATCGAATGCTCGTCGCAAACTTTAGTAGACGGCCGCACCCCTGATACCGTCAACGAAGTGCACCAAGGCGGAACACCGCTACCGCGAGCACCCGAACGGATGCTTTCGGCGACGGGGTTCTCCTACAGTCACTTGGTCGGGGCTATGGAGTGAGGCTGTCTATTAAGTTTACCCGGCGAGTATCCGCGTACGCTACGTGATTGCGACGGACTTTTGATCACATCAAAATTCCATGGCAACCGATCAAGTGAGACTAAACCGCTAGATTTATAACATTCATTCAGTTATCACATAACTATTGTGAATTCCAATTATTGTATCCCATTCCAGATAAACAGAAAATGTTAAACTTTTCGATCGAACAATCGAACACCCAAGTTTTCCCGATACAGATCAACACATGAAATAAGTCTGACAACATTCAGTTCGTGCCTCAGTACCAACGGTCCAGCCGTAGAAGGGTCAAGCCAACGCCTCACATGTGGCACGCCGTACTGCCCCAAACCCGAAGGTTCAAAGGGCAGTTCAAGACGGTCACATAATCGAGTTAAGGTTTGTTGTCTTCTAGAGGGTCCATCGCGTTACTTGCACTACTTAGAACGTCGTTAAACCACGGAAAAATCCAACACTTGGAAATTTCCCGACAGGGGAAAAATCGGGTATTTATATCCGTTCGAACTTTTTAACATATCCAAAAATTTATCCGGAAAGCCACACAGACAAAATTTGATATTCCGATCGAAACTCCGAAACCCCAAAACCACTTCTGAAAAATTCAACTGTATAATAAATATTAAAATATCCCAGGAAAACCAGAACAGAATACTGAGAATTACTGTGCAAACATTACCTCACAAAATGACAAAACTGCCGCGCTTCCGCCGCACGAGCCATGCTCTTGCCGCGGAAACGCGGTGGAAAAGTTTAATTAGGTCCTCGAAATTTACAGTAATTCTTAAAAAACCCTGCTTGATTTTCTGGATATTTTTAATCTTGAAAAATCCACAATTTTAAAATCTGGACAGAGAGCAATTTTGGGTTCGTGTTTTCGGTTCGATCGGACTTCAAATTCCGTCTGGACATCGCCTAAGGCTCTAGCTAGGCTCTGATACCACTGTAGGGTTCCTAGGCACTCTAGTGAGGTCTCACAAGGCATCGATCATGCCAATTTCAAAAATTCTAGTGCCGAGAGACCCTAATGTACGGATCGTTGGCTAGATTTCTAGGCGAAAACAAGAACTAGTTAACACTTAACTAATAGATACGGAAATACAACCTTTGTAGATCCGTTTGTCCACCTCCATAGCTCCATGAAGAAGTCATCTCCGCTGTACAAATCCGAAATCCGGGCTCTTGTGTCGGCTTCAACGGAGAAGAAGCGGGCTAGGTCGTCGACGACGTGCCGAAGATGATCTACGTCGAGGCATCGCTAAATCAAGCTCCGACTTCACCAAGTCAAGAAACTTGTGAAGTAAACACACTCTACTACTTGGCAAGAGGTAGAGGATGAAGAAATAGAAAGTGGGTAGACTTTAGAATTGGATTTCTCACTCTTTATCATCAATCCCCATTGATGAAGAAAGCTTTTTCTTCCTTGCTCATGAAGAAGAAGAAGAAAGAAAATATATGATAAGTTTATTAAAAACCATAGAAAAATCAAAACTTATCATAATGTTAACTAGAGTCAAGTGTAGAGAATGAATCATAGTTAGTGGGAATGGTTAGGGTTAAGGATGAGATAAGAATGGTTGACTTGATCAAAGTTTCATGAAGCTTCAACTAAACTCCAAAATAAGCCACCATTCTTTTCTCCTCTTTTCCAAAATGAATAAACAAATAAATAAATGAATAAATAAAGGAAATGAAACCCTAACCATTCTTTTAACCATGGTTTAATTCTTTGCACTTAACCAAGTAAACATGTATCATCAAACATGATACAATCAAATGCACAAAATCATATCGCATATGTAATGCGCACACCCGAGTGAGAAAATCCATTTAAAGTGAACCGATACTAGTTAATGCAAAGTAATATATCAAATATATAATTATGCATTAAATAATTAAATCAACACTTGATTCAATGACCCGGTCATGTCGCACACAACCGACTAGTATAAAATGTATCGGCTTATCAAATCAACCTTTGATTCGATAACTAGGGTATATCGCATATAACCTAATCGATACATTCATCGCGAGAATGGAATACGGTATCACATACACGCATTATTCTCGGTCCCGCACATATCTCATATGCCCTCCTATTTCGTTTTGCTTGAGCCAGGAAACCTCTGTGTAGGACTCTAATGACTCGTCAATACGCCGGCAGCAGATGATGATCATATCAAACACCCACAAGTCGCAAGCGGTCTGCTAAACGTAACGGCCATCCGGGTATTGAGCGATCTGAAGATCGACGAGCAAGCCCGCTCACACTCCAGTGAATCCGACCAGTAACACTACCGTACAGTCCGGTCTGATCGTCTGATATGTCGCATATCTTGCCTAGGGGTGGTAAACGTCAGACCCCAATAGCTCGATAAGTCGTGTCGATATGAGGTCTATAACTGTTCGAGAAACTACTGGTAACACTTACCAGTATATCTCAGCAACCCTGGCCAGGGATTTCCTGTTATAGCCAAACGAACACAGCGCAACATCAACTCCCTATACCGGGAGAGACGAATCCCCTCCTATCGCTCATTGTCTCCATGTGACTCGGGACTGTACCCAAAAACCACCGTTTTGCACGCCCTCTTGGACGTGGTAAGATGGAAATCAAAGTACAGTGGGAACCACACAAGACTCTATGACGATCTCGGGTCAACAGACTACTCTGTACCAGTGTCACCGGAGAACTGCCATCTGACGTGAGGTATAATAACATCTGGGAGTTCTCGGCGAGTCCGTCCAGTGTACCCAGTCTCTACTGAGCACACGTATATCATCTCCGATGTCAAACACCAATGGATATTGGATCATCCATCGCCCATCTGTATGGGTCAAGAAGGCACACGCTAGTCTACTCTGGTATATCGATGCCCCATCTCGATACACCCACGACTAGGGACTTTCAAGGATGTACTTATGGATAACCATGTCCCCACTAGTATGATCCACATCATAGTCCAGGTAGTCAAGTACACATCCTAAGGGCTTTACCAACATGTAACAGAGAGACAATCAGTGTACACGTTAAGGTAAAGAGTAACCAGATAGCATACTATCATGTCGAGCAAGAAAGTCCTCCCTATATATGTCCCAGCATCCACTACAATATACATCCAATGTACAGTAATGGCCTCTAGGGCATACATAAAACTAACAAACTCAAGTTGCCATTGGAGTAGCAAGCTTGAAGAAGAAGAAGAAGATGAAGAAGATGAGCTAGTATTATGATAAGTGATTTAAAATGAAAAGAAAAATCTATACTTATCATAATTCCAACTAAGGTTAAGTGTAGAGAATCAACCATGGTTGTTTGGAGAGTTAGGGTTAAGCTAGTGGACAAGAATGGTTGCATAAAGTCAAGGCTTCAAGAAGCTTCAACATAAAATAAGAAATGCCACCATTCTCCACTTAAGCTTTATCCAAATAAATGAATAAACAAATAAATGAATAAATAAATAAATATGCAAAACCCTAATTATCATAATAACCATGGTTTAATTCTATTCACTTAACCACATGATCAAGTATCATCAAACAGGATACAAAAAGTGCACAAAAGTATACCACATATACAATGTGCAATCCAAGTGAGAAAAATCCGTTTAAAGTGAACCAATACTAGTTAATGCAAAGTAATATATCAAATATATAATTATACATTAAATCATTAAATCAACATTTGATTCAATGATCCGGTCATGTCGCACATAACCGACTAGTATTCAATGTATCGATTTATCGAATCTATGATTCGATAACTAGGTCATATCGAATATAACCAATCGAAACATTTATCGCGAGAATGAAATGTGGTATCACATACACGCATTATTCTCGGTCCTGCACATATCTCATATGCGCTCCTATTTCGTTTCGCTTGAGCTAGGAAACCTCTATGTAGGACTCTAAAGACTTGTCAATACGCCGGTAGCAGATGATGATCATATCAAGCACCCACAAGCCGCAAGCGGTCTGGTAAACGTAACGGCCACCCGGGTATTGAGTGATCAGAAGATCGACGAGCTAGCCCGCTCACACTCCTGCGAATCCGACCAGTAACACTTACCATACAGTCCGGTCTCTTCTTCTGATATGTCGCATATCAAGTCTACGGGTGGTAAACGTCAGACCCCAATAACCCGATAAGTAATGCCGATGTGAGGCTCATAACGGGTCGAGAAACTACTGGTAACACTTACCAGCAAATCTCTGATCATCCCTGGCCAGGGACTTCCCTGCTACGGCCAATCGAGCACTGCGCAACATCAACCCCCAATACCGGGAGAGACGAAACCCCTCCTATCGCTCATTGCCTCCATGTGACTCGGGACTGTGCCCAAAGACCACCATTTTGCACGCCCTTATGGACGTGGTAAGGTGGAGATCAAAGCACAGTGGGAATCACACAAGACTCTATGACGATCTCGGGTCTACAGACTATCCTGTACAAGTGTCACCTAAGAACTGCCATCTGACGTGAGGTATAATACCATCTGGGAGTTCTCGGCGAGTCCGTCCAGTGTACCCAGTCTCCACTGAGCACCCGTACACCATCTCTGATGTCAAACACCAATGGATATGGGATCATCCATCGCCCATCACATGGGTCGAGAAGCGTATACGCTAGTCTACACTGGTATATCGATGCCCCGTCTCGATACACCCACGACTAGGGACCTTGAAGAATGTACTTATGGACTACCATGTCCCCACTAGTATGATCTGCATCATAGTCCAGGTAGTCAAGTACACATCCTAAGGGCTTTACCAACATGTAACTATAAGACAGTATAAAGAGACTAGTGTACATGTTAAGATAAAGAGTAACCAGAAAGCATACTATCATATCGAGCAAGAAAGTCATCTCTATATATGTCCAAGCATCCAATATAATATACAACATCTGTACAATACTGGCCTCTAGGGCATACATACAACTAACAAATCCAAGCCGATCTACCTTGAGCAAATACAAACCCAAGCTCTCACTTCACTAATGATATATTAGAGAAGAAAACACCCTAATCTAAGTGTCTAGAATAGATGTGGATGATGAATTAGGAATTTTTCTCTCTTTTGTTTTCTAATTCTCACTTTAATTCATCACAAAAAGAAAAGCTACAAAGCTTTTGTGAGAGGAAGAAGAAGAAGAATTGTGATGAATGAATTAGTATGAGGTTAGAAATGCAACCATGGGTTAATCATGGCATGATTAACCCTTGTAGAGAATAAATCATAGTATAGGGTTAAGAGTTTAGGTTAACAAATATCTAGATATTATCTAAAGGGTGGACTAACTCAACAAGGATAAATATCTCAAAAATATCCACAAAATTTAGAATTTACCCAAAATAAAATATTAACCCTAATCCAAACCCTAGCATGGTTTGATCTCAAAACCCTAGTTGCATTTGTAACCCTAACATGTTACAATATTATATATCACATATATAATATATAATGTAACAAAAGAAAATAATACAATTAACATATATCACATATATATCAATGTATCATCAAGTGAGAAAAAGAATCATTTAAGTGAGCTTATATTAGTCAATGTAATGTAATATATCACATATATAATTATACATTAAATTATCGAATCAACACTTGATCCGATAGTCCGGCAATTTTGCAAATAACCGACTAATATAACATGTATCAGTTCATCGAATCAATACTTGATCCGATGACCCGGCTATATCACATATACCCGGCCGATATCTCATATCGCAAGAATCAAATACGGTATCACATACATTTATTATTCTCGGTCCCGCACATACCACATATGTGCTCCTACTCCGTTTTCCCTGAGCCAGGAAACCACTGGACTGTATAGAATCGTCAATACGCGGGAAGTAGGTGATGATCATATCAAACACCAACAAGCTACAAGCGGTCAGTTAAACGTAACAGCCGCCTGGGTATTGAGCGATCAGATGATCAACAAGTAAGCCTGTACATACTCATGTGAATCCAATCAGTAACATTATCGTACAGTCCGGTCTTGATCAGTCGAAAATATTTCATTCTTAACACATCAATTTCCCTACTTTTTCTAATCATCTAAAGGTATTTGGTAGAAATATAGCACATATTAGCAATTAGTCTGCAAAATATCAAATAACATGTGTTATACATTATAACCGGCATTATGAGGGAAATTGTGTGTTTATTACTACACGCATGATCTTTGTATATTTTACACACTTGTCTCGAGATTGTGTGCAGGAAATTCTCCAGGTTAAAGAGACGGAATAACAAAAGTACTGATAAAACGCATCAAGTCCAAGACTTGAGATCTGGCAGTAAACTAGAAAGAACTATAAGATTCCAGACATCAGAAAACAACCCTAAAGACAACACCAGAATACCCTAAAGAATTGAAGCACTGAGTCCACCAAATGGCCGCGGATCCGGGGCCGAGTCAGGCCGATCCGCCGCGGATCCGCGGCGGAGTTGACTCGTCGGCGGTGAGAACGTTTTGCATAGGCCTTCATACAACTTCTTAGCTTCTCCAAGACGCTTCGAATTGTGTAGATTTCTCCAGAAGCTTCCCTTCTAACAGACAAGCTTCTTGTGCAAGTTTTATACCTACCAAGCTTCTCATGTAAGCCTCATAACAACCAAGCTTCTAAGAGAAGCTAAAGGGAAAACTATAAAAGGGGACCTAGGGCTTCATTACAAAGGTTGTTCGAGAGTTGATTAGTTTGTTCATTAGTTCGGTAGTTGATCATTATACATCAATTCACCCACAAGTTGAGTGACACAACTTGTGATCCAAAACCCTAATCTAAATCCAATTTCAAAGCGAAATCAAGATCCATCGAGAAGCGAATCAAGCAAGCCATCACCAATCCTTCGAAGCAACGCCGACCTTCATCCGAGCAAGAGATCCACGACGATTCATGACTCAAGAAGATCGATGCGAAGCTAATATCGGTGGATCTAGTTACATGCTCAAATCTTGTAATCTTTGAGTGAATTGTACCTAATCGTCGATTAATAAAGGTGAAAATTATAATTCTTTCTTTTCTTTATATTCTTGCATTATGAAAAGTTATCGATTCTTGATTCATTCCTTTTTCATGATGAGTGAGTGAAATCTCCTTTTGTCAAGGAATCGAGAGAATAGGTAGATAATGATGATTAAATTCTTGAACGATTCTTAAGATTTATGAGTTTTGTAAACTTTAGGAAATTGAATCATCGAAGACCTAATTTGAACGAGATCGCTTTCTTGAATGTTTTCGCTCCAAATTAGAGATCAACGATCGGTGATTTAATTTGCTAGAGGCTAGAATTTGAATGATCATCAATGAAAGGACAAGGGATGATGAAGGAGAAACCCTAGTTTCTTCAATAGATCCCTAAACCTTGTTGATCGTCATCGATTTAGCAACAAATCCTCAATAGATAAGAATTCGTAATCATTAGTATTAAAAATCACTATCAATTTGATTGATTCTTGCAAGCTACTTTTCAAATCTTAAGAATTCAATTGGTTTGGACATTTTCTTGATTTTTATAAATTCTTGATTTTAGATCTATTTCTTTATGATTCTTGAAACTAAAATCTCATGAATATCGAATCATTTTCTTTTATCTTTTCTTTTCAACTCAAATAAAACGATTTCGAACAAATCATACTTTCTCAGTGGACGATCCGCTCTCGCTAACGAAACTATAATAGACACTGTTATTGATTGCGATATAAATTTCTTTGGTTGTTATTAAAACTTTTCCATACATACGAAGATGATCAATCAAATGGCGCCGTTGCCGGGGATCGTGTGCTAATTTGTCCGTTTTTGTAATTTGAGTTGGAAAATTTATTATTCCATCAGAATTTTTAAATCAAAATTCGCAACAAGCGCTTAACGATTTGTTGTGATCTGTTGCAAAGAGATCTGGATCTCTAGAGCGAGAGGAAAAATTCTTAGGTCATCTCAAAAAGTCCAGAGAGGCAATTGGAGCAGTTGCCGAATTTTTTGTGCAGGGATCTCACTATCTTGCGGCTGATCCACGGCCAATGTAGGCATATTGCGGCAGTTCCGCGGCATTCTGAGGGTTTCACTGCACCAAATTTTTTAGGTCCATCTCTATCTTTCTTATCTCCTCCCTACTCTGTCCATTAACCAAATTCTGCAGGATTCTTTGCAAAAATTCACAGCGCCGCTAAAAAGAAAAATTGTGTGTGTTTGATCTTGGTTGTTTGCATATTTTAATACGGAAATTAAGGGGCAAAGACCAAATTCAGATTAGGTGGGGAGTTCATTACCATTCCTTAGCCCCAAAAATCACAAACTTGCATCCGCATCACCCTCATTAACTAAAAAATATCTAGACATGACTCTAAGGACCGTCACGCTCAATTAGGATAGAAGGATGTCGTGGATAATCTATTGCTTATCCGTGTTTCTTTTGCGGTGTCTAAGGCAAGTGTGTCTAAGGAAAGTTGTTACTTAATTAGGCCCACTACTTATGTAGTGGAGAACCTCCGACTTACCTGGCACTTACCTGGCACAGAAGGGGTAAAGAGGCAGTAGAGGATCTATCATGCGACTTGTCTTATGGAAGTCTAGAAGCAGTCTAGAGACTTGACCTAGGTGACCACTAGATTTAGGGTTGCTTGTACTTTGTTTGTGTGAATTTTTCAAAAATCCTTCCTTTTAAAAATCCAAACACTAACTCATCTTTTCTCTAATTATCACAATGCTGCCACTTGTGCTAAACCATTTAGTGCATGCTCGGCTGGACACGGGATTCTAGTGCCAGTCTTGTCCGCATTCCTCCTATCGACTCCGAAGTCGGTAATTCTACAACTAATTTTTCTTCACCCACTACCACATCCACTTCGATGGACGATTCTCCATCGAACTTCTTTAACACTACTCTGCCACCGTCCGCAGGTGCGCAGAATCCACCCCGCATCTCTCTCCAAGAGAGATGTTACCCTATGCGAGGTCTTCTTTCTACCTGTCTCACCATTCCACCAGCCAATGGGGACAACTTTGAAATCAAACCACAATACATCAATCTTTTACCCAAATACCACAGTCTTGAGTATGAAGACGCATACATTTTTATTACTAAATTTGAAAATGTATGCGCTATGATGGGTACTTCACAGATTTCTGTGGATGCTATGAGATTACGTCTTCTCCCATTCACTTTGTGCGATATAGCCGAGAAGTTGATTTATAACACAGCCGCACATTCTATTTCGAACTGGGGAGAATTCGTAACAACTTTCCTAAAGAAATTCTACCCTAATCATAAAACAGCTCGAGTCAGTAGCGAAATAAATCAATTTACCCAGCTTCCAAATGAACCATTCTCGAAGTGTTTTAAACGCTTCAAGAATCTGTTAGTTCAATGTCCTCATCACGGAATTCCTAGATGGGATCTGTGCAGAATCATATATGAGGGCATTAATCCTACAACGAAATAGACCCTTGAATCCATGTGTCAAGGCCCCTTCATGAATAAAGATGATGGTGAAGCCTGGAGATTTTTAGAAGATTTCGCTGAAAAATCATTACAGTAGGAGAGTGTAAGTTAACCATAGTCTAGGGGTGGTAACCACCAATCTGATGTTTCCATAGGAGTTAGATCTGAAATGGCAGCAATGCAAAAGAAACACGAAGCTATGGAACATAAATTTTTAGCAGCCTCCCTAAATCAGATGTCACTCTCCAAAACTGTCTGTGGATGCTGTTCTGATCCATCTCATCTTACGGAAGAATGTCCTTTGAATTCTCAGTTTTAAGGTCAAGAGCATACCAATGCTTCTTTCTAACAAAGACCTAGAAACGATCCGTATTCTTCCACTTATAATCAGGGTCGGAGAAATCACCCTAACTTTGCTTGGAACTAATCACAAACTCAAAACACGGTTCCAAACCAAAACAATTTCCAAAAGGGTCCTCCACTAAATCAACAAACACTTTAAATAAGTCAGCACCCCTACCAATCACAAAGCTTTCAAAATTCGGTCAACACACAGGCACCATATAATAATTCTTTGCAAGCGACCGGTACTGATAACTCCTCTTCACTCGAACAAACCATAAATTTGCTTCTGACAAATTTCATGCAAATTTCGGCTGAGATGAAGTCTTCCGTCGATAAAATCCAGAAAAACTCTGACTCCCAAAGTGAGAGTATTAAATCAATGGAAACACAAATTGCATGAATAAATGCCGAAATGAGTGCTAGAGAGAGAGGGAAACTTCCAGCTCAACCCCTACCCAATCCTGGCTATTCACATCATGTGAATGCTATCACCACGTTGAGATCTGGAAGAGTGCTTGACAACCATGTCGGTGAAGAGATTGATACTTATAATGGTAAATCAATCGATAACACCCCGGCTTCCACTTCCACTTTTCCATCCACAACCACTTCTACTTCTAATCCTACTTTATCTACCCCACCATTTTCTTGCGAGCCTATTCTTCGTTTTCCTCAAGGCTCGAACCCTCAGCATATTTCTTCTAGTCCACCAAAGACGATCCCCGCTCCTATTCTGGGATCAGTTCTACACACACCACCTTCTCCAATGTTGGACCCAGCTCTTATTGCTAAAGCTCCTTATCTGAATCGGTTAAGGGGAAACAAAACGAGTCCACATATGGAGATGATTATGGAAATGTTTAAACAGGTTAACATCAATATCCCTCTCGTAGATGCTATTCAACAAGTCCTCGCTTATGAGAAAATTCTCAAAGACTTGTGCACTAGGAAGAGGAAGACTCAAGTGCCAAAAAAGATCTTCATGACAAATAATGTTAGCACTGGCTGTCCTACAATCTCGATTTCTATTGGGGGTAAAAACATTAACCGTGCTTTACTTGACCTTAGCGCAAGTGTTAACCTTCTTCCATATTCTGTTTATGAGCAGTTAGGGGTTGGAGAGTTGAAACCAGCTCACTAGCCGACCGATCAATCACCAAACCTAGGGGTAACTGGAGGATGTGTTGATAAAAATCGGGCAATTTGTATTCCCTGTGGACTTTATTGTTCTCGATATACAGCCTGTAGTGAACCCACGGAATCAAATTCCGATGATCCTTGGTCGCCCCTTTTTGGCCACTTCCAATGCTATAATCAATTGTCGTAACGACTCTATGACCCTATCTTTCGGGAAGATGTCAATAGAACTGAACATTTAGAAGTTAGGAAGTGTACCCTCCAAACTTACTGCTCATGCATGTTCTATCGGATTAATGGATGCCGACGGCAGCGAATTCGATCAGCCTCATGATACTGATCTAGACTCTTTTCATATGTTGTTGTTTGACCCAACTATGTATCATACACATACGGACTCTTCCACCGAGTTGTTCGGGTCAACATCTAACACTGATTATGTACCGTTTTTGGAGTCTGAAGATCACCCCTCGT